>NW_015148976.1:2991192-3064210 GCF_001465965.1 Polistes dominula
GTAATCGATCTTCTCTGGTTAGGCGAGCTGACAAATAAACGCGTCGACAAAAGAATAAACGTGATCCCGTCTAACGTTCCTATCTTTATCATATTATTCATGCCTTTTTCCTTTTTTTTCTCGATACAATAGATGTGAGCGTGTATAAAAATTTGTAAAAGGCGTTCATACATGAGAAATTTATATTTTGGAGAAACTTGTCGCGTATAATTCGAAAGTTTTTATGAACGGTAAAAATGAATTAATCCGTAGATTTAAACTTCATTGAACAAAACAAAATCCGTATAGGTAAGACAAGCTATGTATTTTTTCTTTATTAAACTAATTTATGCTAACGAGGTATAGAAATCGAATTTAAATCAGGAATATTAAAAAAAAAAAAAATAATAATAAATACACAGGAGTGTTGAATAAAAAACAAAAAGATTCTTATCCCGTTGAAAATTCATATGAACATGATTTGTATCTTCATGTACAACCTGAGAACGTAATGAATATATCGAAATTTAACCAATTATATGTCTTAACACGCGTGGTCATATGATAATTAGTTCTGTAATTTTTAAAAACGCATAAAATGTACATTATTCATTTCTTAGTTCAAAATATATTGTTCATTATTCAAATTGAATAAAATCTTATTCTATATTAAAATATATATTTTTTTTGTAAAGCAATCATTTTACCAATTACTGTACAAATAACTATAAATGAAGTAGGTTTTTATTGTTAAGTTAAAGGGGAAATATAAAGATAGGAGGACATCTAGTTATATACTCACAGACAAAATCCTTCTTGATTATGTTATATTGATTTATCGAATATCGGTAATTAATTTTAGCAAATGTATGCGTGTATTTACCAGCTCGCTCTAATATAATACAGACAATTTGGAAATTTCGATGGAATGAATTACCCTTTGGTATACAAACTGAAAGAGGTTTTTATTGGAGGTAAAACCAAAATGAAAATATAAAGATCGTGAATTGAAACTCGGAAAGAAGGAAGGAAGAAAGAAAAAGAGAAAAACATCTAATTCCCGAATTGATCCAATCCCACGCATTTTCTCGTATACGATTCTATTGAAAGAAACGTACGTAATTGCTATGTGTAGAACATGTAGAACATATAAGATATTTTCTAAACCATTCGCAACATTCTTGATACCTGAAAATTAGAGATCCTTTAAAACTAACCATGTTCGAGAGAATCTGGCTTCCTATTGATATGTATTTATAGTGCGGAAAAACTATAGAATCCATGTCAGATTTATTGGAAACATATCTCTTTCTTAGTTGTGTTAAAAATATTTCAGGTGTGATGGGAATAATGTATTAGTGAAGAATAATTTATAATCAAGAGCTTTAAAAATAACATAGAATAAGTATAGCACCAACAACCAAGCACCAAATCTTACGATTCTATTGATAATAATTATTCCGAATAAATTGTTCTTACCAGTTATTAGGATAATGTCTATTTCAATTACTACTACTTCTTTTACTGTAAGTATAATCAAAATTGACAAGTAAGATAATATTAATCGATCATCGACGATTTGAAGATTGAAAATTTGAATTAAAAAAAAACCCCTTATAAATGAAATTTCTAAAGAGTATTTTCTACGATAGGAAAATGATTAATGAGAAATCTTAATATTAAATTAAAGAAAATAAGCCATTCATTAATTATCGAACCAATATATAATATTAATTTTTCGTATCGATGCATACCCAAATGATAACGTAATGTTATTTCGAAAAAGGTTGACGTTGAGATTAAAAGATACCGTCTTTTACGACGAAGTGATATTTTCTTAACAATTACCAATACCATAAGATATATAATCAACGAGAAATTATTATAACGTTTTGTTTTAATTCGATGAGTGAGTAATTAACGTTAGAGAAATTTTCTTCGAATGGGATATGCTTGTTGTACGCATATAAACGCGTATCGGTTTGCAAATCTATCTACGTAGATTATTTAGATCACACGAAACGGCTAACTACGAGAAGGACGAAGTCTGGGATGAATGACGCTCGTTAGTGGATTCGTTACTATGCAAAGTGGATAACGAAAAGCACTGGAATCGAAAAGTATTCTCGAATCTTTTTTTACTTTATTTATCGTTCATCCTCTGATTTAATCTCGTTTCTCATTCGTATTTATCTTTCAATTATATCTATACGTAAAATCAAAGATATCGCTAAAAATCGTTAACGCTAGCCTAGGTAGTATACTAACGCATATATGCATAAATTGTTATCATACTATTCCGTTTATCGATCAATTATAAAAGGATTATTTAATCGAATCTTGACACACGCGTTGTATGTCTATTTTTTTTTATATTTTTTTTTATTCTCTCTCCCGGTAAAAGGGCACTATGTATTCACTGAGATTACGTCAGCGAGATTATTTCAACATTGCAACCTTCATTTTCATCCGCTTTGTTCCATTATGCGATTTAAAACGATTCGATTTAATTATATTCTATCGAAACAATCGATATAGGAGCATACGTACAGTTATATGTGAAACGATATGATGTTTGTAAAAGATTACGAAATATGAATTACTATAACGGTAATTGTAAGTATATCACGCAGATCCAACACGATCACTTAAAACTATAATGCTATGTATATGCTAAATATATATATATATATATATATATAGAGAGAGAGAGAGAGAGAGAGAGAGAAATAAAATATATTAAAGGACATTTAATATTATCTAAATAAACATAGTTCAATTAATGGGGAATGAGGTAAAACACTTGTATTATATATACTAACATCGACAATGTCGATATTCAAACTCGGGTTTTCCTTTTGATACGCGACGTATCGATTCAATTTGAATTTACATGGCAACCGTATGCGAAATCCCTATTGGTCCGAAATATCGGCCGTGAGGGGTTATACGGATGTCCTTTTGAATTCACTCCTATTGACTATATAAATAAATGCCGAATGGTTTTCCACGTGGCACGTTTTGTTCTATTGACAAACAATATTATTCTAAATGAAATGAACAATTTTAAATACAATTTGTTCCTATTTTTTTCGCTTTATTAGAACATGCGAGAATAATAGGATAAAGATTGAATCTTAAAGACGAATGAATGAATAAATGAATGAATAAATGAATGAATAAATATTTGAATACTTTTCGAATTTAAGACTACGGTAATTTATCAGACAGCTTGACGTGTCTATTAACCTTACCGTCTCCTCCCCACATCCCATCCCTTTTCCATGGTAGAGCCTAATTTCCGATAGCGTGGTCTCTTCTAGTAACCTCTCTTACTATCTCTCTCTCTCTCTTTCTCGAAGGATTTTCCCTTCTCTTTTCCAGACACACATACACTTATGTAGACACAAATATATATATAAGGTATGCCCTCGCGGTCCCAATCGTCGACATCGCCAGAAGCTCTTCCGTTTCCTGCATCTCTAGTAAGAAGAAATTTTCCGTTCTTTCTTAATAACCACTTTCCTCTCACCACTCTATTTCGCAAACACCTACTTCCTCTTTGTACCGAGTATTCCGTTATAGGAGAGCACTTAGTTCGCCCGATTACTAACCAACACGGCCCTTCTTCTTTCTTTCTTTCATTCCTTGATGAAACTCTCCAAACCAGCGCAAAAAAGATCCAATGAAACGGACCATTGTCCGAAATAACGCAGAGATATTTTCGATAAATGGATTTTCTCTGAAAAATCGATTGAAACGAGTAAAGAATAATAATAGAGTGTGTGTGTGTGTGTGTGAGAGAGAGAGAGAAAACAGAAACATTTGAATAGGAAAAATTGAAAGTTTGATCATTCTGTAGAACGTAATTAAAGTATTCGATATGAAAAGAAATCTATTTGATATTTTTTTACAAATTACATTAATAACAAAATAAAATCAATTATTAGAATGTAGATTTTTTGTTTTGTTTTTACAAGGATCGAATTAATCGATATAATTTACTAATTGGAGAATCTTTATTAAATCGGATATTAATTTTAAAAAATCTAAAAAAGAGATAGAATATATAAATGTCAAGTTGAATAAAACTGAGAGATAAAGAATTACATTTTGGAAAAAGAAAAAGAAAAAAAAGAAGGTAGACGAAGGTAGAACACGTTTTCTTGGTTGGTAGATCTTAAAGAAAAATCTTTGTTCATCTACCGGTCACGTTTTCATATGAAAATCCCCAAAAAATCGAGGGTCTAGAGCAAAAACCAGTCTCTCTCTCTCTATTTTTTGTTGGTTGTGGAATGACTCTCGTAGGTGGTAGTAGGCGTATTCTACCTCTGAGGATTAATTTCATCTGAATCTCAGGAGAGTGCGTCTGGCATGTACCTTTGGGTAATTCCGTCGAAGGAGGAATAAGAAGAAGAGGAGACCGTCCGTCGGACAACGGGTATAGTATTATAGAAAAATATGCGAGGAATTTTGCATGACAGCTCTTTATTGTCGAGAGAAATGCCTCGGTCGCATTTATTATTGCAGCCCCTTTAGTTATAGAAGGAGGAGTAGCCGTCTTCCTTCCTTTTCTGTTGCTATTACTCAGCCTGTCATAACGAACCGGGAAACAAGTTGAAATATGCACTCACCGCGCGGACACCTCTTTGTAACTCGCTTAAAATACGCGTTGGAAATACGCGAGTACGTCGTCGTAAACGAGAGAATCGTTGCTAGCCTAACAGAGTCAGTCCCCTGACTTCTTTGTTACCACCCCATTACGACTACTCGTTCGTTCGTTCATTCATTTCTTATACTTACGATCCACCAACCCTTTTTCCTTTTCTACTTTTGATTCTCATAAAAATGACACTGAACCTCTCGTTATCTTTTCACGTTCGTATGACGACACCGTGAACTTTTAATGGCTGTTGTCTAACGACTCTTTAAAAAAAGTCCATCATATATCGTTCCTTCTTCTTATAAAATTTAACGAACCTTTCATCCCCCTCACGTTTCAAAATTTTTTAAAGGGCCAAACAATACTCAAGACGAAAATACAAACAGATTCTATGAGAATAATCATAATGGCAGTGGAAGGGAGTCACGGACAGATGGGCAAAAAGCTGTTTGTTTTTTTTTTGTTTTCTTTTTCGTAAAAATAACGGACAACGTAGTTTGAAATACTTGCTTACGTTACATCAAATATATATTTCTTATACACGTAGTAGACGGATGAAAACGAAGACTAAAGGATACAAAGAGACCCACGGTAATTTCTTACTATCATAGAAACAAAGTGGAAGGAATATCACGAAGGATTTTCCCTAGGATCTTTCATTCCACGTTCCGCGACGTGCCGTGGTGGGTCCTCGAAGACAACGGAGGCGCGAAGATGACAAAAAAAAAAGGGAAAGAAAGAGAAAAGAGCAGAGGGCGGCGGGAGAGCCAATGAAAAAGTAGTAGGTAGGACTCGTAAGCTAGAGCTTTACGTCCTGATATATGCAGGCCATTAGGCGACATTGGTGTATGCGTCATTCTCGGTACCAAAAGACCTGGAACTCTTCTTCTTCTTTTTCTTCTTCTTATTTCTCTTATTTTCCCTTCTTTTTCGAGACCAAGTTCACTACCCGCAAGAATACTTCCTCTTATCATCCCTTTTACTACGCAAACGGACGACATTTTTTATCGGTAATTGGACCACATTATGTGTCGCTATACAAAAGAAATGACATATATATATATATATATATATATATATTTTATTTACAAATTATTAACTGTTGACAATGAATTATATGTCTTTTTATTTAATTTATTATTTATTTATAAAGTAAGCGATCGTACGTTTATTATTATTCGAAATATTACAAATGACTTTGGTATCTATCTTTCAGTCAACTGTTGAATTCTTTAAAGCACAAAAATATTCTTAATTCGATGCACCGATTTAATTGTTGCATTTAATAAATCGTGTTATTTGCGAGTCTAAAAATCAGGAAGATAACAAAGATCGATACTTTTGAAGTTACAATCCTATATTTTGTTTCTTTCTTCTTTTATGTTTTTCTTTTGTAATATTTTTTTGTTTTTATTTACTCTTCATTTTTCGGACTATCGTTTAAACGTCAAACGAGACAAACGAACTGCGATATATAGTATACATATATTTTGAAAAAGCTCATACGAAGTTTATCCATACGAATACCTGTAAAATTAATTGCCGGTCATGTCCGATTCTCTTTTAGAAAGAAGTTTTCGTATAGCCGGGGTAAGCCACTGGACAACGTTCATCATTCAACACGAGTGTAAGAACTAAGAACGGATGTACTATACTGGATGGCTTTATATCAATCCTTACGATCTTAATACTACAATTAAACTCTTTGATTACTATACGTTTATAAATAAAAATAAAAATTTATATCGTTTTATTGATTGTCGTTTAAAATGTCAAACGTGTATATTCGTTAATTATATTTTGTTACGTTCAATTATTTGATTGATCTATATGACGACATTTCGACAATATTTTCAATGTTTTTCTTTTTTTGTTTCTTTTTTTGAATTTAATGAAACATAGTGAACGCTTTGTGTAGTGAACAGAATTTATTGAAATTTGTGTTTAAACGCGCGCACCTTTCCTTTGTGTATATCGATAAACTTGTGTGAGAGAATATATATTATACACTTTCGCAATTAAAGGGTTAACATTCGAGTCGGTGTATCATAAGGACTCTACACAGTACCAATAGAAACTTCATCTTCCATCCAACGAGACTGCTTTCAGTCCGATTAGCCTGAAACCTGTGTCGCTTGACGAACGCTCTTCCTATATTCGAGACGAGTCAAGGTACTATCGAACCTTGATTAATATTACGTTCTACTTGCTTGCCTTAACAGATGGGATAGTATAGACAAGAAAAGGAAAGAAAAAGGAAAAGGAAAAGGAAAAGGAAAAAGGAAAATGAGAAAAGATAATTATCCGATATCGATGATGATAAAGACAAATGTTCTTCTTCTCTTTCCCTTTTTTTATTATTTATTTATTTTCTTCTTATAAAATATTTTTCGATAAATAGATACATAAGATATTTATATAAATAAATGTAAATCACAAATGTAAACTCGTAGCAACAAAAAAAAAGGATAGTAAAAAATAAATCCTATTCCCTTTCGATGTATATTTTACGTTGAAATCGTAGAAAACTGTCACTCATTTTCCGTAAGCCCTTCAAAAATGACGTAATCCCTGTAAGACGTATATGCACTACGTAGGTAAATGTATTCAAGAACTGGTTACATAAGCTTGTTACACACGAGTTCTTACATGAACCCTCGTGTACGTAGATAAACATATATGGAAGACTATACTCCTCTTGCAGACGAATTTATAAAAAGCAAAGGACTAAATCCTGGATTATTGCAAGTCGAGAGAACAAAAGTAAATTACGTGTGCTAACATGTGTGTATTGTAATAACGTTAAAAAGAATCTCGTTTGCCGACAATCCCAAGCGTGGAAAAGGGCGGCCTGGTTTGCGAGCGAGTTACGTGATTTAAATATTTATGCAAACGCATCGAAGAGACATCGAATTGCGTTCCGTTGAAACGATGTCACCGTATTTCCGCAAGAAGAGCGAACAAATTTGAAAATTCATATAATTCCCATCTCCGCACATCTATGTGAGAGCTTTTAATATAATAACCTGAATCGTCATCACTGCAATTCCCATCTTTCTCTCTCTTCTCTCTCTCTCTTTCTCTTTTTTATAAAATACAAGCTTTTTTAAACGGTAATATAAAACGTGACGTGTGTAAAACATATGCTACGTTTATTTTCCTAAGTGATAAAAAATCACGACAAAAGATATCCTCGTGTCAGAATAAAGGAAAAAAAAGGCAAAAAGAAAAAATACAGAACGAGAAAATTGAAAGCGAAGCTAACTGGCATTTTGTAATAGACGGGACAAAACTGACCTATGTTTTCTTACGCTCAGCAATATTACTCTCATTAGATCATTCCCTTTTTGCATAACTCCTTTTCTACCTTAACAACTCCATTTCCTGTTACTTTTGTAGGACGTTTCCGAACTTCTCTTTTCTTACCCCAAGGGGGATGCATATTTTAATACCTTTCTACTTTTCTTACGACAACATGAATAATGACCCGAAATTACAAAGTCTCGTAGTATCTTTCTTCGTAGACCAACGGTGTTCGCGTAAAAGAAGAAAACGAAATATAATTATTGTCGTTCGTCTTCAACACTATGATCGAGATTATTTGCATATTTCTATGCAGCGGTTGGGCGGGTGGGGGGGGAGGTGAAAAAGAGTTCTGTCGTAATGGAAAGAAAGAATGTGGGAAAGAGAACAAAAGAGAAAAATATAGAAAGGTAGTTCATAAAATAAATGTGAGTTTTAATATAACTTTGCGAAATAGGGAACAATTTAAAATCGTTAGTAGGAAACGGTATTGTGTTATATTCTTCGAGCATACGATCTTTGTCGTAACAATAAAATAATAATAGCGATAATAACGCTCTAAAACATTATAACAATAAACCAGGAAACTCGTTAACTAACTAAAAAGAAATATTTTATAAATGATCGATCTCGCCAACTTTATGCAATGTTTCACATATACATTTTTGTATTAAAAATATTTGCACAACTCATCTATATTGGTTTACTACAATTCCGTATTAAATTTCCTCCAGTCGAATTTTATTTTTTTGTGTTGTCATTCGACCGAAAACATCGAATTTTACTTTAATCTGAACAAAATTACGTGACTCCATAATTCCGTTTGTTACTGTAACTGTATAACGTTTTGGCAAATTCCAATTATTTGTTTTTTTTATTCGTTTAATTGATAAACGAAACAGAAATTGTTTAACACGAGAGTACCTATATCGGAAATTTCTAAACGAAATATTAACCTATCTTACTCTCATCTATCATCTATTCGTTTTGACACGTCTAATAGCTAAAACCTCAAAAAGAAGAAGAAAATTCAAGCAATGTTAACACAACACAGACGTATTTATACAAACCTATATACAAGTTTACTATTTTCCTTGCTGGATTTGTAATAGTGGACAGACATCTAGTTCCAAGTAGAAGACATTCGAAGATACAAGGAAGATCAGAAACGGCGCCGGATTGTCTAAGAGGAACGAAACGAAACTAAACGAAACGAAACTTGGTGGAAAGAGTAAAGAGGGGAATGGGGGGAGGGAAGAAAGAGAGAGGGATTTAAGGAAGGTGGAGACAAACACGAAGGATCTTCACGTTTTCGAGGACGACGGCAACGCCCTGAACACATTTTCTTCTTCTCCTTCTTCTTCTTTCTCGTCTTCGACCTCTTCCTTTTTCACATGTGAAGAGGATTTTCAACATCGACGTATAGTACTAGGTACGATGCGTCTTCCACGAAATTACACGGGCAGGTCATTTCCTCCCCGAGACATTTCCTCAATTTGAAGCATTCGCTTTCTGGCTGTCGGAGAAACACACATATACACACTATATACAAGTATATAGACAAAGAGTGGGCTTGAGGGTGAAGGGGTTAAAAGGGAGTAGCAGAACGCATAGCGTGTAGAGAAAGAAGCTACGTCTTATTTACTCTGGTACAGTCGACTGACTTTTTCTATCCATTTGCTTTTCTCTGTTCTTCGTCCAAAACTCTCTCGAAAAACTCATCGGAAATCGAAAAGAATAGCACGCTACAGAGGGTCAAGATTCTAATTTTTGAAGAATACTCTAGATATAATTTCTCGTCAAATATTTCTTTTATTTATATTTAAATAATAGAGTATAAAATCGTGATTAAAAAATAAAAAATAAAATAAAAGAATATAGAAAATTTTCATGGTATAGTATATACACGTTGATTATGGAAAATGTAGTAAACTTGAATATGGATACTTCGTGGCGAATCGAGAATCAAATCCAATTTATGGTACATCCTGCAACCCGTCACCAGTGTACTTCGATCGAAAGTTATAACGAACACAGCGGAATATAGGGTACCACCGATCAATGTTTGCACGGACATAGGAGAATATCGAGTTTGTTCTACGATCGGATTATAACGATCGTTCTATCTAATTATAGTTTGACCTTTAACCGATCGCATTTGCTTCTCTGCTTGTCTACTTTTTGTATATATCTTTTCCATTAATATAGTGACATCGTAAATAATATCTAAGTTATTCACTTCGATTCTAACGAGTTGATAGATCATTTATTTTGCTTGCTCACTTTCTTGATTTCAAAAAAAAGAAATAAAAAAATAAATTGTAAGATCTTTTCTTTTGCTCTTTCTACCTTTCTTATTTCTTTTCATCTATCTATCTCTCTCTATCTATCTCCCTTTTTCTTTCTTACTTAAAACGTTTAAACTTAGAGGCACTTTGCGCTAACTTCCTCATTCCTTTTGGAAAGAGACCATAAATAAGCATCCCATGGGTACCATGCGCGTCCAAAATTTACGCGATCTGACATACCGTCACGTAGCAATAGCGCCAGCATAAAACAATGTCTTTCTCTATCTATCTCTCTCTATCTCTAGATCCTTTTCCATTAGCGAAACGAGAGTTTAAACTGCAAGCATCAAAGGTATAAATGTGTTTTTCAGTACATACGAATAACGGTTAACTTGGCCAGTAGTACGTCGCATAGTACTCCACAAATTTTTTAGAATCGATAGAATTATTTTCTACTCGTTTGTTCTATCATTTACATAGGATATTCTATATAATAATTATTATTTAATTTCTTAAATTTTTACAAATCGATCTAATCTATTTATCAATTTATATCGTAACCATTTACAAAGCTTTGACAAATATAGTTTAACCCAAGACAAAAAGAAAAGAAAATGTATCGAATCTGAACGATACGATATATTATATAAAAATGATATCAATAAAAATAGTTATTTCTACTTTCTTCTACAAATCTATACGATACGTTATTCGTTCATGTTAACGGTAACTCGATAAATCTTCTACGAGAGCATCCCCAGCACCGGACTACTAGTGGCAGTTTGTTTCGGGTAGAGTTTTTCGCTACGAGCAATCAGTCACCAATAAATTCCAATCTCGTTCAATTTTGTTCGACGGATCGTTCGTTTCGTCAAGTACCAAATTGACGCGCGAATACCACGTCAAAGGAAGAAATGACGAAGAGATATGGGTAGGGAAGGGGTACGGTAGTAAATGGAAAGGATGGGGGAAAAGGTCGAAGCAAAAAAAAAAGAGAAGAAAAAATAAACAAAAAAAAGACTAAAAAAAAGAAAGAGAGAGAGAGATAAATTCGATTTTCTTTCCAGTTTTCAAACGGAAATGGAGTTTATTTTTTTAACGGGATATTAACAAATTCATGCGAACGCGATCCAGTTAACAAAGTCGAACTACAAACTAAAGCGTAGTTCGACTTATAATTCATTCGTTGGTAGAAAAAATAAAGCGTTTTCTAGTATATATAGATACGTAAAGTGTGAAAGAAGTTTTTCGATGAAAGAAAGTTTGAAAAAAGGAAATGGTATCCGTACGAAACTTTATGAGACTTGCTGCGATCGCTTAAAATCTTCATTTATATTATATATATATATACCGGAATTTTCGAAAGGTACGAATAAAAGAAATCCTTACGCGGTATAATAAAAGGAAATGAGAAATCTGAAAGACAGATTTATTATAAATGATGGAGGACACAACAACAACAACAACGCATAACAAAAAATAAGAGAAAAGAGACGAGGAATGGAGGGAAAGAAGTATTAGGGAGAAAGAAAAAGGGTTCTTGTGATATTAGACAAGTTTTGGCATAACGTCATCCTGTATTCAGGATCGAACGGTAACGGGAAACTACCACGATGAAAAAAGTTTACCAGATGCGTGACGGATATTTATTTTGTGAGTCCAGGATAAAGAATACAAAATTCTGGGACAAAGTATTTTGCGTGGAAGTGGAACAACGAAACAAAATGATGGATATAGTATCGTATTATTACACACCTCTCTCTCCCTCCGTACCTCTCCTTCTTCTCCTGGTTCGAATTCATTCTTTATCGAAAAACAGATTTTAATAAAAATGTTGAAAAGTACGCTTATATACGTTGTTTCAACTTGAAACAGACAACGTGTTATAAGAAAATTCGAAGAATTCATATTTAAAATGATAAAAGGTCTTATTTTTTTTTTGTAATATCTAATTTTGTATCTAAATTTGATAAAATCTGCTATTTGAAATTTTTAAAATAGTTAAAATAATAATTATCGTTTTAACGGTGATTTTAATTTTTAAAACGAATCAAAATTGTCATCGAGTAAAAATCATTGTCCAAAGATTATAGATTAATATTAACTTTAAGAAGAGGGTTGCGGTTTTAGCTGAGAAGTAGATTGAAAGATCGATGAATAAATTTTAGAATCGGAGGTTGGAAAATTCGGGAAAGAAATTTTCTACGATCTTTCTGAAAGCTTTTGTTCAAAGACGAACGATTCCGCTAAAGTTTTACGACTGTTGATACTACGAGAAAAAAAGAGAAAGAGACAAAAAGGTAAAAGACATGAAAGCAGGAGCAAAGATGAAGTAAACTAAAATAGAACTAAAGTAAACTAAAAAAACTAAAATAGAAGAAATAAAGAATAGAATAGAATAAAAAAATATAAAAAAAGAAAAGGAATAAAGAGAGAGAGAGAGAGAAGCGACCATTATCGTTCCGTTGGGCCACGAAGCAGAAACGTGTTCGAGCGCAAATCAAGTCTAACTTTATTTCTCTTACAAAGGACTTCTGTTCGAGGAAGTAACGATGCTGTCGTAAAGAATCTTATCGTTCTTCTCTACCAAGTATTTACTTAAGTACCAATATCGGGTCCTTCGTTATCAAATTCTGAACCATTCCAAAATACCAAATTGCATCTATCAAAGCAATTGTTTTTTTTTTTTCTTAAATATGTATATTTATTATTTAATATAATTATATAATAATATAATATAATAATTATCATTTCCCTCTTCCAAACAAAAAATTCTATCGTATAATATCTGATCATCTTGCTCGTCTTATCACTGATCGATTTTTAATTTAACCGCGTAAAACTTATCTCACCTATATTTTATAAGAAAAGAAAAAAAGAACCGGAATAACAGCACAACGTTAAATTCCTCGTCGTTGTTTCAAGTTATCGTTTCCTTTATTTTTGGTGTGGTATTGTTAAAAATACTTAGAAGTAAAATACTTAAACGCAAATTTTCTACCTCGAATTCGAACGGTAAAATTTGAAACTTCGTTTTCTTTGCTCAGACACGAATTGAATCGCTTGCTTCGGCTTTCTCTGTAATTCGTAGCAAAGCAATTTACCAAAAACGAAAATGTCCTTTTACTTCTGTTTCTACCTCGATATCCAAGATGGTGATGGTGGTAGTAGTAGTAGTAAGTAGTAGTAATAGTAGTAGTAGTAGTATTGTAGTAAAGGAAACCCGTTCGCGAGTATCGGAGAATTCTTAAAGCCTGTTAACAAAGACGGTTGACGATTGTCGAGTCGCATTTAAGCTTAAGAACTTTGAGCTTTCGTTAAATGGCCGATGATCGAAGAAATAGTCGTGACAAAGTGACTTTTCGTGTTTAATAATAATAATAAAAAAAAAATACAAAAGAAACAATTTCTAACACTTTCGTGAGAACATAGTGAGAGAGAATGGTTGAACGAATATTAACGTTCCTCTTATATAAACGGAAATAACGTGTAAATCATTTTAAAATGTCAGATAAAACATGTATAACATTTTAATATAAAACCTTCCCTCTCACAATTGATTATTTGTTTTAAACAATACATAATAGAAAATAAATAATATACAATAAATAAAAAAGTAATTTAAATTATACGAATATTTGAACTCTCATACGTCTTTGTTTGAGAGCAAGTATAAAATAACATGATTCTCGTACTTATTAACATTACCAAACACACGTTCTTCATTGAAGGATCTATCGTTATGTTAACGGAAGATTTAAGTATGCATAGAAACAAGGTATCTTTGACTACTATAAATTTCTGCTAGAACGAAGAACGCTTGTGAGTTTGGTCCAGAGTCCTATCATTCCTTGTTTGTCTCTCTTTCTCTCTCTCTTTCTCTTTGGTGGTAAAATACGAAGCAGTATACAAGAGAGATACATGCTCTCATACATTATTGTTTGCCCTTCCAACTGAGATTGCAGAGGCGGTGACGAAGCTGCTGCTTAAACGAGTTGAACCAACGAAAGGACTAAAGAGAAAGAGAGAGAGAGAGATAATATATGTGTATTAAACAGGGTAAAAGAAGAGAGAGAGAGAAAGAGAGGAAGAAGAGAAGAGAGTGACGAAAGAAGAGTAAGAGAAGAGTGGTAACAGTGTCTGAGTGTCTGAAAACGCTGACGACTGGCTCACTTACTCTCGAACGAAGTGCCTTTCATATGAAACGAGAAGGAAACCGTTGAGGAGGGATCGAAAAACGAGAAAGAGGGATGTGGAGAGGGAGAGTCATGGAGAGAGTAGTAGTAGATAGAGTCTTTCCGTTGAATTCTTTCGTGTAGACTATACTTCACCTACTCCTCTTCTTCTTCGTCTTCTTTTTCTTGCGCGAACTCGGACACGCGAGTAATTGCGATCGAAGACACACTCTCCTCTTCCTTTTATCCTCTTTTGCGACCTCCCTCTCGATGTAAGAGCGTTACTACCTTCAATGTTCTTGCCTACTTGTTCTTATCCTATATCTAGAATAGTGTCTATGTATTTCTACACCTATGTGTGCACAAGTATGTACATAGGTACTTACCAACTACTTACTTTCCCTCTCCATTAATTTCTAACATGATCGAGTAACGTACTATAACACATTTATGCTATCAAACTTTCCTCTCTCTCTTTCTCTCTCTCTCTCTATCTAACTTACATGTTCTCAATTTGTTGCTTATATTGTTCGTCAAAAAATTCGATAAAAATCAAATGAAATTTTCTACTACACGCGAACACTGAATTCATCCATATCAGATTTCTATTTCGAATGGTAGCAATCAAAGAATTTATTGTTCGATCAATCGTCTTCCTGTTTCTTCGATACTCTCTCTCCTTCTCTCTTTTTAAAGACGTAATTCTAAAGGAAAAATGAAAAAAGAAAAAAATGATTGAAAAAGAGAAATGAGGAAAATAAATAAAGTAAATGTTATTCTTGATGCGCTTCTTCCCTACGTCGTGTATGAACGCTATAGCGAATAAATGAAAAGAGTTAAATCGACATACAATCAGACACATATAGGTGAAACCAACTAAAAATCGAATACGAAGTAAAATCGTCTTCTTTAAAAGATCCTACGTTGCTCTGAGCATCTAGGTCTAACTATATTTCATCAACCATGCAATACTTTTCTAGTAATATTTTATTTAATTTCTAATAATATTTTATATATTTTGAATCGATACATTGAATAAATATTACAAAGGTATTAAACAATAAAGTTAAATTTTAATTGGAAAACATATTGTATCTTTTGATTAGACAGGTACATTAATTGTCGTCAGTTTTAATGTTTTAAGATAATATAGTGCGAATCGTTAAATTCTTCTGACAAACTGGCTGGTTGTTTCCTTTCTCAAGTGTTCAAGAAATAATTCAAGCTACTTCTCAGATCCGAATAAATGTAAGCTATCTTATTCTCTCCCTTCTCTCTCTCGTATCTCTCGTTCGTTCTTACCACTATATCCTTTTCACTTTGGTTTAATGGCGTATGAAACTTTTAGAGACTCTAGTACGAAATATACCCGCAAATTGCAATAGAGGTTCCTTACGTTGAAAAATAATTTAAAGTCTCTTTATAGCAATTATTATGATCAAATAAAAACTAATGATGAAGTATAATATAACTAAAATTTTTTTCACTCTCTTTCTTCTTGTCTATTTTTTACATTTTTATTATCTTCAGATATTCCATCTTATTACGTAGAAAATAATGTATTCTGTTAGAAAACACGACGATGACAAGAAAAACCTTCTAAAGCAAACTATTAAATTATTAAATGATAATACTGAAGGAAAGAAGACTGTTCGATGGTTACTTCGTCGATGGGTACTCGATGAAAATTGAATTTTCGATGAAATACAAACCCTCGTAGGATTATAACGATAGGATAGACGTCTTAGATCATTTTGAGGAGCAAACATGTTCCCCGAAGGGTTCGTAGAATCTTCAATCTCATTGTTATGTACGCCCATCCTCTTATCATGGAAAGAGTCTGGAGATAAATAGTTCTCTGTTATTGGACAAATTCGTAAACGTTCTAATAAAATCTCTTTCTGTTTGTCGCTACCAAACTTTTTTTCTTTTTTTTTTCACTCTTCGACGTGTTCAACCTCCCCTGGTATTTTATTTTATTTCATTTTATTTTATTTTATTTTATTTTATTTTATTTTCTTCCGTTTTTTCTTACTTCGCCGAAGAGTTTTTCCAATGAAAGAGAAAAGATAAAAAAAAAAAAAACAGAGAGACAAGGAAAAACGAAAGAAAGAAGAAAAATTTAATTGTTTTTATTCCTAGTAGGTAATTAGCTTCCTCTCAGCACCTCATCTAACTTCCTTGTATTTTCTCACGTTCTTTCAGTATTTCACTTCTTGACAATCTTTTGTTAACAATTTTCCCGTTTGTTTCCATGCAGTCTCTTCAGGATGGCTTTTGAGAATATTCGACTATAATATACTAAAAAAATATTTAATATGTAATGTACATTATTAACTCGTTAAATATGAACAGATTTCATTTCACGACTAATTACTATTTTTTTCAAAGTTGGTTAACGACGAACGTTCGATAGTTCGGAGAACTTTCAAGAAGATATACGTACAAGAGATATACTCATTATAGTATCGTCTGTTTATTATAAAGGATTATATAATGAAAATGAAGCTTCAATATAGAAGCCTGTCAGAAAATTGAAAGGTCTTATTACTGGAACACTTAGTACGGATTCTTTGATATCTATCATATAATTACTAAACTCTCAAAGTATCGAATCTCAACGCTTAATTAATTATATTTAAACTCAACATACAAAATAATCTAACAAAAAGATAAAAAAGACAAACGAAGAAAAAGTACAAATAATTTATGTTTGTCCTGTTTCTTTTTTTGTTTAGAAACCTCGATAACGTTATCGTGGTTTCAACACGCTGAATGCCGAGTTTCCTAACGATTTGCGGAATTGCAAACGGACGTCCTTTTCATGATGATTCTGACCCTTGAATTTGGCCAACCCTACTATTCCAAAAGGATAACTCGATCATTCGATGAGGCCTACTCCACACGACATCGACCAAATCCTGCCTTTCGTATATACGTGACTAGCATTGATCGTTGATTCCCAATCCTCCTTTCACGTCTATTCCAAAAAATCCAACCATTTTCCTCAGTCCCCCTTATCCTCACCGTTACCCTCAGATGAAAGTTATAAATATATGGACCCTTCGACTAGATAAATTTACATTGATTCCGAAATGTAATGGAAAAAGTGAAAGAAACTCACGATGAAAATGAAGAAAATCAGTTCGCTATAATAAAATTAAATTAGCTTCGATAGCAATTAAATAAAATAAAAAAATAAATACCAATAAAAATGTACTTTTAATAACTAAAAAGAAAAAATATATAATCAAATGTTCGTTGAAATAGAATGAGTCTTGATTAATTGCATAACAACGATGATAACAAGTATTCGATACGTTCTACTGCAGAACAAGTATTATTTCCGAATGAACATCTATGAGATTGCTTCATAATTGGCTAATATTTTCTTCCTTCGTTGCTAGTTAAACAACAGAAATTGTAATCGGAGTCGAGAAAACGTAGACGTCGAGAATTTGTATTCCTCAGCACGATCTCCCATACGTTACGAACTCAATTTGCTCGTGCAATACATTTTATTCCGTATCTTTTACTCGCGATTGTACGACAGTCACGCGAACGATAGATCCTTTTTTCTGTCGCATAATATCATTCCAATTAATTTGTAAAAGTTTCACGTAGCAACGACGAATAGTGGTACCTATGTATACGTATACACGCATATATCTTTTCTAGGCTTTCTTCTAGTCGACATTTAATTCACTACAAAGCAACTTCTTTAACGCGATTTAGTAAATTCTTTTTTATACTATTGTTTATTTTTACGCGCCTTGAACTTAATTGTTTTATTTTTTTATTTTTCTATCATGAAATTTATTTTTTGTATCTTTCCTAGATAATATATTTTACGATCTTTTTTTAAATTAATCAAAATTTTCATATTTATCACAATCATAGATTTTTTTTTTGCTTACGACGTTTTGGGAACTACTGGTAAATGACATGTGTGCACAACAATTATATGTCGCTACCAACATTTAGTACTTGTTGGTGATTTTTAACGATGTCGAAAATTAACGATCTAAGAATTTTCATGAAATTTTGTGTTGGAAAATGAAATAAATGCGACAAAAATGTTGGAAATGTTGCAGAAACCCGACGTAATGAAAAAGCACGTAGCGAGAGTAAAAGAAATTGGTGCACCAAACTGGTCGTATGTTGGTTAGAAAGGTGCCACAAGAAATTGGTGGGTGAAAAATGCGTGGTCGTATCATTTTGACGGAAATTTTTATGAATTATACGCTTCTTGATTCTACTTGCGTTAGAAAAATGTTGCATTTTCTTTAAAAATAGCATTGAATTATTTACTAGTATTGTCACATAAGAAAAATATTTGTCTGATTTGACACCGTACAACTTTTTTTCACTATTGAAACTCCAATTCCCAATGTGTGAGAGAAAATAAATATTGATAAATGTATAGTTTAAGTATTATTTAACTATTTCTAGTACTTTTAAAATAGAAACAACGAAGCGTATTTTACGACATTATTGTATTTCTACAATAAGTTGAATAGACGTGACTTATATATATATAGAACGAAAAGTTAAGAACTAAATCGTATGTTATAAAAGGAAGGTACGAGAAGAAAACGATCGTAAGAAACTCGTTTATTATTTAGGGATTTAACTATATATACGAGACGACTAGAGAAATTCGGATTCGATTAGGAGTAGTTCACGTCCAAAAGGTAAAGATGAAAGTTGTTATTTAACCAGTAATTCATTTACAAAGTTTTGTTTAACCCGATTATAGTTTTCAAGCAGGAAGTTCCTTTTAAGCACTGGTTTATGTAGACTCATACGGATGTAGTACGCAATACCTACCATGTACGTGTATCACTCCTCTAACAATCTCGCATTAAGCAGCTTTGAATAACGAAATTATACCATCAAGCATGCTGACAGTATAATTACAAGGAAAAGTTGTCAAGGAATTTTCATTCAATTAGAGAAATCTGCGCGAATTTCCTCGATCGTTTCCCCCTCATTTTAGTTCGTGCCAATCAAATTGAGTGAGAACCTTCGAAAGATTAAATCATAAGTATCACGAATATTATTTTATTAGCATAATAAATATATTCGCGTATCACGATGCATCATCTCCTAATTTGACATTAATAAAAGGTTTTAATATTTTTATAATATATTCTTAGAGATAATTACTATCTCTACTACGGAGTATGTGCTTAACTCAAAATGCACCATAGTATTATATATTCCCAAAATCATCCTAATCGCTGATAATGCAAAGATGTTATAGTATATATATGTAGGTGAGAGGATCCAAAGAGATTGGGATGCAATTCAGGCAGCGAACGGATCCTCTACGTGTATATGTGCAAGCTATGAACAAAGAGAGAGAGAGAGAGAGAGAGAGAGAGAAAGGGAAAGTGAGTGAGTGAGTGAGTGAGGGAAGAAGTGATAGGGAAACCCTTAGAGGATGGACTGGATTCGATCACGATGTACTACCCTCTCTATCTCTCTTACCGCTCTGTGATAGTAATTCAAATTTGCATACTATCAGAAATGCATCGTAGACGGAATCGTGAATAAACCTAGTCCACGCGTGTCCGGCCACGCTTGCCATAATAAAGGACGGATTTATGGGGTAAATCGGGATTTGGGTATTCGTGTCTCTTCTCCTTACCAAGCATCTCCAGTCCTCTTTTTCTTTCATTCCCTTTCTATTCTCCTTTATGTCTTTAGTATAATTGAGAATATTAGAGATCTCTCTTGGAATCCTCTGATCAAAATTAACACGCCAAAATGGCTATCTCTGTTATTGCGAATTTGCATATCTAGAACCTTTGAGATAGATGAATAGATGGATAGATGGATAGATGGATAGATGGATCGATAGATAGATAGATAGATATATGTAAGTATATATGTGTATAGTATAGTGTATATGTATTAGAAGTAGAGGAAGTGAGAAACTCAAGAAAAGTAGATAGGAGGAAGGAAACAGAATATTCCATCCGTTGAAAATCTGCTAAATTACTTGGTGTACCAGGGTTTTGTTCGTTATGTAATTTGTGCCACAAATACAATTATTTTCTCTCATAATGATAACTCTATTCCTGAGTACCTGCGTTTACTCTTTTCTCATTATTAGATTAAGATTTCATTTATAAAATCACTTTTATTGTATGGCAAAAATGATCTCACATCGTTTATCTTACCACGTTGAATTTATTTATTAAAACAAAACTGTTTAGAGTTTGTAAATTTTATTAATAGTTGGGAAATAACAATGGTTGTAATAACGTAAGTGTGTGTGTGTGTGCCAAGAAATATAATAAAATTACTATAACATGAAAGTATTTTACAAATGAATACAATATGAAATACTCGAGAAGTATTTCTATCGAGTCGTTTGCGCGTAAATTTAGTAACGTAAATGTCAGTGCGTAACCATAATATCATAATGACATAATATATTACATGAAACGAGTCAAATCGAGTGGCAACAAACGGAAACGTCGCTAAGCGGAAACACAAAGATTAATTTAAAGCGTAATTGTCGATGAAAAGCATTTCTATTAAGCATTTAACGCTCATCGTGATACGATTACGAAATGGATGGCCATTAATCGATGTAGTAGTACATCGAACATGAATAACTAAAGAGAATAATGGTTGTTAAACGCTTACATTGAGAAAATCCATTCGCTAAGAAGTCACGTCTAAAGTACAAAAGGGAAGTAAAAAAAATAAGAAAAAAAAAATAAGAAATGTCTGATGCAAATCGTTCCTCGTGAACTCGTTCAGTTCAGATTTTACCTTCCGTTGTCTTCCTTTCCCCCATTTTCTTATTCTTCTAGACAATCGTACTTTCGACAAAAAAAACTTTGGAGCATGGACTCGTCGCAAAAATGAGAGAGCGAGAGAGAGAGAAAAAGAAAGATAGATAGTTTTTCGTCATATCGAGATTCGACTCGATTCGATTATACTGGAAAAAGAAATTCAACGAGTTTTAGTTTGAGAAAATGGCACGCGAGTGAGTGACAAATTTTCTTCTTCCTCTCTCTTTCTCTTTCTTTCTTTCTTTTATTTCTCCCCGCGTGTTTCTACAAAGTCTACAAAATTGCGAATGGTTGAGAAATATAAAAGAAATAAATACACATTCGAAGGTTCCTCGAAGAGAAGCTTTCCAGAACACTCGATGTGGAATGACCCGTTCATCTTCTTTGATAGCTTATCCTATATAGGCATGTACACGTGTACATATATACGAATACAACATTGAATACATCTCTTGTATATAAGTAAATACACATACACCAACATATTTTTCTCCTCTTAAATTTGTCGATATTTTTTGTCCGATTTATGCATCACTCCAAACTTTACATAAATATATTTTTACGTACATAGGTACCTCATATGTTGTCTCTATATGCAAAGATAATATAGCGAAAAATCGCAATAATGTATTGGCCTTTACACGACCTGATTCCAATAGCAGAAACTTGCGATTTACGAGAAAAACTTAACATCTCGCGTTTCTAGATAAAAGTTTTTCCATCTTATTCTAAATATCATGTTTCTGTTTTATATCTTTTTCTTCTTATTCTTCATCCTCAACAAAACTGTCTTCTGAAAATTGAGAAAGAGATAAATTATTTTCATTAAAAAATAAAAAAAATATGTATCAAAGATACAATTTTTATCTCTAGCCGAGTTCTTATCTTTTTTCATGGAATTAAGGTGCTTCCAAATACTTTCGCGTATAATTCCAAATACATCGTGGATATTTTACAACGTTGAGAGAGAAGTATGCCCATTTGCAGGCTGCAACGGACAATGGTCTTCAAAATCTGGAATTTATGTGGAAACTTTTCTCACGAAACTTAGAAGATTTCTCTCTCTCTCTCTCTCTCTCTCTTTCTATTTCTCTCTTTGTGAATTCTCGAAGGGAATTCATCACCGAATGAAATAGGAAAGTAAGAAAGGGAGAAAGAGAAAGAGAAAAGAAACTATTATCGAGTACTAGCCACAAATATTCAGAAGCGTCCTCCCATTCTCAATCGCGTGCATTTTATCAATGATTAATGCATCGACGCGTCATACATTTGTGCATTGCTTACCAAAGTACTTGAAGAAAGAAACTTTGCAATACACGAGAAAGTTATCACAAATCCTTAGAAGAGAGATTGCAAAACATTTCATTCGAGTTTTCGTATTATTCGAGTTACTTACAACGATAAAAAAATATAAATCACCTTTTTCTTATAATATTTTAGGTATAAAAACGAATTTTAACCCTTACGTTACTAATGCAAAGATCAAGTATGAACTACTGAACTGTATAAAGTAATCTAAAACAATTTGTTAGTTCAATTAATCGCTAAAAATCGTAATACTTGTTAACTCTTTTTGGAATCACATTGTATATATACAATTTAAAAACGTCATTTTAATCCGAATAGTTTACGACGAGTTTGAAGTTTGTTCTAAATTCACGAACATTTAGTCACGATTCGATATTATAACTACAACCGTTTCTGATTAACTAACTACGGAAACACAAACACAAGGACAAATATTTAAATTTGGAAATATTATATTTAAAGAGAATATATATTTATTTTACTCGTGTAAATAAAATAAATAAATCCTATGAAATTGATCTAGAAATAAATATACTAACGCAATTACTAGGAAAACGATTCGCGATCATTTTTTATCCTTTGAATACAATCAATTTCATCATTTAAATCGTCCAAAAAAAAATCCAATGTAACAAAGAATGGAAAAAAAGAAAAAGAAACAAGAAAGAACAGAAAAAGAGAGATCGACGAATGGGAATTTTAAAAGAAGCAAGCCCTCGAGGAGAACGAAGAATGGAAGAAGAACTGAAAAACGGAAAGACGCGTGTATCCGTTCGGCTGTGAGCCCTTCAACCAGTCGTTTGATCCAATTTTTTTCTTCTCTTCTTTGTCACTCCTTCTCTTTTCCCTTTTACTTCCTCGCTTGGTAGTAGGTAGACCTCCTTACCCTCGTAGTAGTTCGTGCATGAAATTTTATCGTAAAGCTCGAAAGAGACTTGACTGGCACGCTCGATAAATCTTCAGCGTGTCGTCCACCTGTAAAGAAACGATAATCGTTCTTCACTAAGTAAAGAAACGTCACCGCTTAAAAGGTTGAATGAAAGAAAGAAAGAGAGAGAAAAAGATATAGAAAGATGGAAAGATAGAGAAAGAGAGAGAGAGAGAGAGAAAGAGAGACTGAGAAGGGTCTACAAGAATCGACCTACAAAACAGTAAGAGCCATCAAAGCATCGTAAACAAGTGCACATCCTTTATCGTGAATTTTACGAGTCGAATGAAGAGCAGAGAAAATGGAATAAGAATTTATTATGCGCTTCCGTATAACGTCCCAACCTACTACCTATTCTATTCTACGCATAAACACACAGATGCGCACGCTCACACACAAATACACACACAAATCTACACGGAAAATATATAGGGAGAATTCGCTTATTCCTCTCGAGTAAATTCGCTGCACTGATAAATACCTAGAACATTGTAGTTTATGCATATTCTTTCACCGTACGGTTTTAGTACCTTCATTTATATCCTTGGCGAAGTAACAAAGTCGGGATACTTGAAATAGAAGAAGAAGAAGAAGAAGAGAGAGAGAGAGAAAGAGAGAGAGAGAGAGAGAAAGAGAGAGAGATAGTCAAGATGGTAAAAGTCTGTACGAGCTTGACTTTTATTCGTTCTCTATCCGTTCGTAAAGTTCAACGAATCTGATAGGCTCTCTCTTTGATCTCTTCGCGTTTTTCGATCGAAGTAGCAGTTGCAGTAGCAGTAGCAGTAGCAATAGCAGCAACAGCAGCAGCAGTAGCAGCAGTACCGAAGCGATGCACAGCAAACAGCCGTATTTACAGAAAGTACCTTCATATCGGCAAACATTACCGGAAGCAATTAACGAAATCTAGGTCAAAGATTTCTTTTTCAAAAACTCCGAGTTGATGAGGCCGAGCGTACATTCGAAATAAAACGAATTCCATCGGATCCAATTCGGAAATTGGAAGAAAGAAGAAATAGAGATGATATAAAGGGAGAGAGAGGTCACTTTTTTCGAAGGAAAAATTGGGAAAGGACTGGTGGAAAAATATGTATATAATATATATATATGTTTTACGAGCTATCATCGAATACACTTCTCGTTCCTCTTGTTTCGTTCGTTTCGTTTGATAAGTATGACCGGTGTCTGTATCCTATGAAGGAATGAAATATTTCCGTACATTCAAAATAGAAGGTTTTCTAGACGACAAAACGTTCTGTTAAACGTAAACGTAGAAATGCATATGGGGTAGGTACTCAAATGGAGCTACTACGATCGATGTCGTTCAAGAAGAATGGTCCTTTGTTTTCTATCCTAAAAATAGTAGATGGGTCAACGTACCTGGATCAAGATATACGTTCGATTGATACCTTTATTCTATCCATTGTGCGTTGTGTTACTATACATGGCATATGGAATAGTAAACCTCAATGTATATAGGTATACGAGCTTTTCGGTCACATGGGAGAACATGTGTGTGTGTGTGTGTGAGAGAGAGAGAGAGAGAGAGAAAGAGTGAGAGAAAGAGTGAGAGTTAGTAATCACAAACACAGATATACTCTCTACGCAAGTATAGTATACGTTCTTGCTATATATCAGCTTTTCCCAGAGGCACATATTGGATCGTAAAACGTCATTAGATATTCATTCGTTATTCGCGCTCGATCGGGCAATGGGTCTGACTCCCAATAGTGCCGTTTCCTTGATCTTTAAACATCGTTTGCCCACGAGGAACGACCCATAAAGCATCGTTCCGTGGGCGCACGTTCGCGACGTTTCTTTTCTTTTTCCTTATTTCCTTTTCTTTCCCTTTACGTGTATCTTTCTCTTTTCGCTACCTCTCTGTCATTCTTTAAACCCTTCGATTCTCATCTATTTCTTCCTTTTCCTCTTTTCTACGCTCTCTTTTTATTCGAAATGGATAAGAGAAGGAGTTAAGGATGCAACCTCTCGAAGATTCGGTGCAGCTGGCGTGTGCAATAAAAGAAATAGTCGAGTATCAAATGGTTCTTAACGGCCGACGAACTCGAACCTATGAATCTGAGATTCTTCGTACCCATCGACAACGACGTGACTCGATCGATAGTCGTTGTCTTCTTATCGACTACGGAAACCGTTAGAAACGATGTTAAAAATTATAAAAGCGTGCATTGACGTTGTTATCGATAAAAAGAAAGCGAGGGCACGTGCTATTACTGCTGCTGCTGCTGCTGCTGCTGTTGCTGCTGCTGTTGCTTCTTCTTCTTCTTCACGGCATCTCCCATCTCTCTCATCATTTTGCATCACTCAAATGCGAAATAAAACAACTTGAAAAAGCACTCGTATTGAGTCGCTGATACTGAAGGATGCTACGAACGAATTTGCTTCGACCGTTTAAGAGCTACGGCCTCATTAACTTCTCCTGAGGATCGATTTAAGTGGAGGACGATAAGATTCTATTTCTTTTGCTATTGAATCTACTCTCTTTTTCTCTCTTTTTTTCTCTTCCTTACCTACCTACTTAATGTTTTTCCTTCCAAAATTCTTTCCAATCTTCGATAACCTCTTTTAACTCTCTCTTTCTATTTTCACTTTAATTTTAAAACACTTGTTTTTGTATGACAATCTCTTACTTACAATTAGATACTTTTTCCAATCTTTTACCGATTCATCATTGTTCCTTTTTCTATTATGTGTACAATATCTTTACTAATATCATTAAATTTAATAGACATCACTTATCTTTAAAAATCACGTCAATTATATTATATATCGTTGGTTATAAAATAAATAGTAGTTTACCTAAATCTAATTTATAATTATTTTGAAATAATCGATCCAATTTGAAATTTGTTTCTTTTCTTTTATGTTTCAGGTAAGATTTCGTTTCACGTTTGAATGGGAGACATAAAATGGCCATCTGGGTGAACTTAGAGAACGGTAAAATCAATAAAAAACTTTCTAACAAAGTAAAACGTAACTTTGACTCGTCCTAAAAAAAGATATATACTATAGTAAATAGGTAAATATATATATAGTATGTATAGTCGACTGGCAAGGAACATAGCTCGTAATACGTCACACGTAAAAGCTCCGACACTTTTTGTCGGCATGGATGGTAACCTCAACTCGTTCCCGACAACCTCCCCTCGGTCTTTCCCCGTTTCATGTTTTGTCTGGTGCCCGTTTATTTCTCGAACGTGGTCCAGCTTCTATCTCGTTACATGTTGGCCCCGGACTTTGCTCGTCATGTCGACGTCATGGTCGACCGTTTTCTTGAGACAGGAAACGTGACTGGACGACGGAGGGAAATGACAGGAGAGAAATAAAGTAGTATACCTAAATATAAAAAAAACACCACCGGACTTTTCTAAGTTCTCAGAGAGGAGGGAAGAGATAAAAGTAAAAAATGTGATGAAACGAATGTAACAAGAATTTTAAATTATTTAAAATTATTTCCCTATATTATTCTTTTAACGTTGTTCGATATCTCGCGAATAATAATAAAAATTTAACAACGGTGAATAAAATCGATTGGAAGAATAATCGAAACGAATACAACTTTCCGATAGAAGGTTCTATCTATAAATCGATGAAAAAAAAGAAAAAGGGTAAAAAATTGGAACAAGGTAAAAAAAAGAAAAATGAAAAAAAGGTGAAGGGAAAACTTGCAATTGGATCGATGGCTAGTTTACATAACGGATTTATCTTTATATCTAGAGCTATCTCTCTGTATCGTTCGAGTTACCCTATCGTTTCACCTCAGTCGAGTGAACTATCGATGTTCCGCTATTCGAGTAACTATTTATTCTTACCCCATTATGCTCGCGCCCTCCAAGTTTCGACGATAAATTCAACTTGGCTAATATAACGCAAGGCAACTTCGTTTACAGCAACCCTCTCTATCACGGTTTACGTATATGCATGGTTTATCCGAACGGGTGGTATATCCAGACAAGAGAAGTGAAGAGAGGGATGATACTACCTGTAAAAATAACTCAAAAAAAAAATCAAGAAAAAAAGAAATGGTATAACATATTTTTCGTTCGAGGCCCCATATTCGAGAAAATTGAATTTACAAATTTTGTGGAGACTAAGTACTGTCGGTAAAACATTTTTTTTTTTCACTTTTTAGTATAGGCAACAAATTTGTACACGTATGTAACGGAACTTGTATTTAAAAACAAGCATTTAGATATGATACATAGGTAAAACAAATTCTTTTTTTGGTCATATTTTATATCCAACTTTATTTTAAAGGTTTAAAACCAATGTTTAGAGGAATTGATTAAATATTATCAAAGTTATGGCTATATTGAATTCATTTTTATCGGCAAAATACGAAATAACATTTTTCTCGATTTATTACATTTAGTTTTTTACTATTTGCAACTTATTATAAAATCTATTGTCGAGTTCAGACAGAGAAATAAAAATGATGAAAATGATAATATATGATATAATATATATTTAATTATGATGTCGAGCGGTATTTACAAAAGTTTACAAAAAGTGGCGTGGTTACAGAAATACAGAATACAAAAGAGTTACAAATATAAGACCGACTGACTGACTGATTGATAAACTGACTGATTTGCAGAATAACAAATAATACACGGACGGACATAACAAACAGATCCAAACAGACTGACTAAAGATTGAAGATTAAAAACTAAGGAACACTTGCTTACTTCTTATCACATATATATATCAGAAATAAGCTACACCCCTTTGGAGAGGGAAGGCAATTATGAATTTTATTGATCAATAGTAGAAGGATCCACCCCATAGTTTATGGTACAACCTATGTTTTTTGATAGTAAAAACTATGCATAAAGGAACTTTGTCTAGAATATTGGAATGTTATTGAAGTGAAAACTTCTTTAGAATAAGGGTGATTTGAAAAATCACACGTGTTCCAAGTGAAACCTTCAAAAAACTAAATTTCGAGAGAATGAGACGAATGCACAGTTTCAAGAGTAAGATAATTGTAGGATTTCTTTATTATAATATTATTACCATATATAATAAAGGTCACCGGGTGGAACAGCTGATAAAAAGTACACTTTTCCAAATTCGAGCATTAAAATGGAATGCTGAATGCGATAGTTATAGATAGACACTGAAATCGTAGGATGTTTATCGAGGGAAATATAATTCGTCGTAAAATAAGTAGATATAGAATATCCTTTTTGTGAAACTCAGGTATAAAATTTTTCTGTTAGTATGGTTTTCAATTTCCTGTTTTCATCTACTTTCTTGCGCTGCTAACAAACATTTTAGGATATACGAAATAAAGACGTTACGAAAAACATATAGAAAATATTGCTGGACTGAACGAAGGTTGTGGTAAAATGCAATGAGAGATCTAATAGAAATATTCTCTAGAAATGTTTATTCAACTCTATAGCCTGCCACACTTCCAGACCCTTATTATTTATAACATATCTCGTCTTTATTCTTTGGACCACAAACTTATCTTTCTAAATACTCTCGTCTGAATAAAGATCTGAACAACGAAAAATCTAAAGAACGCATTGAATCGTATCGCTCTCTCAGCTTATCGAACTGTGTCTCGAATTTCAGCCCCGTGTAATGAATTCACGGTAGGCGTTCAGCCTGTTAAAAATGTTTTTATTTCATTAAAAAATTAACATAAATTTCTTTATTACATGAATATTATAATTAATAACATAATTTTCTTATATGCCTGGTTTAATACATGTCTTTGGATATTTTTTATAAAAACATATAAAAATCAAATTCTATAGAAATAATTTGATCTTTATGAATCATATATATTTTATGAAGAAGAAAAATAAAAATGTTACAGTAATTTACTTGCTTTTGAATGGAGTTTGTCAGTTGCTTCTAATGTATTCTACAGTGTTGTCTGATTCTTTTTCTCTGATGTATCTTATAACCATTTTTTGAAGTGAAAAGTTCTATAGAATAGGGAGTGATTTGAAAAAAATGTAACGCGGCGGCGATGTTACGGAGCGGCGAGCGGCGAGGCAATGGAGCGGCGGGCGGCTTTGTAACGGCCATGATATTTAGTAAGACGAGAAAAAGAGACAAACATATAGGATTGAGCCTGCGAAAGAATGAGACAGAATATAGCTATATAGTTTTTCCTATTCTCGGTCTCCTCTTTATGCTCTGCTTCGTAGTTATCGCTCCTGGTTGTATAGGTGTGTGTTTATGTGTGACTGCAACTACGAAGCGTAGACACATATACAATAATTTCGATACTATACCTGTTTGTAGGTAGGAGCGATAGAAGGGTAGAAAAATAAACAGAGATAAGCACGTAGGTATTCGACAAAAAAATAGGGTACAAACGAACCGACGGTCGAAATAAAGAAAGAAAGTGCGTGGTCTGTTCTTTTTTACCAAACGTGTCATTTCTTTTTTATTTAAAAATGTTTCTATTTTATTGAAAAATTAATATTAAATTATTTATTTTGCAAATATTAAATTAATAATTATAAAATCTATAGAATATAATAATTGTATTGTCAGCAATATTTTACAAAAAAAAAATGATTACAAGATACATCAGAGAAAAGGAATTAGATAGCACTGTAGAATATTTTTCTTAGATTCTTATAAATATCTAAAGACGTGTTTTTTAATTATAATGTTTGCGTATTTAGGAAATTTACACTAATTTTTCAATAGAATAGAAACATTTTTAAATAGAAGAAACTGGACACGTAAGACCAAAAAATAAACCATATTTTTTTATTTTATTTCTAGTAAAAATACAATAATGTATCTTTACATATTTTATATCTTTCTGAATTATCTTTCTGAATTATAGAAAAAAAAATTATAATTAAAAAAAATTAAAAAACAAATTAAACAAAAAAAATTTATTTTTAAATTAAATAAATTATAAAAAATAAAACAACGTAAATGAATAATAGATTTTAAATTTGTTGTATTTTAAAACTCGATTAAACGAAAAAAATACGACAACAATTGTTCCCTTCTTTTTACAGCATCTTAAGGTATTAGTTGCAACACACAAAAAATACTTGTGTGTGTTAACCCATAATAAAGATATCTCACATTCACAGAAAGTTTGAAAAGTGTGAAAGAAAAAATACATCTACCTGAGTTTTAAAAAAAAATATATTATATTTACTTAGATTAGAACGGCGCATTTTTCTGTCGACAAACATTCTACAATTTTTGTTTCTATTTATGGCTATCAAATTCGGAATTTTATCTTGATGGATAGAATTTTGAAAATGTTAGTTTTTTTCAGCTACCTACACCCCAAGTTCGGTTCCCTTTCATGAGAACAAAATTCTAAAAAAATGGGAAGGTCCGTTGAAATTTGATCTAAATTTCTAGTCTAATCTTTAGTCTAATCTTTATTACCGATGCGACAATATTCATGTCTATAGGTTTTTTTACAAAACATGTCATATATTTTCTATTTAAAAATGTTTCTATTTTATTGTGAAAAATTAGTATATTAAATTCTTTATATCGCAAATATTATAAATAATAATTATGAAATACATAGAATATATAATAATTGTATTGTTTGCAATATTTTACAAAAAAAAAATGATTACAAGATACATCAGAGAAAAAGAATTAGATAACACTGTAGAATACATTAGAAGCAACTGACAAACTCCATTCAAAAGCAAGTAAATTACTGTAACATTTTTATTTTTCTTCTTCATAAAATATATATGATTCATAAAGATCAAATTATTTCTATAGAATTTGATTTTTATATGTTTTTATAAAAAATATCCAAAGACATGTATTAAACCAGGCATATAAGAAAATTATGTTATTAATTATAATATTCATGTAATAAAGAAATTTATGTTAATTTTTTAATGAAATAAAAACATTTTTAACAGGCTGAACGCCTACCGTGAATTCATTACACGGGGCTGAAATTCGAGACACAGTTCGATAAGCTGAGAGAGCGATACGATTCAATGCGTTCTTTAGATTTTTCGTTGTTCAGATCTTTATTCAGACGAGAGTATTTAGAAAGATAAGTTTGTGGTCCAAAGAATAAAGACGAGATATGTTATAAATAATAAGGGTCTGGAAGTGTGGCAGGCTATAGCGTTGAATAAACATTTCTAGAGAATATTTCTATTAGATCTCTCATTGCATTTTACCACAACCTTCGTTCAGTCCAGCAATATTTTCTATATGTTTTTCGTAACGTCTTTATTTCGTATATCCTAAAATGTTTGTTAGCAGCGCAAGAAAACCATTGATAACGAACGCGTAGATGAAAACGAGAAATTGAAAACCATCCTAACAAATAAAATTTTATACCTGAGTTTCACAAAAAGGATATTCTATATCTACTTATTTTACGACGAATTATATTTCCCTCGATAAACATCTGACGATTTTGGTGCTATTTATTACTATTGCATTCAGCATTCCATTTTTATTGCTTGAATTTGGAAAAGTGTACTTTTTATCAACTATCCAACCCAGAGACCATACCGGTGTCCTTTGCTATATATGGTAATAATATTATATTAAATAAATCCTACAATTATCTTACTCTTGAAACTGTGCATTCGTCTCATTCTCTCTAAACTTAGTTTTTTGAAGGTTTCACTTCTAGCACGTGTGATCTGCACACATGTTTTAATCTTTTTTTCTTTTTATGGTATCGCATATGTTTACATAGGAATCCGAAACTTTTCAAAGGGCCCGGCACTACACAAAAGATTTTCATGGCACCAATATATCTCGATAATTCTTAGGTTTGTTTATGATTTTATTGCCCTCCTAAAATATTTCTCTTAATCTCTGAATGGAGTTTTCTTTCCAGAAAATAAAATATAAAGAAAAAAACTTTTCTTTATGGAATGAAAAATATTTTCGAAAAAATTATGTTAAGAATGAAAAATAAAAAAATCGTTCTTAATATACTCCGTTCAATAAAACTCCTAAGTTTCAGTAATAGGTTCCCTTTTGCTGATTAAACGAACTTAAATACACGAAGAGACTCTTTGTTTTCTAACTCATGTCAGTAGAGTTACTACTGAAAGCGTAACAATGTAAGACCAATTACATTCAATTCCCTTTCTTATCGCGTATTGTACCACCTTCTGCAATGAAAAGCCTCTCTCTTATCCTAGCCGAATAATCAGAAGAACGTAATAATACTTAATTAGATGACATTTCGCAAAACGTTAATAATTGTCTTCCTTAATTTCGATAGTTAATTGTTCATAAGTACTTCCTTTATTATTAGGTTATTTTTGCATAAGTAGATTTTATTTGAACAGATGAACACACACACACGTATAACCCATTAAAACAGAAATGCTAATCTACCGAATAGTATATCGGGAATATAAACCATAATTTAAATGAAACTTCAACTTCGTAGTAATAGCAACTTCCACCGATCGAATTTAATGTCGAATTCATGTGGATTATTTATCTTATCATTTTCAAAATTAACTACAATAACAAGTATAATACAAAATTACGCGTTTAAGTTGAAATTTTGTTATAGTATAATTATTGAAAAAAAAAAGTATCGTAGATCATCGTTAAAGACAAGTATCATCTCGTGATATGATTCCTATCTAGGTCAATAAAACGTTCATACGAGGCCTTTACATGATCAACCCATATATAGGTCGCTAGTAACCAAAGAGAAAAGCGTTCTACAGCTTCAAACTTCAGAAAGAAACTCTTCGCTTTGTCGCAGCATGTTTCACGAATTCTCATTGACTTATATACAATTTGTTTTCTCTTGTCTCTGTGTTTTTTTTTCCTTTTCTCCAAGTACGTGTAAAAAACTCGAAGAGAAGAAAAGAAGACGAATTTCGTGGGTAGACATGAAATAATCACGACCGACGTATCCATCTACGAACATTTTATTCGATTACAAAGATAAACAAATAAAAAAATAATCCTCGACTTTCTCGTCCCTTTGACATTTCCTTAATCTTCTTCATCACTTTTACCTCTTTTCGAACACGGTCAAGTACGTTATAAACACGCTGCTAGGTTCAGTGACAAAGATAACAAAAAAAATATTGCGATGAAATTACAAAAAATTTATAAAATAGGCATAGCTTGCTTTCTTTATGATTTTTTCATACCTTTACCTTTTACCTAAAAGAAACGAAATAAAATATTGAATGTTTCTATATATATACCATAATTTCACATGCATACTACAGGTTATTGTATACTTTCTTTGACTCGATTTTTCGATTCTACTTTAAGGTATAAGCCCGGTGTGACGCCCAAAATTTCGACGTTTTTTCATGAATTTTTTTATACATGAAAATAAAATGCGATTGTTTTGAAATTTAGATATGTTTTTATTACTGTCTTAAAGTGTACAGAAAAATTTTTTTTGACTTCATTTTACATAAATTTGTTTATGACTTTCTAAGTCAAAGTGAAGTCCTCGAAAAAAAGTAGGTTATCTCGGGGAAGCACACAGCCTTCCGTAGTCATTGAAAACCAAAAATTCAAACGGATTATTATTTTGTAGGCTTGTCGCTAATGACTGAACCTCTAATATGTAAACATTTTTTAAAAATAACAAAATAGCAACAAAATTTTGAAAAATTTTTTTTGCAAATCCGCCATTTTGTTTCCAATGACTACGGAAGGCTGTGTGCTTCCCCGAGATAACCTCCTTTTTTCGAGGACTTCACTTTGACTTAGAAAATCATAAACAAATTTATGTAAAATGAAGTCAAAAAAAATTTTTCTGTACACTTTAAGACAGTAATAAAAACATATCTAAATTTCAAAACAATCACATTTTATTTTTATGTATAAAAAAATTCATGAAAAAACGTCGAAGTTTTGGGCGTCACACCGGGTTTATACCTTAAAAAAATTGTCGTATACATTCATAGACCTGGACTGCTTTCAAACCTAAATTATTTTTCATTGACTTAATCCTTTTTTTACTAGCGACCCATAACATATATGGGTCGTCTCCATATATATATAAATAACGTTTTATATGAATACGACTAACTCGTATAATAAATGTACCATTTGTCTCAAAAAAAAAAAAAAAAGAAACAATCAATGTTACTAGGGAGCCAGAAACATTGCTAGAATTATTTCTTTGAATTGTACATTTTAATAATATTGTTAAATATTCTTTTAGAATTATTAACAATAGAATCTTATGCACAATAAACGAAATGTTACGTAATATAATTTGTTAAAATAATTAATATAAATTTAAATTAAAGATTGATAAAATTCTGAACGTACATGTACGCTTTCGTAATACATCAAGCAAATTAAGGTATGACGTAAATGTAGGTACATTTGTACTGTTCAAAGGATTAATGGGATTTTCCCTAGTCGACCTACTGTGAACTTTTCAAATGCACACCTACATAGACGCGATAAAACACGTACTTACATAGGTATTTACGTACGTCGAACGAAGCTGCTGCTGCAGGTTCTCTTAGTTTTGAACCCATGAATAAATCAGATCCCACTAACGCTACTCGAAGTACTTTATGTTTGAATACGGCCTGACGATGAATGGTCGAATGACCGCCAACAGAGCTTGAATTCTATTAATGCTTTACATAAATCGTGATCGTGCTTCTTAATATTCCGATTTTTTGCTAAGATTATGTAATTAAAAATGATCTCTAAAGACGATGATTTGATCAAAAATCAAATCAATCATCCGTTTTTTTTCCTTTTCTCGTCGATATTTTTGTGCGTATCTCATTTTGTACTTAATACAAATTTGCCATTTCATATATTTTATAAGTTTTGCTTGAAGAAAAAGAAAAGAAAAAGAAGAAGAAGAAGAAGAAGTAGTTAAAAAAAGTTCGAACTTTGGTGAGATATCTCCTGGAAAGTTAAGAAAAAAACAGAGATTAAAGAAAGAGAGAAAAAGAGAGAAGAATTTTGGATGAAACGACAAAACTGTTTTCTTCTCAACCATAAAAATTAGATTGGCCGATGTCAAAGAGAGAAAGAGTAGGTTCACATAAGAAAAAAGTTCAATATCGTAGAAACGTAATTTTGTGTTGTATTTTGAATAAAGAGATTTTGAAGAACGCGATATTTTCTGTTTCTATTTTTATTTCATTTTCTTTCTTTTCTTTCTTTCAATTTCTTTCTTTCTTTCTTTCTTACAATGGGAAACAACCCTTTACCATTCTTTCATATCATTTCACTCTTATTCCAATTTTCTTTTCTAAGCAGCCCAGCCCTTCTTGTAATCAAAATGAAAGATAGAAATAATAGTTTACGATCAAAGATAAAATCATCGTAGCAGCACGCGGTATGTTTCGAATTTATTCACCTTTAATAAGGAACCACAGAAAGACGTAAGATAGAAATTGGTTAGAAGAAATACTTGGTAGTATTGTCGTGGTTTTGTACACGACGAGATACCTTCACGAGGTATCTTACTTTTTTTCTTTCTTTTTTTATCCTTTCCTTTTCTCATTCTTCTTCTTCTTCTTCGTTCTGTTTTCTGTTACCACAAGCTTGTTCCCACGGTACAGAAGAAAGATTTGTAACCTGTGATATTGAAAAGCGCTGGAGGCTTTCACATCCATGGAGCTTAACCCCATTTTCCTTCTTCCTTCCTTCAGCTATTCCTTTTATTTATTTTTTTTTCTCCCTTTTTTTCAATGATATTCTGTTCGTCTGTCTGTTTCTTTCCTCTTACTATTTCTTTTATTTTTTTTTTACGATAAATTATCTACCATTTCGTCACGTTTCAAATCTTTCTATTGAAATTCTAATTCCTTAGTACTATAATAATCTGTTACAAATTGTTCGATCAAAGTGACCGATTTAAACAAATATTCAAATTATTCATCATATAACTATGAATTTCTGAAGATTATTTTACCCCTTTTATAAGATTCGAGATGAACATAATCGTCTAGCCAGTAGTAGTATGCTCACTATACTCTTTTATTCTCTTACTTAATCGAGTTTTTTAAAAAACGACGATCGAGGCTCACTCAACCGCTCTTATCGAACGAAAAAAAAACAAGTAGAGAAATAGAGGAAGGAAGGAAGGAAAGCAAGTAAAGCAAGGAAGGAAGGAATGAAAAGTATTTTCTTCTTTTATTTTCCTCGATATCTCGTAGATATTTTCAAGCCTTTATTTTTAACTCGACTTATTACTACTACTACTACTACTATTACTACTACGTCGACTAATATTCGACGATTAATGCACGAATGGAATTTTTTCGCTTTTCTTTTTATTTTTTATTTTCTTTTTCTTTTCCCCCAAGTTCCGTCAAATAATTTTCACAGTAGTGCTTAACGTTGGAACAGCTATCGGATCTGCGTCTATTGACTCGTTGAAACTCGCACCCAAGCGAAAGCTCTCAAGAGAAAAGCGCTTCTAATTTTCAGCGATACCGTCGAGCTTGTGCACGACGAGTGCACTGAGTATCCCTCAGCCTCTCGACTACTCCTCTCCTCTCACCTATTCCTCGCTATTTCCACCCCTTCCTTCACCTCTTCCACCTCCGCCTCTTTCTTCTCTCTATCTCATTCCCTATCTGTGTTTCTATTTCTCTTTGTCTTTGTCTCTCTCTCTCTCTCTCTCTCTCTCTCTCTCTCTCTCGGTCGTGTCTTCTCCTTGTACTCATCCACCACCACAGATTCATCTTTTCTTCCCTACACGCGAATGTGTTCACGTATATACACCTTTCGTATCCCATCTCCCATTTCCCAACCCCCATCCCTGTAAGTACTTCTCTCGTCCCCGTCCAACGGTGATTTACGATCTTCCACGTTTGTCTCTAACACGACGAAGGAAAATGATTTAAACTAAAAATCTCTTTCTTTCTTTCTCTTTTTTTCTTTCTCCTGCCTCCCCCCCCCCACCCCCGTTTACAGTTTTGTTCAGAATTGTAGAAAGAAAAATTCCTAAAGCTTCTCTTAAATCTGTCGACCTTAAAAATTTAATCCACCTTGATAAAAAAAAAAGAACATAGAAAAAAATTATATTCTATTTTTGTTCAATTAACCCCTTTTTATATTCCGCACATATTTTGTTTTTTATTATATAGAGAAAAACCTTCTGTTCGTATTATTTATGTAAAATAGAAACAATATGATATATAATGGAAACAAAATAATGCATATTGGGCACATTACGAATTACCACAAATACATTTTGCTATATATTTTCCAATATCTACATTATAAAAAAAAGGGATTCCTGTGATTGGATTATTAGAGTGTTCACGAGAATTCGTATGCATTGTAACACTAATGATTATCCAGAAAATTATATAAATTCTTGGAATCTGGATATGTAATAGAAGTTTTTTTAATTAACATTTTCTCTTCTTAAACATGAATTAATTCGTAAATAAATTAACTATCTATATAATATAATATATATGTATAAATAATTATATACATAATACTAGGACAGAACAAACAAAGGTAAGAGTATTCGTAGTACTGTGGATTTACCAATAAAGCTAATCCGTAGAGATGCAAATACTGAAGCGAAATTCCGAGTAGACCACTACAGATGCGCTTAACATTCTATATATTTAAATATATAAAATACGAAGTACATATGTATGCGTATAATTGGTGCATTAATATCCATTATTATAATTATTACTATTATTAATATTATTATTATTATTATTTTTATTATTATTATTATTATTATTATTATTATTATTATTTTTATTATTATAGAAAATCTCTTTGGAAGAGGAAAAAATTTCCTTTTTACTTCGAATCTAATTTTACAAAAATGAATAAAAAAAGAAAAACTGTAATCGTGAATCCAAAATATTAGATCGAACAGATTATTTATATTACTGATTATTTATTTTATTTTATATAAATAATATACCCTAATTAAAATTGTTGATAATTATAAAAAGTTATAATTAACCTTAAATAATACTTCAATAGAGCGTTCTATCGCGTTAATAATTCATTCGCTTCTCGTATATTATCGTGAAAGATTTTTGAACAAATTTCTCGTTTTTAGTTAACAAACGCGTTTAAAATTGTATGATATTAGCGTCGACGCAACGCGTGATGGACCTTCATATCTCACCTCGTGATCGTTTAAAATAAAAAAAATATTTTTAAAAAAATAAAAAAAGAAAAGAAAAAAGTTTATAGTCACTTGTATCACGCATATGTCGAGAGAGAATTGGGGGTAGGGCCGAAGTGGGGAAGGAAGGGGGGGTATATTTCGATTACTTTTCTACGAAACTATAACTCGACGACGTCAAAGGGTAATAGATTATATTCTATCGAGCGATAACGGTAAATCGATCCTACCTACCAGTCGAATAAAATAAGAGAGAGAGAGAGAGAGAGAGAAAGAGAGAGAGAGAAAGAGAGAGAGAGAGAAAGAGAGAGAGAGAGAGAGAGAAAGACTGACTAACGCGCAAAATCGGAAGCCCAGCGAAAAGTGGTGAACCATGCCAGAGACAAATCGGTCGGTCGGACCCACAACGAAGTGCACCACCACCACCCTCCTCCTACACCTAGTGTAGGTTATTTTTATTGTTCCTGCACTTTTCGAAAGAACCGACGCTTTCCACGATAAACGAATGAATCACCGAATCCGATGTCTCGTTCCATTTCGTGATTTATTTATCGCCTAACCCAACGTCATATTTCTTTGAAAAATTATTCCCTACGTCGTGTGTGCTTATACTACGATCCGATATCTTTGACTTGACATAAACACAAATACAAATATTTATACGAATAGAGAGAGATATCCTTAGTGACATTAAGTTAACGGTGGTACAGTATATTTTTTTGTAACATAATTGATTGGAGAGAAAAATTGTTCGTCGTAAAAACAACAACAATTTGTGAGTTAGGTGTGGTTGAAATTTTTTGGTCAACAAATTGCAACAGAAAAATTCCATCTCTTTTTCATTTTTCCTATCTTTTTCCATCTGAACATGATAGTACTAGCTTCCATAACGATTTCAAACGTCAGAAACCATTCCGGTTGATACCCCGAATCGAATTACGAGACGGGGACTTTGGTGGTAAGCCTGACGACGACCATCGAATGGCATCGACAGTATCCGACGACGGGGGTGGCTTCGATGACACCGCTTGTAACTTGCACGGCTCTTCGTGTAGTTACGCACGAATAAGCACAACCAATCATCCCCTTTCTCTTCGTACCACCCTGTATTTTCTCTTTCTCTCTCTCTCTCTCTCTCTATATATATATATATATATATAATTTTATGGCGAAGCTTCTCGAAATACTCTCGAGTACCTTTGACGATGTGGCGCATAGCGATAATCGAATTTATAAAATAGAACGACTCGTCAAAGAGTAATTTTCTCATAGATGTGGTCCGCTCGTTGAATAATGCTTTGAACGAAAATTCATATTTGCTCTGTTGTGTCGAGCTAATACTTATTATAAATTTAATCTTTTAGGTATAAGAGAAAAAAAATAGAAAAAGAAAGAGAGAGAAAGAGAGAGTAAATGCATGAAGACTAAAATAATTTTGTTAAAATAATGAGATTTTTACCTACTTATTTTCCACAATGCTGCTTCATATATTTTTCTAAGACTCTCTCTTTCTCTCTCTCTCTTTCTCTCTCTCTCTCTCTCTCTCTCTGAAATGTTCCTTAATGAGAAAAACTTTTTCAAAAAACTAACCATAGATTCTTTACTGAAAAAGGATACTTTGTGCTATTATTCATTTTTTAATAATCATATCATTATGTGAATTCATTTAAATAGATTTAATTCTTTCATTAAAAACTTGTCAGAGATTTACTCGAAAAAAGTATAGGCAGCTATCTATAAAGTGTTACACGTTCGACACGTTCTTCTGATATAATCTTTTAAACTTGTTCTCGAGGATATTTTTTTTACTAAGGTCTTTCCCTCTTTCGAGGATGGTAAACCTCGTGGCAAATAGGCGTAGGAACGATGCGTCCTTGGTGTAGTCAGTCTCAAATGCATAATGCAGATCCTCGAGGCTCTCCGATCTTGGTCTCACATCTTTTTGAAAAGCCAGCAACAGACGCAGTAGACACGAGCGTCACCCATGACGATGACAACGACGACGACGACAACGACATTCCTTGCACGTCGTGACCAGGTTGCGAACGAACACACATAGTCGGATTACATGTATTCTCCCGATATTTTTCTTTGCATGATACAAAAACCAGAGAGAGAGAAAGAGAGAGATGGCCCATACATCCAGTTATATTCTTATATTTCTATCTTTGTCTCTACTTGTTTCTTATTTTTCTTTCCTTCAGAGTGAACTTTATAACGTGATACCTCTTATTTCCCACGTGTTAACTTAATTATTTACAAGATATGAAATTGAAAAGAAATAATAGTTATCATTTTGATTACAAAATTAATAATACATTTTAAAATATATTTCTTATTCGACTGTGAACTAATTACAATCGTTTCGAATCAAGTTTCCTAATAACTTACCGGCATAAATATCTCTCGGGTATTCTACGCTTCTCCCAATCTTAACGTTACAAGTACTCCAGAACACATTCATCGCTTTACCAAACTCTGTTCTTCTCTCACAAAGAGAAGGTTATCGAGCTTCGTTGATCATAATAGAAGGAACCCTTTCTGTCTTAGCTTCGTGCGTAACGAGGGAACACGCGAGACACCATTCACTTCGATTAAATTTGAATTACGTGTTTATGCATATACAAAAGATTATTAATACGGATGATAATGGGACTCTATTAAGCGTTCGTTGCTGCTTCTATTTAAATAAAATGTATGAATTAACGTATACGTATGTATATATACATATATATCTAACTCCTGTCATATCCACATTGGAGAGAAATTTAAATTGTAAATTTAAGCCACGTGCTTTGACAGAAAATATTATCTATCCTCTCATATTTCTTCATTCGAAAATCCTTGATGTGATATCGATGCTTTTCCTGTTCTATCCAAATTTTCCTATACTATGACAACGGGGAGGTACACTTGCTTAACGTATCATACGTTTGTTCGTTCGTTGATAACTTTTGTTTATAAAGAGAATAAATGATTATACGTTATATCAGTGACAAGGTTTAATGAAAAACGTCGTGTACTGTGTTAACATTCCGATTCGTTTCTCATATTTCTCGTTCGCGTGAAATCTCAAAGATTGGTAGATACCAGTAGTACGTATCCCCTATAGCTGGCTTACGTTAGCGTTGGCAGTCAACGACACTTAACCTGACATATACCTCCAATTTATATCATTCCTTCGTGATTTCCATAGTCAGCTACGAAATCCGTAACACAGTAGAGAAAAGAACCGATTCGTGAACGTCACCACCACCGTCTACACTCACAAACTTTTCGAAACGTGTTGCCTACCTAAATTCTCTCTCCTTCTCCACCTTCCTCCTTTTGCATTCGTATTTTTTATTTTCTCACGATATTTCTACGCCGTGTTTTCCATACACGTTCATTGGTGCGTCGTAGAAAAAACACCGATCCGTCTTTCCGACCGAATTCATTTCTATTCACCAGGAGCAACAACAACAATAAAAATAACAGAAATAAATATCAACATCCAACAATTTTTATTGTCGTTTAATAAAAGGATACTGCTTTTTCTAATAATATGATCAAAATCTCTGAAGAATGATATAAATAAATAATAAAAAAGAGAAAGAGAAAGGGAGAAAGAAAGAAAAAAAAGATGAATAAAACAAAAGAGTCATCGTGAAAATGGGCAAACAACGGACGAGGGATATGGGTGGATCGTTTTTTCCGGGGGTTAATTCAAAGAATGGGGACCAGTAATGTGCGCGAGTTTCAAGCGGCGTCGTCACCTAACGTACGTCACTCTTCATATAATAATACCAGAGCCGCCGATAGGACATGGCTATGAAAAATGACCGAAACTTCCCAACGAACGGAGACGCGAACGCGAATGAAGGAAAGGGAGAAAATGAGAGGGTGAGAGAGAGAGAGAGAGAGAGAAAGAGAAAGAGAGATGGGCGGATGCAATGGGCGAAAGAGGTTGCCGTTGCTACTGGGTGGGGCTATTGATTGCCCATCGGCATTGTTGTCAGCCACGCGGCGAGCAACGTTGGGAAATAATGCGATATTACCGGGCGAAAAGCTGTGATAAATTGATATCTAAACCACGGCTTTTATGACACAAAACTGTACCGTTCGACAAAATTTACATTACCACGTTCTTTTTCTTTTTTTTTTTTTTTTCATTTTTTTCTGTCACATTACTATGATATTGCCGGTATTATTTTTTAAAAAGTTGAGTTTTCTGTCTCTACGTTACACTGCATTATTAATCAACTATCAATACTTTTTAAGTAATTCGCCCTTATTTACGTTATCTTATTGTTTATTTTTTATTTCTCTCTATCTCTCTTCCTCTCTCTTATTAATGTTATATTCTTTCATTACTATTTAGAACATTTTGTTCGTTATTTGTATGCAGTATCCATTATAAACCGAATATCAACATTTTAAATAGCACTTTGTCGACCATTTAAATTAGCCTGATTGGACGCTTTGCTTCATACCAATTAATTCTAGTATATGTATTTATGGTTGTATTTCTAATTTATACTGAATATTATAAATAATGATATGCATATATCATAAATGTTAAATATGAAATTGACATTACTATATATTAATACTTTTTTTTCTTTAATTTCTATTAATATTACTAGTGTTATCTAGGAAATATTTTTCTTTATACATCACTTTCATAAATCTTATAGCAAAATTTAAAATAAAACTTTAATTAAACTGCCAAAAGAATCATTTAAATTAGCTTGATTGGATAATATGTACCATACAAATTAACTTTAATTCATCTATGTATCGCTAATTTGTGCTAAATATTGTAAATAATAATTATCATACATTTGTAGATAAATTATGGTACTTGATGAATATTTATTTACAATACGTGTGCGCGAATAAGAAAATTGATTGCTTCTAAACGTTTATTATACATTTCATTTGATATGAAAAAATCGTATTTTAATTATCATTGAAAGAATGAAATTACTTTTTTAACAACTTAATAATATATCGTTTCCCTTTAATCGATGTATCGTTATTAATTGTTTAAACATTTTTCTCTATTGCATGTAATTATGTATAATATACATAAAACGATACAAATTGTTTGTCATAGTAACTGTAAAAAGGAGTCTATCTATTCGCTTTCCATTAACTACAATTAATCAACCAACCATCACTCGTAAAAATAGCTTACTTTTCTGCCAACACCTGAACCATCTTTCGTATAGTGGTTTCATTCTATCGTTCCAGTATCATTCATTTATCTCCTAAGTGGATCTCACACACACAAAAAAAGCTTTTTTTCTTAAACATCTTATCTTTTTCTTTTAGTTCCTCTAGAAAAATCGAATAGATTTGTTCAATACCCTTTCCTATTTTTTCGAGAATATCTGTTTGTATAATGCTGCCAGAATATTTGCCAGATTATTAATCAAATAATAAAATATAATAAAAATATTAATATTATATATTACAATCATTTTTAATCACTCAGTATTAAACAAATGTGTATAAATTGTATATTATTGGATGTACGGTTGAAAACGACCTTAGACTGTCAAGCGCTATTCGAAATACGCGCCATAGCATTATGACGTACTGCCGCTTACCGAAAAGAACAAACGAATGACGCGCGCATCCCCCCCCCACTAAAAATTTTTCTACGAGCGTCCTGCTGGGCATAATCCTCCAAAAAAATCGATCTATTCTTCCGTTGAACGCCTGCGACTATATACCTTAAACGATCAGAGAGAAGAATTTCATCAAGAACGATCAACGAGCAAGAGGAGTTTATTCTCGAACACATCATACAAAAGAAAATAGCGAAGTGTACGAAGACGCTCTACATTCGTACACCACATCAGTTGAGATCAGGTGAGATCACCCCTTACATATATCTAAGCACAAACAATAGTCCAACCACGTGCGTCGCCGTGGTTGATCACCACTATTGTAAAGCAAGCAACAACCAGCGTTTTTATGCCACGAGGCTTTTCCCTGACGAGCCAATAAAACATTGCGCTCCGCCGCTTCGTCGCATTCCTTTGGTTAAATGGTCGACTAGACGACGAAGATACCGTGACGTCATAAAAGACGTTGTATCCCCTCAATCGGTCTGCAGCTAGCGAGAAGCGTATATCCCCTCCACGATCTATAGCTTCAGGGCCGTACCGCGTGATCGAGAACCTAACGCACGGCAATTTAATCATACACAAAAGGGATTCTTCATTTGCCATAAATTGATTGAGTAGTTTTCGAAGAGTAGGATAGTTAATACCGGTCCATAATGGCATTGCAAGAACAACTCAAACAAAAACGGATTGTTTTAGAATCGGGGTTTATACACTTCGAAAATTTAATCCAAGAAGGAAAGTTAAGCATAAATGAGTTAAGAAAGCGTTACGAACGTCTCACCAATCTAATAGATAGCTACGAACAATTATATGTAAAGTGTACCGATATCAACGACGAAGTAGAAGGAGTTGACGATTTATGTCAGCTTGTAGAGAGATACCACGTGATCGGAGATAAAATTTATTCAAGCGATACGGCCGCGGTTAATAACACGAGCGGCTCTAACAGAGACAACGATACTATGAATACTCGCGATCAGCAAATTCAATTACGCCGTATCGAGATACCGAGATTCGACGGAGATATGGAAAAATGGCTCCCATTCAAATCTAGCTTCTTGACGCTCGTGAGTGAGCGCCGTGACATGTCGGACTTAGAAAAGCACGTATACCTCCGTGGCGCCCTTAGCGGCGAGGCCTTCCAGACGATCCAACATTATCCACTAACCGGGGAATGTTACAAAGCAGCGTGGGAAGCTTTACTGACAGAGTTCGACATACCACAACGTATTCTTTTAGCCCGGGCATTCGACGCGTTAATCGATATACCTCGACCAAAAACCATGTCGGTAGAAGATATAAAGTCATTTTTGAACGAACTGCGTTCTCATATCTTCACCATCAGTACATTTAATAACCCAGTTGCCTTGCAAGTACGCCTTGCTGAACGTGCTTTACCCCCTGCCATGCTACGAGAATGGGACAAACAAGCCGGTTCCGACGAATATCCAACCATCGAACAGTTTTTTGACTTTTTAACCAGATTTACGCGTTCTAGTGCTCCGTCGCAGGCTCTGCCACGGTCCGCGAGCATCGAGCCCCGCGCAAAACGTAGATATCCCGAGACGAGGACATTAAGACCGCGAAAACGACAGAATACATATCCAACGCATAAGTTCCTTACCCATAAAACAACTAATTGTATTCTATGCAAACGAGCTAATCATCCTTTATATCGCTGCCCCCGGTACAATAACATGACGAAAGTGGACAGATGGGACACGGTTATGCATCATGAACTATGTGAGAATTGCTTGTGTAAGCACCAGGAGCAATGCAACAAAGCCTCGCGTTGTCAGATCTGTCACCAGCCCCATCATACGTCACTACATCTAGACTGTGTCAAGCATGAGACCATGAAGCAGGAGAACTAGGCCTCCACAAAGGAAGGAACCGCGTCGACGTCCCAAACCGTACCCGTCCCAATGTGACCAACGCTTATATAAAATAATATTAATAAAATCATACTAAGATTCCAATCGATTATCTTTATGGAAGCACATCACGAAGTACGACAAAACTTCTGGTGACGATGGCACATCGAGTACCTACGAGAATTGCAAATACACCAGAAGTTGATACGCCCCCAGTATAAAATTGAAAAGGACACCATCGTTATTCTCATTGACAAGAACCAACCTTGTATGAGATGGCTGCTGGAACAAGTCGTAAACGTATATCCAAGAGAAGATGATATAATACGAGTAGTAACCGTGAGAACCGCTCACGGAATTATAAGACGAAATGCGACCACTATTTGCCCGTTGTTAGATACTTGTTAAATTTCTTGTATTGCATCTGCTAGAATCGAATCATTGACATTTGCGTCTAAACCTTGTAACTATTTTTCTTGTACGTACAAGACGGATAGATCGCCTGGGCAGCGATGTATTGAATATGTTAAACGATCCGCGACACAAGCATTATATACTTTACTTTAAAGAATTATGCCTCACCGACACTTGTTACGAAGGCAATTGATCGTTACACACTCAACGGGGGGAGTATGTACGGTCGGAAACGACCTTAGACTGTCAAGCGCTATTCGAAATACGCGCCGTAGCAAAGACGTCACGCCATTTTCCGAAAAGAACAAACGAATGACGAGTGCGAGGACGCGCGCATCCCACACACTAAAATCTTTTCTACGAGCGTCCTGGTGGGCATAATCCCCCAAAAAATCGATCTATTCTTCCGCTGGACGCCTGCGACTATACACCTTGGACGATCAGAGAGAAGAATTTCATCAAGAACGATCAAACGAGCAAGAGGAGTTTATTCACGAACACATCATACAAAAAATGATAGCGAAGTGTACGAGGACGCTCTACATTCGTACACTACATCAGTTGAGATCAGGTGAAATCACCTCTATTGTAAAGCAAGCAATAACCAAGGTTTTTATGCCGCGAGGCTTTTCCCTGACGAGCCAATAAAACATCACACTATCTATTGGCTCAACCACGTGTTTAACTCTTTTCAAATGTAACCCATTATTTTCCTCATCTCTAGCAAAACTAATCACTCACCGGAGGATTCCATGTTGAAGAAATCTGATTTTGGATCCTATTATTTAATCCTCTTGTTTTCTTCTCATATGAAAATACACAAAATTGCATTTTTTATTTATATATATAAATTTGTTGTTTGCATTGTTTATTTTATATATAAATATAATATACATCGTAACACGATTTCAATCATAAAAGTATCATCATCATCATTATTATTATTATTGTTATTATATAAATACAACTAATATGTTGCTGGTTAACAAAAGCTATTTATTACGAATGACCGCTAAAAAACAACGAAGTTTTATCTTGATTTCGGTCACATATACTTTTAATTTTGGCATTAAATGAATAGCGAATAAAACAGATAGAGGTAATGGGAAGAGGAATTCTCTTATTGCATTCTCGAATTTTCGAGTACTCTTTAAAATCTCTGGATTTAAAATCATCACAGAAAGTAGTAAATTCGCTTACCTACATAAGCTTGCGTATATCAAATATACCGTCAAAGAGATACGAACGTGAGTTACGATATAATGAGCAGATACCTTCTGATTAAATAGTACGTAGTGAAAAGTGACATTTTCGAATGAAATTTACTCCTGGATGTTGAAAGAAAATTACATAAAATAAAACAAATTCAATACATTTAAATTATTTGTTCGTATTATGTAATTAAAAAATAAAAATAATCAATATTTTAAACAAAAGAACAAGGGGATATGGGAAATCGGATATTGTTATGATATTCTACTACACCACTATATCAGTTGATTCCATATGATGCGATAACTCCTCTTCCCCTATCCTCTCTCTTTCTCTCTCACTACCTTTTTTTGACGTTTCCATGTATACCTAGTTATAATACGTTTGTGTGTTGCAGCGATATATACTGTTACCATTACTATGTGAAATAACCAGCTAAACATTAAAATAACTATAATTATTTTAATAATAAAAGAACGCAGAATTACATATGTACTGCGATTAATTATTATATTAATTTACAAAAGACAAATAATTAAAATATATTATAATTGATATTTGTGTGTGTGTGTAATCCCAAATATAAAAAAAATAAAAAATTTTTCGATTTTATTTCAATGTCTATGTATACCTACATTATTACACATCCAAAGACAGAAAATATTAGTTTCTTCGTTTTATGGACCTCCGAACAAAAGGTTATTTAATCTCGAAATAAAGTTTCTAAACTAGATTTTTTTTTTTTCTTAGAAAACGAAAATAAAATAGACACGAACAAAAAGTTCTCGTAGTTATCCCTTATTATCTTTTTCTGTCCTTTGAAGACAGATTTCATGTTAGTGATGTACTATTTTATCGACTTTAAACGTATCACGTTGAAACTTTAAGCTTTAAAAATGTTCACTCTCGTAATTTTTACCCAATTGCCTCTTATAAATTCATATGTAACCTAATTTTTTCCTAAAATAACTAGCTCAAGTGTAGAATACAATTTTTTTTATATGCTTTCTCTAAAATATCTAGTTATTTCGTGTAAGAACTTGAATTTTCACGATTTAACTGAAGTATACAATATAATAGTAACATATCTACATAAATATGAATATACACATATATCAGCGGTTCTGAACAAATATGCTCGCTTAGCTTTCTGATTGATCAACTCCTCCATTGTATTGTATCCGTGTACCACCACGGAATATAATTTAATGATATAAATTTCTATTCCATTGCGCTTGCTCGCGAGTTTGCCTCTAATTTCACAATTCATCAAAATCATTCGCTAAAATTGGAGATACGTGATAATAAGAAAGGAATTATATCTATACCGATTATATATTGTAGGTGTGCGGATTAATAATGAGTGCTAAACGAAAATGCATTTGATACGAGTACGATAAGATTGTTACTATCAGATATGAAGTAGAAGATGTGTATCGTTAAAAACAATCATCTCGCATATGCATGTGATAGTACAAATTCATGAAAAATGATTTATTGATGAATATTCCATTTTGAATAACAACGCGTTTCATATGGATAAAAACCTCGAGAAAAAATGAATTTTCTGTATTAATGATACCTAGGTCGAGAAAAAGAAATTTTCCTTGTATCATTTGCATCGAAATTGGGCCAACCGAATGATCGTCGTACACGTGTGTGCGTGTGTGTAGGTAATACTTACACAAATACGTATATTCTCACACATACTAAGAAGACATTTTAAATTGAAAATTTCATCAGGGAGTGCTCATTGTGGAATCTCGCGAGAAATTGGAATTTTTCATGTGTCCCTTAGGAAAAAAAAAAGAGAGCTTATAAAATTCTTTATTTTCTTCTGCTCTCGAAAGTACCAAAATCTTTATACATCTTTTATCTCGTACTAGGAAGGAAAGGAAAGTAAAGGAAACGTCTGTTCTGCTACGATCGAAATTGTAATCAACGATTCGTGGTTACTCGTTGAATAATGCAAGAGTCGTCGTGGATGTAAAGATACCTTCCCAAGCTTGCCAGAGTACGATCGTTAAACATTGTTCCACGTACTGTTTAGTAGAACCAGCCGATATCCAAACTCATCCCTTTATCTACCGCGTTCCAGCACCCTTGGTTTACAGCAAAATCCTGCTTATCTCAACAGTGTCCTTCGTCCAGAACCTACGACTAGGAAGGAACTCAGCGAGGCTAAGTTATCGTTGTCACGGTTACCATGCTAAGTTATCATTACGAGTTTATGCTCTTTCATTGTATTACCAGAGGAAACAATCTAACGATAGAACTGTAGAGATTACTGTTACTTTCAAAAACTAACCAAGCAAATATAAGAAAAATGACGTTATATTTTCTTTGAAATAAATCTAAGGTACACACATATAATAAAGATTTTTAAGGCGTACGAGTTTTACGGTGTATCCATAGCAAATATTTTCAGATCCGTTCGTTCGGATAATAGAGCAACAGATCGTAGTAGGAACGATTAAATTCGCGTATACCTATCGTCACATTTGAGAAAAATCTTTTGAAGTCGTTAAATAAACAGCATCCTCTCTTTATCGCGGTAGTCTGAAAAAGCAACGAACCGATTCAGTAATTCACATTGTTCCCATAGATAAATACTTGCATCATCCTAACGATAAGCTTCTTTCGTTGCGATTCTCTACAAAGGAACGACCTAAATTATTTCATAGCCGTAGGGTAACATGAAAATTGCATTATAACTCACTATCGCGATATCGGTAACAAAGTACGCATAGTTAACAAGAAAACCTTTTCATATTTTCATTTGATGAACGTGACCTGCTTATTATACGTCGGTCACTTTGAACATTCAATGTGCACTAACAAACGTTTCTTGCATACACAAAGAGCGTATTAACGTGAACGATTGTCAAAACAATTTATGCGAATGAAGGACTCGAAAACACGATCAAAGCGGCCAACCGTTGGCATGGCACACACTTGTCAGAAAGAAATTACTAAATAAAAGATTTTTAAATCTTGCAAATGTTGTAAAATAAAATTCGAATGACATTGATAAAAATGTGTGGTTTTACTGAAACCAAAAAGATAATAATTTAAAGAGAGAAAGAGAAAAGGAAAAAGATTGGAAGGATAAACCAAGCAGATAAACGATTCCAAAATTGTTCACGAAAGCGATGTTAAAGTGTCAGAAGGTCAAGCGTAATTAGTAAGGAAAGTTGTCGTCTGCTTGGATTTCAAGAAGAGGATCATTCCGGTCACAAGATATTTCTACGTCACGACGTCCCTCTTCGTAGAGAGAAATGATATGTTTTATCTTCTTTTTCTTTAACTTCCTTCTCTATCCTTCCATTAAGTCGGTTAGGCTGCTTTCTTGGAACGATATCTTTGCCCTCTTGCATCCGCAAGTAGAGGATACCTCTCTCTCTCTCTCTTTCTCTCTCTCTCTCTCTCTCTCTCTCGGGAGTACGGCTAAATTACACCATTAATTGCACCTTGCCCACTTGGTATGCAACTGTGTCGAGTGCAACGGCCCGTCCTTGGCCCAGATACCGATAACCCCCGAGTCACTTGCTCCGGTATCATCTTCTAACTACGAATCCGTATGCACCTGCCGACCTTTATCCACCTTGTTAACATGTATACCATTTAATCATGCTACAGATCTCGTGTTATGTGATTTACTCTCGTTGATAGAAAATCTAAAAAATAAACCTAAATTCAACAGAAATTATTCGTAACCGTTGAATTGATGTAAAAAAACACCATTCTGTTTGATATGTAACAAATAATAGAAACAAATTTTAATAAAATACATATTAGAATTACACGGTAACCTAACGAACTGTATATTAATCCATATATAAAAAGTTGTACATATTTAAGAGGTAACGAAAATAATTTGAAATATGGAAACAATTAAATTCGTGTAAACGAAATATGCTGAAACTATTTTGAAACAATTTGAGAAACTCAAAAAGAGATTGAGAAAGAAAGAATAAAAAATAAGAAGAGAATAGTCAACAGCATATAGTCGATTCCTCGCGAGTTCATTTCTCTCTTCAACTAGTACAGATGTATAGTTATAGTATATGTAACACCATCGGGGGATATTTATGATCTGTCTTGTACCAATCTAACTTAACTCCATCTCTGGGGTAACAAGGTATACCTCTCTCTTTCTCTCTCTCTCTCTCTCTCTCTCTCGTTCTCCCTCTTGGTTTCTCCGTAACATATATCCCAGCAATAAAGCATCTCGGTAGTGAGTAGAGGACACTGTCCCTGGTTGAGCTTAGTCGCGAAATGAACTTCGACCTCTCGAATGCTCATCCCAACGAAAGTACCTAGCGCGAGATTCCCTTTGTCCACAGCAGAGTTTCCATATAACTAGCAATGCGCAGCACACCGCCAATTTAAGAAGCTTATAAAATGGAAGTATACCTCTCCGCACCCTTAGCATGCAAATCTCTCACCGCGAGTACCGGCAAAATTGCAGAGCCTTCGAACGATGATGGCTCGGAAGAAGGAAAAATGAAAGAATGAGAAAGAGAGAGAGAGAGAGAGAGAGAGAGGGTACAAGAGAGACAGAGAAAAAAAGAAAGAAAAAGAGAGAGAGAGAGGAAGAAAAAAAGAGGGCAGGAAAAAGTATCTCACTTTTGTGGAAATTATTGCTTCTCTGGCTGGCTTCGTACGATGAAAGATTTCCTCTGGTATGCATTTTATGGCAACGAAAAGAAAACTTTGCTGCTTGAAATCTTCGAAAAGTCTTCAACTTCTTCCTCAAAAGATATTTTACTATATGATATCACATTTCTCATTGGTTTAAATTTATATCCTATTTTGTTTCTTCTTTTTCTTTTACTACTTCTTCTACTTTTTCTAACTTAACAAAAATTTGTTCTCCGATGGGTTGAGTAAAATTTTCTCAAATATTACGAAGAAATATAAACGGCAAACAATGATATTACATTATTCAGCTTTCTACGTGAATTTACCATAATAATTACGCGGTAGAAAAGCGATCTATGTTGCATTCAATAATTAACCCTCGATGTTGTAGTGGATTCAGCAGGTAGAGTATTAATTCGTTCCGTGCATCGGAGAGTTAAAATAATTTAATCGCTATTACGTCGAACATTCGACAATTTCCACGATAATGTCTACCTATCGACAAATTATTTTTAGAAGCATTTAATTACTGGCTATAACGTACTAATGATTAGTTTTATTCTTTTTGAAATTCGTATAGCCATTTAAATCGAATATATTCAACGATGATATAACGTTTGATATTAATTCGTCAAACGCGACTAATTAATTTTTGTTACGTATATTATAATACGTTTTATCGATAATATGTACTTATAAGTATCTCTATGAGATTATGATATAACAATCAGTGTGGTTGTACCGCGATTACCACAACCGACTTCAGACTGCGGTTCGGAAACCACTATGCGTTTTGTTAGGAAAGTCCTCGGAGAACTGGTTTGTATACACGATTCCTCCCTTTTTCTCTTCCTTTCTTGCTCTCTCTATCTCTATCTCTCTCTCTCTCTCTCTCTCTCTCTCTCTCTCTCTCTCTCTCTCTCTCTCTCTCTTCTTTGACACAGCATTATACTGTTGTAGCCTAGCATCGAAAACTTTCTCAGTTGGCAAAGCGCCATCGTCACGGTGGACAGAATCTGAATGTATTTACGGTTATGTTTACGCCCACAATCGTTTGTGGACAATACTATCAATCCAAAACTACAAGCACTCTCTCTATCTCTTTCTCTCCTCTTCCATTTCTTTTACTATCTTGCAACTAGTTTCACATTTACGTGAAATTCATCCAACGCTTTTACCTTGAAACTTTGAAAAACATTATCGAAAGATAAAACTTATAGGAATAGTTTCTCTCGACTTTTTTACGAAAACTTCTCTTACAATACCGTGTAGTATCTGTAAAAATATAAATTATTAAAAAACAATATAAAGTAATTAGTTTTTATAGATGAAATGGATACGAAAAACCAAGATAAATAATAAAAATAATATATTAATTAGGTAATTAAAAGAAACTAATTACAATTGATTGAGCACCGGAGGAACTTTAAATTTTAACTCACGACCTCTCTCTGCTAACTGTTATATAACATATATGTGGTATTTTAAAATAAAATGACACATGTATGAAATATGAATAGTTAGCATTAGAAGTTCTGCGGCAGCTCTAAAACACTCAAACTTCGTAGAAAATGGTCGAGATGCATCACTCGTTCAGATCCATCGAAGAATTCCTTGATGCACTTTTTCTTGTACTCACTCTCGAGACTAATAACGCGGAAAATGAATATAAGAAACTATAGATGAGTTCCTTATCGCGAAACCGAAATTTTTCATATACGGCGAACAACACTGACTTCACACATACGCGTATGATTTTAATTTAAATTATGCCCGGTCACTGGCTCTACTTTGCGATAAAAATTTTACTTTAATTATTCGGACAAACACTGACTCTACAACTACTTTAAAGACTGCTTTGCACGCAGTCAAATGCTAACACAAAAATTTCACTCCCGATACACGCGGTCACTTCACTGTTTCTACTTCGCGAACAATCTGTGCGACTGTTTTAAAATTAAAAAAACTATAACTATATAAAAGCAAACTCTAATGCAAGTAACTGCATTGCTCGCAGTTAATTTAATATATATATTTAAAAAATAACGCGAAACTTTACGGAATTTAAATTAATGAACGAATGAACGTGCTTCTAATCCGTGATTTTAAAATTATATAATATAAACGATCAAACACTCCCGTATATTGCTTCGCGCACGATTGCAATGATATTCTGAAACAGAAGAAGAAAAAGAACAATTAATATCATAGTCGTAATATAAAACCATAAAGATTTTTGAAAAAATGTTTAATAAAAAAATTAATTTACCTTTTTTTCTTTATTGATAAATGCCCGATGGGTCTCTTACCTTTAGGATAACGATGAATACTCTTTTCGAATGAAAATATGAAACTTATGAGTTTCTTATAGCGACTACGGCACTGACTCTACTTTGCGATAAAAATTTACTTTAATTATTCGTACAGCAATGACTCTACTTCGCAATAAGAATTTTACTTTAATTATTCATACAAACATTGACTCTACTTCGAGATAAAAATTGTACTTTAATTATTCGAACATACACTGATTCTAATCTTACAACTACATTGCGCGTAGTTGAAATATCAAACACTAACACGGCTTACCTATGAAAAGAAAAAGAAAATTAAAACGATTAGAATCATTGTTATCATTTAAAAATTACAATTATTAAGGAAATGTTTAATATAAAAATTAATTTACCCTTTATCTTCAGAGATGAATGCCCGATAAATCTCCTATCCTTAGAATGACGACGACCAATAGATGGTAACGAAAATAAAAAACTATAATAAAGATTTTTATCGTGAACGCGAACGCAACCGGGAATGCGTGTCATTAGTGCTTAAATGTGCTTAAATCGACCGCACTGCACATTAAAATACGACTGAAAGAATACATATGATTAGTGTTCCTATAAAATAAATCGAGTATTATGATGTGAAATATAATATGAAGAGAGTAATATAAAGGGAAAAACAATGAAAGGATTTTCAATATGGTATTAATTAGGAAAATGAAAGAAACTAATTATCATCATAATAGTTATGGTAAGCGGTCTTTGGCTGGATTTTACTTGCAATAGAATGTATATCATATAAAACATGATAAACATTATACTGAAAGTAAAATACCATTATCCAGGTCTAACCACAAGGAGATAACCGCTTCCGAAGACCCAAATTTTTATAACTATACATTAAATTTTATTCGCCGGTAACATGTATCGATCTTAACACTTTGCAGCCTAAAAGAAAACTGATTAAAAACCAATATAAGTAATCAGAACACATTATGTTTACAATACAAAAATAGTAGAGAAATTTATCCAAAAAAAAAGAAAAAATATAAATTAATAACGTATCAAAATGATTTTATATTTAATATATGTTAAAAGGTATATAATGTTTAAATCAATGTATTTACGTTTAAAAAATCTGAAATATAATTAAAGCGCATTAGAATATTAAAATAATTCATAATAAATTGAAAACAAATGTGTATTGCATTGAAAATGATTTTTCAATTAACACATTTAACTAGCAATGTTATGTTTAAATTAATGTAATATTGTTTAAATATAAATTAATTATACTTCACTTAACATATATCATATATTTTTTTTTTTAATAATTATTATGTATTTTATTTAAATTTGCGATTAAAAAAAAATTCGAATTAATAATGTTTTAAATTTGAAATAATATTAACCATAAATTAAATTTAATTCTAACTACTTGTGATTTAAAAAATTAAAATTAAACAAAAAATTAAAATAGAAATCTCTCTTAATTTAGGAAACTCAAGTGGATATTTTAATAAATTTATATCAACATATAAAATATCAATTAAAAAAATCTACTATTGCAGTTTGTGTTGATATGCACAAAAGACAAATGCATTTGATACTTAATTTCCTGTTTTCTCTGTCGTATTTTACCGAAGGTGGCGCATACTATAGACTGGCTGAAAAATTGCAATCGATAAAGCAACCCGTTTTTATTCGTTTTTTTCTCACTCGCGAAAAAGGCCTCTCATTGGGCCATTGTAATTCGCAGCACGCACAAGCCATTGCACGATGAAACGAGCGGTTCAAAATGTACCATGAAAATTCTACATGATCCGTCTATGAAGAAAACTTTTGCGTAGAGAGAAATTGTTCTAGGACGAAATCACGCTCGTTTGATAAGGTTTTTGAAAACGCATTTCGACAATCGCCTTATTGTTAAAAACCAATAAAGTTCTTACGAAAGATAAATGTAAATTAAGCATATTGAACAATTTCAACAATTTTTTCGAATACCTTTCGAATTAAAATAATTTGTTTCTTGTGGGATCGAATACTTTGATTCAGGAGGAAGTTGGTCAGAGGGTTATAGTTTAAAAGTTACAACAGTCGCCCGAAAAAGGAAAGACTTGGCTTCAAGTCATGGTCCAGTCAGTCCAACGACCCAATTTTGTTCACAAATCCTGTACTTTGTTTTTTTTTTTTGTATACTTTTTACATACATATGTTATTCCGTAGGAACATCTAGAAGAAAACCTGAGTAACGAAGAAAAAGAAAATGCTATACTGTACTGTAATACGAGTTAGTCCAATAACGAAAAATCTAAAAACAAAGAAAGTGAATTACACTCTCCTGTTTCTAAAAACCGTAGGTATATTTCAGGTCATTACATATGTATCATAACATTGTTATATCGTGGATACGAACTTTGTTCAACTCACTACTACAAATGTAACAAAACGGATACAGAAAGTTATATTTTCCATCCGAAGGTGGTCATAGAATAAGGGAAAGAGGAAAAAGGAATAAGAGAAGCAGAAAGAGAAAGAGAGATATAGTGAAAGAAAACAGAAAAGGAAAACACGGAAAACCCGAGCGTTTACGAAACAACGTTCGATGTTGTACAAAAGCCACCAAGCGTTTACGCGGAAACTACATTTCGCGACTTTAAACCACCCTCAAAATCAAACCAACGTGGTTTTACTTCGTATTCCCAAGTATTCGATATTGACGCAATACTTTTTTACTACAACGTGAAAAAACCTGATTCGTTTGTGAGCGAGCTTCCCTCTTTTCTTCATTTATCTCTTCCTTTCTTTCCTATCTTTTTTCAAATGTCAAAACATGCTTTCAGTTCGTCATTATATCTCTTTAATTGTCAGCTTAGAAAAAGGAATATAAATAACAGGGAGTTAAATTACGAGTGTGCTTCAATTTTATATATTAAGTTTCTAACTCTGCGAGCACAAGAAAATGAGAATGAGAAAGAGAAAAAGAGAGAGAGAAAGAGAGAAAAAGAGATGTAGAGCAAAAGCAGGGGTTGGAAGTAGCAGTGACAGGGCAAAAAAGGAAATAAAGTTCGTGTATACGCGTACGTCGGAGTCGAGAGCTTTTATCGCTGTGGAAAGTCCATTAAGATAGCGCGACTCGCTTCTAGGCTGCTGCTGCTGCTGCTGCATCTGCTGTTGCTGCACCAGTAGCAATAGCAGCGAATGTTCCGATGGCCTTTTCACCGGCGACACCCGGTATATATAAGGTGTCAATGAAAAGCGACGATTGCTCGATTGCCTGTCCTGTGAAACTGCGTTACTTCGAAATGGTCGTCATTTCCGGTCACCGTCGTAATGTTGCATTACCTATCTCTCTCTCTCTTTCTTCTCTCTTTCTCTCTTTCTATTTTTCTTTTTCTCTCTCTTTCAGTTTTTTCGACTTCCCTCTCATTGCTTTTTTAATACCCACCCAAAAGAATCAAACAAAGGATCAGTCTCGACAAAAGATACGTTACACGATTCGCTTGACTCTTTTACCTCGATGTTTTAACGTTTAACAAAAGTAAAATAAAAGTCAATTTTATCGACCATGAGCAATAAATCGATGGAACATCCGAAAATAAAATCGCGATCTGGTGCATGAATAGATATACCTAACAAGTGTTTTTTCACAATCGATATGAAATTAAAATTCATAAACGTCTACCATTGTACCGATCATAAAAACTACAAAAATTCCAACGCATTGTTCTCGCGTGTATATGTGTGTATTTGTATGTTTAAATGTATGTGTACGTCATCCTCTATGTATGTACCTACAGAAAGTGAATTTTTTCTTTTTGTTTTCTCATTAGATATGAAATATTTTTATGTTTTTCTCCTTTGTATTTAACATATTAATTAAGATACTAAATGACTCTATTTTCCTATAACCTTTTTAGTACATATTAGTATATAAATAAAATTTATATATAATATAAGTTTATATATTTTTCATTTGGTTTTTTTTTTAATATCGTTTTGATCAATTTCGTTTCAACTCAACTTGAACTTGTTCCAAAAAAAGAAGGTTTTGTTTTATTCTTTTGTAAAAAAAATAGTGAAAAACCGATTTCAAAGGAAGACATGAGTATGATAGATTCCGAATCTATATCTATACCAATGGGAAACGTTCACACGGCGATTCTCGTGAGATTTTTTTATTGTACTACTGATTTTCTATATCCCGAGAATCTCGATCACCTGCGGTACTTTTTCTATAAAGTCGGCAAGCAATTCAAATATTGAAACAAATTTTGTCGTAGTAGCTAAAAAATTCACTCAGTATCGTTCAGTTCAATTGTAGAAAAAAATATAATTAAAAATATTCCTAATATAAAGAACACAAATAACGTTTATAATAAATGCCTAATAAATTTATAATACTTTTCGTATTATGCATTATTCACTAATTCGAAAAAACATGAACTTTATTAAAAGTATTTACTAGAATCCTTTATTTTAATACTTTTACCGTTTGAACATACAGCCAATATTTTTCTATCATTCTTTCGTATCTTCAATTGTAATAAAATTCAAGTTGGTTTTACCGAGGGAGAAGCTGGTGTTAACGGCTCGTAAGTCGGTGTATGCGAAATCACAACGTTGCAGCAGGTGCGAATTATAGAATGTAAAATCTTCAAGCGGAAGAGGATCGTGATAATTTACTACGTCGAAAGACGAATGACTTCTCAACCTCCTAACTCTCTTCTTCCTACTGCTAAGAGAGACGTCTGGTGGTTAATCCATCTCGGCTTTCACAAATTAACGTATCCTCGACTTAATGCGTTCTCGAGTTTGAATTTGTCATGAAAGAGAGAGAAAGAGATAGACAGAAAAGAAGAAAAATAAACATAAAAAGAAGAAAAATCTTCTATTTCGGAAGCAGTACTGTCACATATTGTGCATAGTTACCCAAAGTATCATTTAAAATGAAATTTAATAAAAGAAATAATATTTATTATATCATATTGAACAATATGATATATAATATAATAAATAATTTATTAAATAGAAATTTAATATTTAATATAATAATAATGTAATATTCATTATCGATAAGAAATTCATTAAATTATTGATACGATGATATTTTACAATGAATAATAAAATTAATCTACTCTTGCAAAGTCTACACTTATGTTAGTTCGAATTTAAATAATTTATTTAATAATAATAATAATAATAATAATAATAATAATAATAATAATAATAATAATAATAATAATAATAATAATAATAATAATAATAATAATAATAATAATAATAATAATAATAATAATAATAATGTTACTTTTTCGATAGTTAGTAAGTACATCAGAATTTAAGTATCGCCAGAGTCATGTATATAATATCGAACGTAAGAGAGCCGATTGACCGGGATGGATGTCTTCGTTTGACGCTCGTTAAAATTAACGAACTTGTTGCGAGCTAGGAGAAAATGAACCGAGGAGGTGAGCACCGTGAGAGAAAGAGAGAGAGAGAGAGAGAGAGAGAGAAAGGTGCACCGTTTTTACGACCAGAAACTCTATCGTTTCCGACGTCGTTAAAACGCGACCGGTCGATCAAGAAATAGGATCCTCAGCTAGATGGAAGGCGAGACTTTGAAGTTACCGTTTTCTCATCAAATTGATTGTTTCGAGAAAAACGAAAAAATGAAGAAATGGAAATAAAAAAGAAAGGGTAGTTGAGGAGTGTGAACGAAACTAACAGAGAGAGAGAGAGAGAGAGAGAGAGAGAGACAATCAGAGAAGTATACTCGTCGCGCTTCCTGCATACGAAAAGGGGCCTGCCATTCGTGTCATTAATAATTGCAGATTGTGTACCCACCGAGATTACTCCCTTTATCCGTTCTCCTCGAGTCTACCCATTCATCCCCATTTCACCGTACTTTCCACCTTCTCTTTCCTTCTCTCTTTATTTCTCTCTCTCTTTCTCTTGTGCCTACAGTTCGCCTCTTTCTTTTCTATATATATTCTTACAGTCACAAACACCTAACATATTTCTCTTCCACTTTCTTCTCTCTCTCTTTCTCTCTCTCTTTCTCTCTCTCTCTTTCTCTCTCTTTCATACTATGACTCTCGTACGACATTCTTTCGCATTTCCCTACTCTTTTCGGTCTCGTCTCTCGCCGACAGGCGTATGTTTACGTAGCTTTAAATTCACCCTCGAATTCGCAGTCGTTCGTCTTACCTTCTTCCACCTTCCTTGAGAATGAAGAGAAAGACGGTGCACATTCGTGGATGCGCTTAGGTACTACACTGCTACGTTCGTTATCTTTCATCCTCGCCGTTGTTATGTTCCCCCATACCCTTCCCTTTCTCTCTCTTTCTCTCTCTCTTTCTCTTTGCCAAGCCCTTTCTCAAACTACCACCACCCATCCTCGCGTTCCACCCTCTTTCTCTTTCTCTTTCCCTCTCCGCATCGCTTCATCATCGTTGAGCGGCAATAACTTCACCGTCGGCTCCAAACAAAAGCCACGAGAACCGAAATCACGCGAGTTATGGAATTAAGCTTCCTGGGTGTGATATAGAGGAACAAACGTTTCCACGCCGCATACTTTGTTATCTAACGCGTACATCGAGTTCCCAGATTAATGGACAAAATGCGACGACTACGACGACGACGACGACGCCATTGATTGTTACTGTCTAGTCTCTCTCCCAAACCATGAAAAACACACGATGAAAATATTCCTGCTTGATAACAAACAAAAAAATAAAAACAAAAATCTTTTTTCCCCCATTATCTGATTTTAATTTACACTATGTGGATATACTAACGAGTTCTTTAATTGCTAGATATTATACTTATCCCATTTTTTGTCTGTTTTTTTTCTTATAAGACCAAATAAATCGTTGAAATTAATAATCGCTTAATTGTTATATTATACATAATATTCGAATAAAGTAAGATTCGTCAAAGGAAATAATTTCAATTAAAACGAGGAAAAATGAATATCTTTTGATGAAATCTTAACAATCTGGTATGAAACCTTATTCCGTTATCTTTGATTACCGAGTATTGATTGTTTGATATCCATTATTCAAATAGGAAGTAATACTTGTTATGATTTACGAGATTACTTATACGATGAGAAATTAAATATTCAATCTTCCTAATATAACATTTTATAGATGCGTTATATCGTAATAAAGTATCAGATTAAATATTCTAATATAAAATACGGAAAATAATACAGAAAAAAATAATGAAAATTATGAAGAAAAACTCGCGTTTCATGGTCGACGAAAAGTCGAGGTAGAAGACTAACAGGTCGTGTATAAGAATCGTGAATAAAGTAGAAAAAGTTACAAAGTATATTTTTCTTTTGAACAAAGTGGCCTTGAAGATATTCTCCAAGGAAATAAAACGTTACGGTTAACATTTTTTCGTCTTCTTTTTGTGTATAAATATATATATATATATATCTTCTAATCCTTTTCCTTTTTCTTTTTCTCTATTAAAAATGAAATAAAATATTAGGATTGCTCGTTTAAACAAAAAAAAATTGTGACATTTGAAAAATAAGATTTAAGAGAAAATAGTTCTATAGAAGGTAAATAATTACAAACGAATGGTCATTATTCGAAAAACAAGAAAAAAGTTGAATCTTTTCATGATTAATCGATAATTAGTAATTGTAGGAGTTAATTCATACGGATGATTAAACAGAAATGAGGCTTTTTCTGATGACCGAGTTAATTAGGGAAATCCATTCTTCGAAGCAGCGTTGTCCGATACGAGCGCGACTATTGTCGCATCATTGAACTGAAGTATTATTCTCGTAAGAGAGATGAAGAGGTAAATAGAACTACGATATATATTCTCTCTATCCATCCATTACTCGTTTTGTAAAAGAACGTGTACATTACGTAACGATGTGTAAAAAAGAAAAAAAAGGAAATAAAGATCGTTAAATATAAATTAAACGCCGTCCACAACAAATCATATAGTCGGAGAGGTGAGTGGCAAAAAAAATGCAACAGTTTTCTAAAATCTGATATTTCGATATTATGTAGTATTTAGGATGTATAGCAATAGCCTGCCGTCAGTCAGCCAGTTTCTTTTGCGATTAGCGAGGAGACGGCTTCAAAGTTGTGAAAAAACCATGTATGTCGCAACAGTTTTCTAAAATCTAAAAATTGGTATACAAGGTCTTAATAATGGGAAAAATCAAAAAAACATAGTCAGCCTGAATTTTTATTTAACATACGCCGTCAGCAGTCGATACAAAAGCGCGCCGCGTGAGAAATTACGTGCTCGACTCAGCTCTTGGACTATAAATGATGCGCGCGGCGCATTTTTGTATCGACTGCTGACGGCGTATGTTAAATAAAAATTCAGGCTGACTATGTTTTTTTAATTTTTCCCATTATTAAGACCTTGTATACCAATTTTTAGATTTTAGAAAACTGTTGCGACATACATGGTTTTTTCACAACTTTGAAGCCGTCCCCTCGCTAATCGCAAAAGAAACTGGCTGACTGACGGCAGGCTATTGCTATACATCCTAAATACTACATTATTATGTAGTATATCGAAATATCAGGTTTTAGATAACTGTTTTAGATAACTTAAATATAGGTTTTAGAAAACTGTTGCATTTTTTTGCCACTCACCTCTCCGACTAATAGCTATTTAACTTACGCTAAAAATTTCCGGTTAAAAAATGTTGATCCATTTTATATTCGACAATTTATGCGGAAGTAGATAAATATTTCTAATCGATGAAATAATTATCTTTTTTTTATATCATTTCGATTACTTTTTAAGATAACCAATCGACGATCAATTTTTAAAATTTCTGTCCCCAAAACTTCCAGCGACCCGATAATAATAAGAATCAGAAATAAAATCGGCTATATCGGGTGAATTTATTCTTCCAACGTGTTTGGGAAAATATTTTCTACGAATGAAAAGTGAAGAGAAAAGGATAGGTGTGTAGGGGGAGGATGCGGAAGGAGAAGCACAACTTCTTATATAATTTGTAAGGGAAACCCTTCTCATCGTTCGTTTGTTCGTTCGTTCGCGGAAAATACGATTTTCTTCTCGTCCTCGAGGCGGTTCTAAGATTAATGCGGAGTACCTTCTATCTTACTCGTTATTTCAAACTACGAGGTCAAGAGCGAGGTGGGTCGCAAAGGGTCCTGCGAATGACTATCTCTTTTTTTCTCCTACGTTATTCAGTTTAGTTCACCGAGCACTTGCAATCGCTCGCTTAAAGTAAATTTTTGCTTATATTCTTTCTCTTTATATTTTTTCTTTTTTTAATCTCTCACACTTCTCTTCCAATCCACCTTTCTTCCATCTCTTTGTTTTTTCTTTCTTTCTCTCGATAAATATTTCAGGCGACTACCGCATCCGTACACTCTATCTTTCGATTGTACATCGGAAAGCCATTATCTTCGCAGTACCGCCTATGTGGGGGGTGCGATTTACGTGTACAATCTGCGTTCCGCTTGCGGTCGAGAAAACTCGCTTAAATTCACTCTAAACAGTACCGTAAGCCGAAATCCGGTGCACCGAGAATAAACAATTAAGGTATTACGTCTGTCATATATGTAAAAATTGTAATCTAAGCTTATTCAATATTTCAGAAAAATTCTTCTGAGTTTTTTATTATAATTTTCATTTGATTTTATACACATTTGTATTATAATATTTTATTGCAAATTTAACGAGACAAAAGATAACGTTGAATCATTTTCAACTGTCTTACGATAAAGGCTAATTAATCAACTACTCGTTTTCTCGAAATAATGATCTATTTTCGTGTTCTTACAATTACCTTAAGCCATATATCACTCGAAATAACTTACTATCTCGTTGTGGAAAAATTTTCTTTGATAAAAAACGCGCAAAGTAAAGTACATTTGACAGGACGATTTAATCAAAAACTATTCATAATGGAATATGTAGGATAAAAAATTTTTGATTATTTTTATTCCAATCAAATGTAATATGCAAATACAATACAATGCATATATTTTCATACCCAGAACTAATATGTTTCGATGCTACCCCTTTGCTTGCATCATGAAGGATTCTGCTAATACATTTGCTCGATTTGCTAGTCCTTGCTTTCAGACAGTTACGATGAAATTTATACGAGTTACCCAAGATGTCGAGCATACTATCGTTGCACATATATATGCACAGATACACACACATACACACCTATAAACATATACATGAAATAATCCTTATGCTCACAGAGATGCAATTTTGGAGGCAATTTAACTTGACTCATCAAACGAATGGAGAATTACAAGCAAATATTTAGCTTAAGGTCGTTAAAATAACTTTATAGAAAGTTATTAGAAATTTAAAAAACGCTATCGCGTAGAAAGAAGGACATTTCAAAATTTATAATATCTTCCTTTCGAGAGTTCGTTTTAACTTCGATACTTAATTTCCATTTTATTCCCAACGTCATTCGTCTATGAAAACTTATTGTTTTTTTTTCTTTCATATTAAATGAAATTTCATTTTCATCACTTCTCTTACAATTTTTTGTAATAAAAATACGTGCTTTTACAGACATATTTTATATTTAAGGACGCAGATCATGTTGCATTTTTTAGCTATCTTTTTTTTGAAGTGAAACTTGTTAGACGACGTTAACGATATGAAAAGAGAGGGTGCATAGAAGTAGGAACAGAAAGAGAGTGAAATTTTGCATCGGAAAGGTTACACATCTTGTATATATATAACTGCATTTTTTGTAAAAAAAAAATACATTCAATCTAAAAATGTTTAATAAGACCACTAAAACAAAAACGCAGTTAGCCACAAAAATTGATGAACCTATTCTAAAAACATCTTGATTAAATTGAATCTAAGGTTTCTGTACGATATTTTAGTTATATAAATCACTCGTATCATTTTTTTAAAACGATAAAAAATAAAAAATATGTAAACAATTTTTCGAACAACAATATAATTTGAATATTAAACAATTTCGATCTAATATTTTAATATTAATAGAGTATAGTACTGTATTCAATTTACTTTAATCGATTGATACTTAATCAAAAGAAATATATATTGTAGTTTAAAAGCACGAAGTATAAATTCGACATGTTATCCTCTTCGAAATCCAAAGTAAGACTGACACGTTGTCCTCTATGAAAGTCAGTTAAACTTCTTTTCTCGATTTTTGTTTATAAGATTCCGAAGACTACATATATATATATTATGTATAACGTAAACAATATTTTTAATGAATAGAATTTTCTCCTTCGGAAAATTATATAAACAGTATTCATTAAAAGAACTTTCATAGAGGACAATGTGCCAGTTTAACGATGAATTTCGTAGAGGACAGTTGCTTTGAATGTATACTACGTGCTTTTGGACTGTAATATACACCTCCTTCGATTAATTATCAATCAATTAAGGTAAATCGAATACTTTAATGTATTCTACTGATATTTAAGATTGTTTATTGTTGTTTCAACGTTTCTGTCCGGTGATAAGTTATTTTTTTCCTTTTTTTATCTAATAAAATATCAAATCGAAATTATTTTTTAATCGAAGTATATTAATAGATATGCAATTTTGAAGTAAACGTACTTTGTGTTAATAATATTCAATTAATTCTAATATTTAAAAACATTTAAGTAACAGCAAAAACAAAGAATGACTAACCAATATTTAGACATGAAAAAACCGAATATTCTCCTTATTATACTAACATGTACGAATTTAAAGTATAGGAGCCTTTTCTGTACATTATTTTGGCATTTGTTTAATTTATTTATTATAAAGTTCAATTTAAACTCGTTAACACTAGATTGCCCGAGATTTCTTGTATAGCTATATTGCCCAAAAACAGTCAAAATGACTGCATTGTGAAAAAATAACTAATGTGTAAACAAATTTGTTTAAAATTAATTTTTAATATTTCTTATATTATTTACAGTTATACAACAAGTTATTAGTAAATATTAACAATAAAAACCAAATTCTAAGAAATTGTGTCATTATATACATAATTGTTTTTCTAATTGAAAATAAAAAACAGTCAAAATGACTGCCTTGGGCAATCTAGTGTTAAATATGTAATACTATAAAATACTTATGTAATTATTTCTAAATTGTCTTCATTTTAAACACACTATATCAATAGCTTTCAAAGAAAAATATAGTTTAAGTGTAACGTTTTACGATTTTAAAGGAAGATTCTCTGTACATATCAATCAATTGATTATTTTCCACATGATAATGTACGTTTCACTCCTATCGCATATTCTTTTTTTCCCCCGTATTTTTCATTCATTTGTCTTTCTTTTTCTCTCTTTCTTCTCATAGAGATCTTCATCAAGGTTTCGTTGAAAATGTCATGAAATAAAAGGATGTCGCTTACTGCGTGAAAAACAACAACAAAAATTTATGTCGAAAGTTTGACGAGAAAGGCGTCCTGATTTTTCTTTATCTTTTGCTTGACTGACTGCCCGTTGCATACAATGTGTAACGTGTATACATAGATTCACACCTAGACGAATCATTTGAAATAATAGAAGTCTATGCTTTCTTGATTTACGTAACATTCAAAAGTTTTAATTAAAGAAATAATTTCAATTTATATAGATTTAATATCATTGAGACCATTTTAAACGACGAACACGTCTATCATAAATATTATTTATGAATTTACAATGAACCTTCTAAAATCATTACTAATTACTAATTACCAGAGTTTCTACAAGAGAAGTAGTTATTAAATACCTGTTTTCAACGTAATAAGCAGTTTCCTCGATTATTATCAAACGACATGGTTACACATTTCTGTAACTTGTTATGCTCATTAGTAAGAATCAAAGAACAGAGAGCTAATACACACTGATTCAAAATATCAAACGTTTTTCTTTTTTCTCACTCTCACTCTCTTATTTTTTAACTTTTTCTTTCAATCGACACCTAAATTGAAGCTTGAAAAGTTGAATATTAAATCGACGTAAGGCTTTGAAAATACTTTAATGAAACGCTATCGTTCGATAGATCTTTTTTCTAACCTGGCAGGTATTTCTTTAACAAACTTTTACGCCCTTCAAAAGTTTCAAACTATTTTAAGAGAAATCGTACGTAGGTACCTACCTATCCCACGCCCCTCCCCCTTTACCTTATACAGTTACTTGCGTAAACTTCGTCAGACTTTTTGCAGGTAATTAAACTTTCGTAGTAACATAAGATTGGTGCGGCAGGTAAGTAAGTACTTACGTCTCCCTGTTTTCATCCGATCTCACAAACTACCTACATTCTAATCGTTTTTGCGTATATATACTTAACTAAAGTCTACATGTATATATAACAACAAAATGGCTTTATGTACACTATTTCTATGTATTTATAAATATATATATATATATATATATATATCTGTGTATACATAATATGTAGGATTACACGTATTAGTACTTCGTCTAAGCTGCTCTAGTTGCTTCGATTATCGATCCAGAAACTTAACTTTATCCTTCGCTAAGTTCTTAGCGTCATCTTAAGCAAAAATCCGAAGCTTACCTGGTACCGTGATGATGTAAATAACAAGGATTACCAACGCAGTATCCGATCTTATGTTCATTCTTCTTTTTTCCCCTTTTTTCTTTCTTTCTTTCTTCCATGCGTGTTTTTTTTCTTCGGAAGTGTTTTTTAAGAAACGTCCGAACGGTCACTATCAATCGAATGAAATTTTAAATGTAAGAACTTCAAATACTTGCCTTCTTTATATAATATTTTATTATTACAAACCATAAATGTTTTCAAAAGAAAGTACCTTTTATATATATATATCTGTCGCTTTATGTTTTCCTCTCTTTGATTATGGGAGAAAGGCCAGACTGGTTCATACTTATAAATCTCATTAAAATTCACGACGGTACTCCAAAGCAATTAGCTTTAATCTCAGGAACCGGTAGTGCGTGCCACGACCTTCGCAATACTTTGCGCGAATTAAGAGACGTTTGACAATGGCGGAATAGAATTTTCTTTCATTGTACCTCTGTGAGAAAGTAAGCACGTACGTATTTACATATATACAGGGTCTATACGAACGGTGTAACTAGACTGGAAATGATTCTACGTGTAAAAATAACTCGAACAATAATAGTTATTTCGTTGGAGACCTTCGTAACTTTTTTTAATAAAGCATTTTAAGCACCAGCACGTTTTATGTAGCATATTATTTTTTTAATTGTTTACTAGAAATTGCTGATTGAATTTGTTAGTAAAATTTTGCATAAAAAAAAAAAATTACTAGAGGATACCCTGTATATGTGCTCGACCATCCGCACGATTGAACAATACTTCAAATTGGCAAATTTTATCGACGATAAAAATGATCATCTCGTCCATCAGAAAAAATTCCTCTTTATCCTTCGGATTCGGATCATGAACAGATATTTCGCAAAATACTCCTTGAATTTTTTCCTCTAAAATTTCATATAAATACGTTCACGGTGATTTAACCTTCCGTAGGGGAGACACCAAGTTTCAGAGAATTTACTCTCTATCTATTTCACTCTTATTCTTTTTCTTCTACTTTCGAACCCTAGGATCGAAGAAGTCTCGCGGAACAGAGTTAGCCCCGTCTTTTACGTAGCACTTTGCAGTATTCGCGAAGAAAATTCAGTTTTCAGGATGATTCAGAGGAGGACTCAAGTATCTACGAGGTGCGATCACTTCTTCTTCACTTTCAACCCTTCAACACTCTCCCCTTCCTCCTTCTCCTTTCCCTATTTTCCCTTCTGTCTTTATCTCGACTTTTTTTTTATTTTTATCTATCTCTTTTACTATCGTCGCTATCGTGATCTATCATGGGATAGATTGAAAGAATAAGAAAGGAAAAAATGAGAAAAAGGGAAGAAAAAGAGAGAGAGAGAGAATGAGTATTGCAACGTCATCGAGAAGGAACGTTCAGACAAGCTTATTACGAGCTCTATCGAGAATACGCTTACTTTGTATCTGAAAAGTCGATCAGGAAATTGAGAAGTTCTGCTCCAAGGTAAAACGTGAACTTCCTTCTTTATTCTCTAAAGTCTAAATATGTATATGTATATAAATGTATGTATGTATGTATGTATGTATGTATACATAGATAACTTGTCTCATGAATACGTAAAATGTATTTTTATATTTTTAAAATAAATATGTGCATTATATATTTACGTACATAAATCCTATTGTTAGCACATCACGTATATTCGCATAACTATCATCTTAACGTCGTTAAGAACATATTTCGTGTTGGTACATATTTCAAAATGAAGCTTTAATGATATATTGAATAATGCATAATGCACGCGAATCTTTGTTCTTCTTTCTCCCTCTGTCCCTCTCTCTCTCTCTCTCTCTCTCTCTCTCTTTCTCTCTTTCTCTTCTTTTTTTTTTACGACTAAAAGTGCCATCGTCGGATCTAATATCATTTTCATATCTACTGTAATCTCGTTACGATACTTCGAGCCTAAGTACACGTTTATTTCCTGTATTTACGTTATTTCGATTAATCGTTTCTATTTACTTTCTTTTCGAGATAACGCTTAAAATCGTGATTGTACAATTTCTGAAAATAATCTTTCGTAATAGATAAAAGATTAAAAGAAAAAGGTTTGATAAATATCACGTCGTTAAAGCGGGTGTGATAAATGCATGAGAAAATCGAATGCAATGGCTTCGAATAAAATTTTCAATAAAAAAAGTGATAAACTCGAAGTATAGAGAACTTATAAAGAAAGTATCATGAAAAAAATAAACAAAACAAAAATTAAACCAAGAAGAAGAAGAGAAGAAGAACAAAAAAAAAGAAAAAAAATTCTCCTAGCAAGTCGTTGAAAACTGCCGCAAGTTTTTATATATATTTTCCTTCTCTTTTTTTTCCTCTTTTTTTTTAACCGTGGAAGGAAGAAGTAAAAGATAATTATAGAAGGATAAGGAGAAGTTGAGAGAGAGAGAGAGAGAGAGAGAGAGGAAAGGAGGAACAGGAAGTGTTACGAAGAAAGCGAGCATCGTAGGATTCTCTGTATAGGAAATGTCGAGCCAAAAGCAGCACAGACGAAGAGAGAGACAACCGTTGAAAGAAACTCTTCGTGCATTTCGATTCGGCGCAAAATAAGAACGGCAAGTCTCCTCAAAGAAACTCACCAAGATTCGTATTACCCTCTTCTTCTACTTCTACTTTTAACTTCTTCTTCGTCTTCTTCTTCTTCTTCTTCCTTGCATTTCTTCCTATACATGCGAACGCTTGGTTTGACTTTTCACGAATATAATTCCATTTATCGAGAAGAATTATCTAGTTAGCGTGACATATTCTTTTTCTTCTTCTTCTTTCATATATATCCGTATACAGGTGGCAAGAAATGTTGTCATATTTCAATTAAATGTGCCTTCTCCAATAATGAAACTCTTCGAGATTGATATTCAAGAGATACTTTTTTATTTAACGGAGATTATCGAGTGAGCAATAAAAAAGAAACAAAAAAGAAAAAAAGGAAGACAAGTCGAACCAAGGAAGCTATGATCCTAAACGATACTTTGCTCTTTTATATCATGTAAAAATATAGAGACCGCAAGAGAACTCTCTGATGAGAGAAAGAGAGAAAGGATGGAGTAGGAGGAGGAGTACAGAAAGAAAAAGAAAGAAGAAGAGAGCGATCGTAAAGTGCCGAACGTCACTTAAAGGGTCTTCGAGGCTCTATTACTTTGAGAGGAGCACTTTACGCTATTACCAATACACGAAATAGGCGTGGATGGGCGTAGACCATGGTCTGACCTTAGTTCGGCTTCTCGAGGCTCATGATTCAATGTGAACGAGCCTTTATTTCGTTTTCTTCGTTCTTCATACCTTTCTTCTTATACGAAAGAGAGAAAGAAAAAGCACCACAGAGCAGCAAAATTCCCTATTTTACTCTCTCTCTTATTCGTTATATCTCTCTTTCTATTCTCCTTTCCCTCTCTTTCTTTAGAGTTTTATTTTTCTTCGTTTCCCCTTTCCCTTCCCTCTTCCTTCTTTTCCTTCTCCCCCTTTCGCTCTCGTTGTTACAAAGTGCCGTACAATCAGCTATGTCATTAGGAAGACCAAATATCGCTTTATCGGGTTGCGAAGTTCGTCCTAAAAGCATTTTTAATGGAAGACATCCTTTCAGGGGGCCGACGAGACTTTTTACTTTTTTTATACTTTTTTTTTTCTTTTTTTACTCCTGTTTCCTTCGCCGTGTACGCCGATCGTACGCTTTCGCTAGGCGGATAGGGGGCGAGAGGAAGGTGGAGGGGCCCCTATCGATTTTACAATTTTATCTTAATCAGCAGTTATATCGTAGTCGTAATCGTAGTCATAGTGGTAGTAGTAGTAGTTCTCGCTCTCGTTGTCGAAAAAGAAATAAGAAAAGGTGGAAAAACGAGTATCACGTGGAAAGTTCGATAAATGGCATCGATATGATGTCTCGTCAGGATAATGGAACAACGCGTCAACTTCGTATCATTGCTATGCTCTTATTTCTATTTTGAAGCAAACGTTTTCGAGGAGACGAACATGAAACACGCGTTAGTAGATACGGACTATTAAAGAGTTACAAAACGAAGATCAATCATCATTAGAAAACGAATACGTCCTTCTCTCTTTCTCTTTCTTTCTATCTTTCATTTTTGTTCTCTTCATGGTCTCTCTCTCAGTTTCCAATGTGAAAAATGAAAAGGGTTAAACGAAAATTAGCCTATCATTAGGTACTATCATTGATAACGAGTTAAACTGATAAGGCATCACAAAGTTTTCTTCCGTTGTGATTAACAGTTGTACGAATCGCACGAACACGATCAATCCTAATGCACCAAAATGGAAAAGTTTCCCCTTGACGTATGATTTAACGAGCATATCATAATCCTTTATTAAAAGCCGTCCGTCATTAAACCGTAATATTACATGTGAAATTTTATGACCTAGAATATACCGTTCTTTAATTACATTATGAACCCTCACTCTCTTTTTCCCCTTCTCTTTTTCTCTTCTCATAATGTGTAAGCTCTTTTAAGAGTACCCACAAGCTTAACGTTTCCTAACTTTTCCATTTCTCTTATTCTTCTCTCCATTTTTATCCTTCCTTCTTCCTTAAAACCTCAACACACAATTTACGCTTGAAGCTATCCTGTCATGTATATAAATTTACCGCCAACAAACAATGTCCGCTAGAAATAATCAGACCTCTCTGCCATCCTGTACAATTATCAGCGTACCAATTCCTCACAACAACATGGAGAGTAGAAAGTCTGTTGACAATTAAAAATTTATAATGACGCGAGAATAGTGTAATTAACACACGATTCCCATAACCGTTCTAATTACCAACCGGCAAAAGCAGTAAGCGAAAGCTTTGCAAAATTCAATTATGATTGGATTATCATTGAAAGAAAAAAA
>NW_015148976.1:3064225-3075670 GCF_001465965.1 Polistes dominula
ATATATATATATATATATATATATATATATATATATATATATGCAATTTCTATCGATCGAAACCGATTGATGGATACTTTCGTAAATTTTTAGGGATAAATATTAAGTCTTTCGATTGTATAGAATCATCATCGGTTAGAAAAGTAAATGATCTATTTCTTGAACGAGTTTCAAATTCGCTAATTAACAAACGAACTTTTCGTAAGGATGGAATTTATCTTTCGTATAATTACCGAGGAAACAGGACTGCACAAATGGAGAAAATGAGAATCGTCCTTTTAAAAGGATTTTTTTAAAATTTGAAATAATATGGAATTCATTGGAACAGAAAGGTTTGGTAAATAAAAAGAAAGTTATTTTCCATCAAGTTAGATATTAAAAAAAAAAAAAGAAAAAAGATATTTCATCGACTTCTACGAAAGTTGACCGAGAGATAACGACGGGGATATTTGTCGTTGAAGAAGAAAAAAAATGAAATAATAAAATTTACTTCTTCGATCTCGCTATTTAATTAAAATTCAATTAAAAACTCATACAATGTTTTTTTCTCTTCCAGAGCTTACCGCAAACTCCAGCCGGTGGTGTCGGTGGAAAAGGTGGAGGAGGTAGTGGTGTTCTTGGTTCTGGCATGGTCAATGGTGCTGGTGCTGATCATCAAGATATTCGCGACGGTGCAGCTTTAAATACCGAACACGTAAGCACCTTGATGATTATTATATTTTCAAACACAGGCCTAATTATCATTATTATTATAATTATTATAAATTTGGTTATTTAGTTATAAGGTACATTTATTTAACAACTAATTATTACATTCTATTTAATTAAAACATGAATATCGACGGATTCTCTAGTAAATGAAATTAAATTACAAAATATCTCATCCTTGATGATCCCATTTTAATTTTCATCTTTAACATAAAATATGGCATATATTAACACGCACCACACGTACTACATCATCGTTTTAATACTCTAAAAGTTGAAGTTAATACCACATACAAGTTAGACCAGAAAATCCATCTGTAATATTTCTCACTAGAAGACCCAATTCGACTAAACTCGACTCAATTCTACTCGAACAAAATGTTATCCCTTTTTTATTTTTCAACTTTCTTCCTCGTTCATTCTCTGTGAAATACACAATAGTTACGAGCGAAACGTTCCTTCGTAGAGAATACGACGCTGAAAGACCGTCAGAATCGTTCGTTCTTTGGCGAGAAAGAACAAATCGACTTTTTCCTTTCCTTCTCGTATATAATTTCGCAGTTTTTACGTTACAACTTCGTTTCAACGAGATTTCGACAAAACTTTGCCAATGATCAAACTAAAAGTCATTCATTCTGGTATTGACAATGTTCGGTTCATTTTTTTTTTACTTTATTTTCCGAATGAAAGGATTTATTGCGAGGCAACAGGATGTAACGATGAAACGAAGATATGTTGAATAAAACAACAAAAAATTGTTCCTAGCAACGAATAATCGAGTTCGTTCGCAAAAGTTCAAAAATGTTCTCGTAATAGGATATCGAATAATATTCGTCGTATCAAAATTCGACTCGATATTTGCTATTTAAAATAATAATAATAATGATGAAAATAAATTGTAATTACAGTAATTGTATTAACAAAAATGTTAAGGAAACTAAGAAAATAGGTAATAGAGAAAAGAAAAAAACCAAATGAGGGAAAAATAAAACCGTAGTATCAAACAATACAATAAGACAAACAAAAAAAAAAGAAGAGAAAGAAGGAAGAAAAAGAGAGAAGAAAAAAACAGAAGAAGAAGAAAAAGGGATAGGAAATCAGTTGGAGGTAGTTAAAATCCAGGGATTAAACGATTACTTTCGAAGTTAAGCATTGTTCTCTCGTTGGTCCATCAATCCAAATCGAATCGATCTTTTTCCCGACGGCCGATTTTTGCGCGTCGATCCTTTCGTACGGAATTAAAACCTTTATCCGCGTTTTCTCTTCCTGCTTCGCTTGATCTCCAAAGATGGAAAGAGAAAGAGACTAACGGACAAGAGAGGTCGACGCATTCGAAAGTGGGGAAGGGATGGTGCAGTGTGGACAATTGAAAGAGAGTAGAAAGAGAGAAAGGGAACTGCGAGGAGAAGGGATTGAACTGAAAGAGGGGGTGGTGGAATGGGGCTAAAGAGTAGAAGGGATGGAAGTGAAAGAGGGTGGGATAGTTCCAGTCGGTGAAACTGCACCGATCATTCGTTCCGAAACGTCCACGTTCGCACCCGGTCTGATAAGCGTCACCAATTTTTTTTCATCTTCTATCTTTATCTTTCATACACCAATGTCACTCTTTCCCTGTAACCCTTTCTTTCTTTCCCTCTATCTATCTATCTATCTATCTATCTATCTATCTGTCTATCTATCTGTCTATCTATCTATCTATCTATCTATCTATCTATCTATCTATCTATCTATCTAACTATCTAACTATCTATCTATCTATCTATCTATCTATCTATCTATCTATCTATCTATCTATCTATCTATCATCTATCTATCTATCTATCTATCTATCTATCTATCTATCTATCCATCCATTCGCCCATTCCTCTCTATTTTCGCACTCTCTCGCAATTTTTTTCACGCGTTCGTCAATTTACATGCGCCAGCAAAATCAGAGCTGCTTTCGTCGTAGACAACCGCTCAACTACTCCCCTTCCCCATCCCCAACGCCTATTCTCAATGATCGAGAATGACGTTTGATGAAAGAACGATTATTTTTTAATGCTCGTTATGTTTCAACATTTTCAATCGGTCTTCCCCGTATCGAACTGAATCGTCCTCGATTAAATGCATGCACGTTGCTCACGGATACGAGTAGGAGAATAGGTAGGTACATAGTTTCGGAATATGAATGGATCGATAAATTCGTTCCCCCTTAGAATTCGATGAATGTTCGGAAGATTTAACAAACGACGTATTTGATTACGTTACGTCCATATGCTAAAATAGAAAGCGTAACTTCGATATTCGAATTTGTTTCATTCATCGTATATAGGAGATTATGCGTTGGGTCGATGTTGTACTATTAGATTAACAAGATTTGTCCGGAAAGGTAGCAGTTTCCATTTGTATAATCGGCAAGCGAAACTAACGGAAGATCGTTTTCCCGGTGGGCAGTAATAGAGAGTACTAGTAAAGAGGTACTATGAGCAAGTTGAAATAGTTTTGAAAGGCCAAAGTCTGAGTATGTATCGATCGCAGAGCGTGCGGATTCCCGCATAACTCGCATTTCCTGCATTTCCTCGACTCGGCTTATCTTACCACGACAGTTAGCCGAAGATCAGGCGGAAAGTGTAACCACTCACGACGATCGACCCACATACATTATCGTTGGAAATTCGGGCTGGGCGTTCTCGCCGATATTCCGAATACTGTTTCGCTGCTTCTACGAGTACGGAATGTCGCTATTGCGAACGCGCGCGTTTCTACGCGTAGAAACTACGTAGAGTACGCACTGTACATGTAGTGTAGGATCTTGGGTAAGTGAGCGTAACGTCAAGAGTATATTCGTGCACGATCATACTCAATAACGAGCATGATATGTCAAAGATGAAAAATCAATAACGTTAAATGGATTCGCGCTTCAAACTAAATTGATCAAATCATCCTCTTTTATCGGATTACACATTGGTGTCCATAAAACTAAGATAACTGTCGTTCTTTATTAACGTCATCAATCTAACCATATATCCACGATTATTTCTACCATTTTACGATATAGGATCGTGGACAATTTTTTTGTTTTTTATTTATTTTTTTATTTTATTTTATTTATTACTTTATCGATTTGACCGATCACTTCGATTTCTCTATTCTTCATTTCGTCGGCAACTCAAATGGCTATGTTTCTTGTTATTATTCTGAAATTTCTCCACTCTAGTTCTTTTTATACGAGAAACAGACATTTCATTTCTTTTTTTTTTTTGTCAAAAATTGATCTTCGACCTAGTAACCGACGGATAACTAAACATTGATTTTTCCGAATACGTGTTGAAACGTAAAGTTTTCGGTACGTACGCTTGTAGTGTGCACACACACATACAGACACACGCACGCGCTCGAGCACGAGCACATACAAACTTATACATACACGAAAACACATTTCAGTTTCATCTTATGAAAAAAACTCGTTGGCACAAACTCGTTCGTTGATTTCGGTAGGGAAAAACTAATTTCCTAATTGCTATCCAAATTTTTTTTTCCTCGAAATAACTCCGGGAGTTTACTTTTCTTCCTCTTATTTCTTCCCTTTTTTCTCTCTCTTTATCTTTTCTTTTTTCCTCGGTAGCACTCTTTCTTCGTCTTTGTTTCATCGCTTTGTGTGTTAGCGAACGTACACTCCGTTTCTCTTCAACGTTTTTCTTTAACTCATCCACACTCTTTTCGTAATCATAATTTCTTTTCTTTTATTCCTGCGACGATGCACCATAATGCACCATCCTTAGTTTACTCAATTAGACTTTTATTAATGTTTAGTGTTTGGATTGAAATATCACGGTGATGATTAAAAACGAATATTTTTCTTAACACAAATTATATAACAAAATACACACCCACACACATTTCACCAGTAAATGCGTGTAAAGTTTCAACGAAAATTCTGAAAATATTAAATTTTAGTAAAATGATTAACTTTGTTATGAGCTTTTCTTTCACGTTTACGCGTGTATATATTATGTGTTGTTTTTGTGTGTGTGTTGTGTGGATATCTACGTATGATGCTTTATTTAGACAATGTAACTAATCCGAAATGCGAAGAAGCGGTAATCCTTCCGACTGAAAACACGTTGTCCTACAAATCTCTTTAATTGCACCACTCCCGTAATGTCTCTTGAAATAATAAAAAAAAAAAAAGAAAAAACAAGCAAAAGAAAAATAAAGAAACGAAAGAGAAGCGCTGCGGCATATATTTCTTTTCTCGCTATCCTCTATACGTTTGGGTGCTCACGAAACGAGAGGAGGATTACTTTCGTAGACGTTGAGAGAAAATATCGAGAAAACACGCGACCTGAAAAGCATGTAGAGGTAGTTGCACGTATATATTCCTCTAGGTAATATATACAAAAAAAGTTAACATTGAGTCGTTTTATCTTAAATCTTTTCGAACGAATTCGCGATCCGTTGTTTATCCTCGGATCGACTATATAAAACCAATTAATTTCTACTAACTATAGGATGATGTTAATGTTAAAAGAAAGAAAACGATCAAAAGAATAGTTAGCTATTTAACATTGAGTAGTAATTTCATTTTCCGAGTTGTTCAAAAAACCGAATAATTTTAAAATAATGAAAAGTAAGGAAGTCGAAAGAATAATAAACTCCAGATCGACATATATATTGTATACACAGGGTATCCTATATAGTTCAAAGTTATAATTTGAAAAATAAAGTTATATGTATTAACTTTTTTCATTTATTTGACCTTAGTAATAAGTAGTATAAGTTTGATCTTAACCTTTTTGGGCATACTGTATATCAAATATAACAAGAGAACGTTATGCGAAGGATGAGAAAGAAAAGAGAAAAAGATAAATGGAAAGAAGGAAAGTAAGAGAGAGAGAGAGAGAGAGAGAAAAAGAGAAAAGACTAAGCGTAGATGTACGATATAACGGTAAAAGAGAGCTGAACGTTTTATTAAGCCGGATACATAAAAACCACAGGCGGCCTCTACGGAGTGCACAAGGCTGCCTACCTGGCTTGTGTACGGAAGAAGAGCTAGCTGTAAAGAGGAAAGAGAGAGGGAGAGGAAAAGGGTAGTGGGTGGAGGATTGCGGAGCCGGTAGTGGAATGGTCGTATGAAAAGAGTAGAAAAGAAAGGAAGACTCAACGCGTTATAACAAAGGAACCAGCCAGCAAGAGCTCTGAATTCATCCTCCTCGATTCTACCCTTTCTACCTCCTCTCCCCCTCCCTTCCCGTAACCCATGAGTTTACCACCCCTCACCGACATCCTCAACGACCACGCAACTCCCAGTACTTCGCATTTTTCCACTATCTATAACGCTGTAAAGTACGGTAACGTTTGCAAAACGTTCGTATCATCCTCACCTTCTAACTTTCCATACGCTTTTGGGTAATCTAGAAAATCTTCAAAGATTACGCTTTATTAAATCGTTAGAGCGTAACGTCCGACTCCTATTAACTTATTCACCGGATATTATCTTTCCTTGATATTGAATCTGGTTATGATAATATATCATACGTATTTAACCGTAAGATAATGAATGCATACATATGCTTGCATTGAATACAACGAGCAATTGAAATGATTAAAATCATAAGTCAATATTAGGAAGATACACTGTATTATTATAAGCTACTTAGAATTAGACCTTTAATCTAAATAGATTACTCATTTAATGATCAAAGGACACATCAGAAAGCCACAAATCGATTGATCAATCAATCCTTTGTACCAAAATGTTCTCTTCGACACATTTTGATCGGCTAAGCAATCGTAGTTCATTCGTATGATCTATTTATGAACAAGCACGACTCATTAACTGTCTAATTGTCAAAACGATCCTCATCGAGACTCAATTCGAAAGCAACTTATGTTAGAAAGAGAGAGAGAGAAAGAGGGAGAGAGAGAGAGAGAAGGTAAGGGAAAGCCTTTAAAACGAGTAACTAAAACCCTTTTAGTGTTGACGTCTATTGGCTCTCTTGAATTTTTTTTATTTTATAGGTAACTCTATTCTTTACAAATTCATGGTTTATTTCGATCGATTTGTTTGAAATTGAATCGGTAGTGGAAATCACAAACGGGAACAATTTTTTATTTGTCTTGCTATCGAAAAACGATATCTTTTGTATCATTCCAACAAGAATAGGATACTTTGTTATCGTAAAAATGATATCTTCGAAGATTCTTTCCTTTTAACGCGATGATATTTTTTTTTCTCTTTGTTAGAAGAAAAAAAAAGAACTTACACGAAATACACATATAATGTAGAAAATAAATATAAAAAGAAGTTTTTTTCTTGTTCTCTTTAATTTATTCAAAATAGCAATTAGTTAACGAGAAACACGTGGGCATTTTCACTCGTCAATAAATACGTCAAGTGAAAATTTTTCGTTTTATATCACGGTGAATGATGTCCCCATAACTTTTGACCGATTCGTACTTTTCAAAGGATCGACTTCCGATTTCTTCCTACAGTCCTATTTCCTTCATAAATTCAAGTTCCATCGATATAAGGTACTTACGAAGAACGCTATAAATATTTCGAACTTTAGTAGATAACTATATGACGAATAATATACTGAAATAAATAATGTAATTTTCGTTAAAAAATACAAATAAAATGTGTTTACACAAAAGAATACGCTAATTCATAATTGTGTTCTGTCATGTACTAACTTTTCGTTATTTTAAGTTTCTTATACAAAGGTTAAATGCTTAGTCAGTTTATAAGCAACCCTAACTGAACCCAAAGTCCATGTAATTTTCCTTTCCTTATCTCATTCCGAAACCTTTAAAACTGCATCATTAACAATTCTTTCTCTCAGAATGTTCCTTTCTCTCGTAAAGAACTGTTATAGTTTTTCTAAAGTGATTTTCATTTTACCGTGATCGTTAATCGCAAACGTTTAAGTGACTATCGCAAATTCATCAGCTAAATCTAGAGAAATCAGATCGTAACTGAGTGTCTCACATCAGTTGAAAGAAATTTTTACATAACGTTGAAAAGAAACTGTCGAACTTTACTCGTAACCTAGAAAAAAATACGTTTTATCGTTATAAATCAAAGAAGTAAAACATTCATGGAGGTTACGAAGGTAGGTATTTACTTTTTTCTTCCCATCGGTAAAATGTCAACGATACGAATGGAACCTACATAGAAAGAACCAATAAATTTTACGATTCCCTTTTCTCATGTGTCACTCTCACGCATCACAAAAATATGTACGATTTTCTGCAAGCTCAGCAAAGGTCGGTCATTTCTTCTTTGACGTACTTATGGACTAAGCATATCATAGAAAAAAGAAAAAAGAAAAAAGTAGAAAGCTTTTTTCTGAGCGTGGTATAAATCATCAATTTCGTTTTTTTTTTCCTAACACTCGGAGGAAGAAATAAAGAGAAGTTCAACCATATAGTTAATTATACGGAATCATTCGCAGTTATATGCACGATAACAATCGCTATTGACGATCATATAGTTATTAAATAATATGATTTCACGTTACGTATCTCATCTTTTTATTTCATATATTTAAAGTGTAATGTTACGTGTTATAATATGTAACGCGATAGCATATGATTTCACATAACGCGATATTAATGTATAATATTTTCTACGTTAAACGTTGTTATATAAAATATCTGTTTTTCTTTTTTTTTTATTTAATTTTTTATTATATGTATGTTTCCAACTATAATATCAGGTAGTGTAATATGTAACAGGATAGCATGTGATTTCACGTGACATGGTATTAATATAAAATATTTTCTACCTTAAATGTTTTATATATATCGAGATATATATATAGATATATATGTATATATACATTTTTCTCTTTCTTTTTCTTTTTCTCTTTTTAACATTCAACGCGATACATTGAAGCGACGATCGTCACGACAATACATCAATTTTTCGAAGGGGAGTGAGGTGTTCACGTTAGTTTATTTGTCGAAAGGGAGAGGTCGAAGTCACACGGGGTACAAAACAAAAGCGTTTTAACCGCAAACCAACAAGATAAATAGAGACGTGTATTGGGTTGTGCTACCACTCACCGACGTTGTGTTTCTCTGTACGTGAATGTGGTTGCTGTAGAAATAAAGAATAAATAGAAAGTAAAAAGATAGATAAGCCTCGGTAATGATTGTGGAGTAATCAGTAAGTAGATTCAGTGCTGCAAATGAAAACAACAATTGAATCAAATCTACTTGATTATATCAATTCTCAATAATTATTTATCACTTCAATCAATTTTTTTTTGTCTCGATCATTAATCTTCTTTTTTCTTCTTTTTCATCACAAAAAAATGATCGTACACAACATTCGTGAATCATCGAGTTGAATTAGACTTGAACATAAAGTTTCGATACATTTCTCAACACGTCATACGTCGAAATTCAATTCCTATGATTCTATTTGAATTACTATTTGCATAATATAAGACGGCAAACTTTAGATTGCGCCTGCTAAGTGACAAAGTATGCATTGTTAATTTTATATGCCGATTCAAGCTACGGAACTTCTTCTTAAGAATTTCTGCATATGCATTTATAATATATACGCGTGTATTAATCATTTGAATCGCACTTAAGACGAATGTGCATATTCCGCTAGTCAGAATTTTACTAACAATAAGACGAATTTATAAACAGTAGAACCCTTTCCTATTTGTTTTAATAACAAAATAAAAGTGGTCAGATCAAAGGAATTTTCAAAAATATAATATAACAAGCATTCTTGTAGGATTTGTGAAAAAATTAGGTCGCTGAACTTGACTAAATAAGGAGCTCGACCCCGGGTCTTTGATTTTCTGGACCACTGCTTTAACCTTTGAACTATACAAGGCCTTTTTTACTTTATTTGGAACGGAAATGCACGATCCTATATTCTTTTATATCAAACTTTATTTATTCAAACTGTAATGAACAAACTCGTCACTCTGTTTCGATATTTAAAAATCCCATATGGTTTTTTAACTGCTAAATCGTATAATTTTGGTAATAAATATAATTACATAGAATTATGGTATTAATAGTAACTTACAACTAGGAGAAAACACGTGTGCTTCAAAATATTATATGTAATCATCGCTACAAAATAGTTATACGGATAACAGAACTTCCGGATACGCGAACGTTCGAATATTAGGGTATTAGGATAATAAGGGTGCTGAAGCTTTATTCTATGTAGTATATTTAGCCAAGAACTTATGGGAATTTACAATTTTGAACAAATTCAAAATCATGAAATTACTTTCAAAGCAAAAATATTTCTTTCCTTTCTAAAATGTTTTACTTACTGCTGAATAATTCCAATATTAATATAATGGTACATCTATTTTATTGCTTTAACCACCAATAAAGCTAATGGTTTGTATTTTCTACTAAAGCACATAAAATTCAATTCGTTGACATAAATTATTTGTAATAATTATGATATATATAGAATTTATAATATTTATCGTATTCATCATATTTATAATAGTTCATAATAATGCTTCAATCGTTGATTGTGTACGAATAATAAATATATATAGACATATATAGGCAAGTTCATTGATAATAATTAATTCAGCAGCACTCGTAAAGCTTATCAACAACGTAATTATTGGTCTTTGTATCGATAAATGTGAATTATTATTGAAATGAAAATTTACAAGGATAGATAATTGTTTATATTTCAACTCGTAAAACGAAAACTTTTGAAGAAAGAAACAAAGAAAAGAATATTCGTTAAAAGATAAAAATGACTATTTTAAATAACACCCGAATAAATAATAAATAAAATTTTCTAATAATGATATAAAAGATAATTCTTTATTCCGATATAATTTGTATTTCCCATAAAACGAGCTCTTATTATAACTCTTACCGTTTAAATGAAGCCGAAAATAATCCTATTTAAACTTCGTAACATATTCTAAACATGCCGTGGTTGTTGATATATGCATTACATTCGTAAAATCGAGATTAAAATCGATTACGATAATAGCCTTTTAAAATTATTTTGTTTAAAATAAAATGAGAAATATATATCAATGCCTACCTACCTTGTGCTTGATGTTTTTTATCAAACAGAAATTAATGTTTTAATGAAATTCCTTGCCAATGTAATAATTTCTCTAGAAACATTATCGATGAACGAAGTTTTTTTTATTCTTTTTTTCTCTCTCTCTCTCTCTCTCTCTTTTTTGTAAAAATAAAATTTATCCGATAATTACGTTTCATTTTCGCTTGCTTTTAAAGCGGAAAGGAGGAATTTCTTTGATGAACGTGAGTTAAAATCATCACTTTGTAACGATGTCTGGTACCGTTGTTATGTCGTTAATATTACCTCATGGTAACAAGGTCGGGGGCCTGACTCCGTCGCAAGTTCGTCGATGGTTTGCAAGTTACTCCGTGCGAATGTTTCATCATTCGATGGTATATTAACCCGTGCTAAGTTTAAGCTATTTGAATCCTACTCGATAGAGATGTTCGAAGCTTAGCGGTGTAGCGATGGGCGTAACTTTAATAGCTCACAGATTTAACAGACTGCGGTTTGATAGTAACTTCAGAACAACGTATCTCAATACTCTACTAACATTTGTGGAAACCTCAAAAAAGGATCTCCGATTTTGCAACGATTTCGTGTGGAAATATTATATTCTCTTTCTCTTTCTCTTTCTCTTTCTCTTTCTCTTTCTCTTTCTCTTTCTCTTTCTCTTTCTCTTTCTCTTTCTCTTTCTCTTTCTCTTTCTC
>NW_015148976.1:3075807-3147636 GCF_001465965.1 Polistes dominula
TCTTTCTCTTTCTCTTTCTCTTTCTCTTTCTCTTTCTCTTTCTCTTTCTCTTTCTCTTTCTCTTTCTCTTTCTCTTTCTCTTTCTAAAACTAAAAACAAATCCGATCCCAACTCGTAGTATGTTATTTTATTTGACTCATCGTAAAAGTTGAATTCGTATAAAAATAACATATAGATAAAGTATAGCCATAACTATCTTAGTCCCTTACAATTAATCGTGTTGAGTTACGAAGCACCTAGGGATTACCTTGAACTTTTCGTTGCATTTAACGCTTACGAAGTCTAGGAAAATGTTCGCTCCTGTAACATCAACTTCTTCTGTTTGAGTCATCTCGTCCTAACTTAGGATTACAAAGTTTCCGTTTATATTCTTACGATAAATACCATCAAGCCCTCAAGAGAAATAACCTTATATTAAAATTTGAACATTTTATCTCGAGAATAATGTAATTTACATACTTTCAAAAAACGTATATTTATATTAGAGATAATGTTATCATTTTAATTAATTTACTTTATATAAACTACACGTGTATGGAAATATCATACACGTATTATATTTTATCTCGTGTTACATTTAAATATGGTATACGTATCCTACCTATCCTTAACAAAGTGGATGACACGAAACTTTGTAATCTCAAAGCAACACGCATGTACACTAACAATAAAACAAATCCTAAACTACATAAGTAATCTCGTAATATTATCAAAATTTTCTACACTAATTCAACGAGATAATGATGTTATGTTATAATTGATACGAATATGTATATGGATATAAATAATTGAATAACAAACTTCTTATTCTCGTTCTAATAAAAAAAAAATTCATGGAAGATATGACATCAGCGATATCGATTAACATAAAATTGTATAGTCTGCGAAGGTTTTTTTTTAACAATGGGACTATATTATTCATTCGTCGAGAGAGAAGAAAGAGTAAAATTCGAAACGTTATCGCAAGAAAGCATCTCCATTATCACGACAACTCATTTCCCCTTCATTCCTCATTGTATTAAGATATACGAGTATATTTCAGTAGGAGTGCATTAAAGCGCGATCCGTACAAGTTTCGTATCTTGCATTTGCATTTAGGGTGGAAAAACGAACGTTGACATATTCGTAGGTATCTAGTTTCATGTGCTCAAGAATGTCGGCGGGTCTCTTGTTTCAGGCTCTGGTGTACCGAGACGGAAACCTAGTTTCTGGATCCTTGGAAGCTTTAGTACAGCACATGGTACCAACTGAGGAATATTATCCCGATCGTGCTTACCTTTTCGCCTTTTTGCTAAGCGCGAGACTCTTCATCAAACCGCACGAGCTACTGGGTGAGGTTTGCGCCCTTTGCGAGCATCAGCAAAATCTCAATGGAGAAGGTGGAAAGGTGAGTTCGTCTCTTTCTCTTCTTTTATATTCTTTCTTTTCTTTCCCTTAGATATGCCTCTTTACCCTACCATCAAGAGCATGACTGCTAACGTGCGTTATCGTCTCGTTGCATCTCACCTCGACCTCTCTCTTGCTTTCCTCTCATCATCGTTCATCCAACCTCACTCGTACTTTATTCGAAGATAACGAGTTTTTGCTGCTTTGCGAGTCAATTTCTAGGTCGAAATTGTCCCATCAAAGTAGACAAAGGACTACACGGTTATATGAATCATTTTACATGATATAGGATGCAGTTGTTACTTTTATTTGAATGAAATAATTTTCATATGGACACATAAAAACTCTTTTGCCTTTGAATATATAAATCTACTCTATAGAAACATTTTAATAATTTAGAATATAATAAAAATTTTATTAAAAATAGATGTCTAATGAAAAATGAAGTAAAGCACGGACTAACGTAGTTGCATCTTTTGAAAAATTCTCTCAAAGAATAAAACTAAAGGACATAAAAGAACGCATAACTAGAGCATACTATTAATTGTCATAACGTTAGGAATAGTAGTGGTAAGAGAAAATGCAAATTAATCAAAGTAACATACGGATTTTGCAGGAACGACTACATCGTTTCGTGCCCCGACTGGTGCAGCTGTTGGCAGAATGGACGGAGACTTTCCCGTACGATTTTCGGGACGAGAGGGTGATGGGTCACGTCAAATCCATCACGCAGAAGGTTGCTGCGGTCGACGCGGCGGCGCGACAGGAAGTTTCAGCCTTGCTACAGAACTTACTTCTCAGGCTCACAGCCCTTGAGAGGTACGAGGAGGGCCTAGCTAGATTGGCCACTGAGGCGGCGACTGAACAGCTCACGCAGGTTCGTAACTTTGAAACGATGAAGCGTCATCCTCTAACAAACCGACCGACCTACCAACCACGATGGATTTCCGAATTTTAACAGCACGAATTCCCTTGTGTCGTCTAACATGTAACTTGCTAATTGAAGCGAACTCACGACTCGTGTGGTAAACTCTCTTACTTCTCTCTCTATCTCTCCCTATATCTCTCTATCTCTCTCTGTCTCTCATCTATAACGTCGGATGAGTAACGAGAAGTGAAGGAACACCAGATTCGGCTATCTAGTCTTTACCAAGGGATTTACGAGTCGTTGTAGGGAAAGTAGAAAATTTCCGGTCCGGAATTCGTCGATCGAGCTCAACGTCGCGGCTTACGAAGATAAATTGAGAACATCGAGAGATTCGCTGTTACCGAACCGATCCCTGTTAATATTCCATAGGCAATTTTGCTAATCCACCATTCGCTCTTCTATTCCTATCACGTGCATGGATTTTATAGTCATATAATACTAGCTTCGCTATCGTGTTTATAAGCACTCATCCCATGTTCATCGACTATCCTTACACTCTTCTCTTTCTCCCTCTCTCTTTCTCTTTCTCTCTTTCTCTCTTTATCTCTTTCTCTCTTTCTCTCTTGCATATACGAATTCTCTTGGTTACTATCGTGTAGGTGCGTGCACTTTGCGCAGTTAGGGTAACAACGTTATTCCGCTAGTTTCCCTAGCACGAGAGACAGTAACTATTCCGTTAATTTGATTACCGTACACCTATCTGCCACCGCGTGTAACACCTGCTAATGGCTAATTTGCAACTGCATTAGTTAGTTAAATATGCCGACGCACGGGTCAAGCTCGCATCCTCACCGCTCAGACCCTAATCAGGAGGAAATTGCGTGAGCACCGGTATTACAGGATACTGATACCCATGGCTCTAACGTCCAGAGAAATTGCCAATATATAACTTATGTCCTTAAACGTTTCCCCAAAGTTCATTAACAGCTCTAACAGTTACGTGAGAGAATTTTCGACGTTAGCTAACTCAAGTCTGATTACAGGGGTAATACGCTCGTAACTCATGGAAAACTACCACGTACGATTTCACTTTGTTGCTACAACCGTAAATCTCTCTTTCTTTCTTTCTCTCTCTTCTTTTGGAAAGAGTAGGAAATTGGTTAACAAACGTATCCCAAAAGCCAATAACGCCACAAAATTCTTTCAAGTAGAAGCATAAAAAAAAGAACTCCAATGAAATCTTTTTGCAAGACTGTAGACACGAGAGAAAGAGACTTGCAACGTGGAGGTTTTAAAAAATTTATTGAATCTTTTTAACGTTCCTTGAAGTCTATAGAAATGGACATAAAAAGAAAAAGAAATAAATCTATCTAATTTTCTTGCTGTAAGAATTTCTGTTTTAAGTATCTTAAATGTAAGAGAGAGAGAGAGAGAGACGTTAACGAAATATGTCTTTATTAATAAATCGTATTTATGGAAAATATAAGTTATGATTTTACGAATGTTTGCCTTATGAAAGAAACGAATGAATTCAAAACGACGCGAACTAGTTTTATTACAATTTTTTTTTCTTTTTTTAGTCGTACGAGGCAGATTTCTCGTTTACAAGCGAGCTCGACGAAAAAAATCATGTCATTTTCATATAGCAAAGGTAGTTTCGAAAAATATGACGAACATCGAGTTTAATAATCTGAAGCCCTTGCAAAAGAAGTCACTATCTCTTTCTCTCTCTCTCTCTCTCTCTCTCTCTCTCTCTCTCTCTCTCTCTCTCTCTCTCTCTCTTTATCTTTTTCGACGAGTCTACTCCTTTTATTTCTTTTCCTTATTTTTCTTTTTTTTATTTTTATTTCTTCGTTTGCTCCTCTTCGTCGAAGCTTTTCTCCTCTTTCTTTTCTAGTAGTTCTCTCGTTCGACGGAGTAAGAGGGGGTGGAAGGGCTGCTGAGGGTTAGTACTAAGTAAGCGATTGAATGCACATACATACATACGAGCGAAACTAAGGAAAAACCGCAGCAAAGGAAAGTTCGCCTCGGCCGCTTTCTATGGATTAAATCTGTTGACGTAGCGACACGAGAAACGTTTTAAAGATGATTCGCCTGTTTTAAAACAGAGAGAGAGAGAGAGTACCATACCATCTTTTCGAAAAAGGTTACGAGTAGTTTCATTAACTTTAACGTCCTCTATTCGTTAAAAGATTGGGCTAGTTAAACGATGTTTTTTATGTTAACAAACAGAGACTCCCTTTTAAAAACAAATTGCAAAAGAACAGAGTTGATATAAAAATACATCAGTACAATGTAATTGAGAGAGAGAGAGAGAGAGAGAGAGAGAGAGAGAGAGAAACTACTTTTCCTGTATTTTTTCTTTTCCGTAATATTTTTCCCAAAAATTATTCTCTGTTAAAAAAAAAGTTAAAACGCTTCCTGAATATTCTCGAAATAATTTTGATCCCATTAATGTATCATATTACGACACGAATAACAGACTCCCTTAACAGATGAAGGGAATGGCGTGGGGAGTGAAAAAAACGCATTGGAACGTGGCAAATGATTTTCTTGTCCGGATGAATCCCATCAGCGGGTTAGCAATTCTTCGCTAATCGTTAGCAGCAAGAAACTTCTACGAATTCTGTTCGGGGTGTTGCAAACGTACAGAACGAGCGCAACTTATAGGTGTGTTTCACAACGCGTTCTCCTCCTCTCCCCCTTAGCCAGTAGAATCGCAGGTTGCATAACGTCGTAATACACTTCTTTGGTCACCATTGGATTATCTCGCGTTGGAAACTTGCGCAGTTTCCAAGTTCGTATTTGGAAAGAGGTTGGTAGACTCCCCTCATACTCTATGCCGATTAAATTTCGTTAACGATTTTAGAGAGAACGGACTCAGTGAATTTCTCTTCTAACATAGAATTTACCGGTACAACACTTTTAATCGTTCGCTATCGAACAAAGTTAAATTAAAATTTGGCTTCCTTTCACGAATTCTCGTGCTATAATATACACGTATATTATTATGCTGTGATCGTTTGTAATCAGATATACATGATAAAATAAAAATAATAAAAATATCTATCGTTAGATGCAAATTTTCTCAAAAAAATTTTTACCTTTCAAAAAAGTGATTACCAATTTGTATACGAATTACGTTTGAAAATAACAAACGTTCAAGTGATTAACGATTACCTACGATTGTGTTCTTCGATTATCTTACGTTTTCACAAGTTTCCCGTTAAAATACGTAAACGTGAAAATGATCGCGGATCAGTCACACGGACATTTCTCTCTTTGATTTAACACAATGCAAGGATTTAATGTATTTTGACACATAATCATTCGACCGAATAAAAGAGACCTCAAGGTTCCATTTGCTTCTAAACCGATCATACAGTTCAACGATCTCATTCGTCCTCACTTTAGACATTCTGCTTTATCCAAAGAAAGTACTATGTCTATACACACATACACGTACGTTTTGTTAGAAACCCCACTGTCGACACTTCTACCCTGTTACCGTTTCTATTTCCATAAGGTAGATTTCTGTAATATCATTCGGTTCGCTAATTTTAGTATCAATCAAATTATTTTTATTTTGAAGAATAATAAAACATGAGATTTTTACCTTTTAAAAATGATAATTTAAGAAATTATGTCAAATTTACCATCGACCTGTTCTATTTTTATCTTCCGAAAATACTTCTCTCTCTCTCTCTCTCTCTCTTTCTGATTTATTTCAAACTTTCTCTCTAAAAATATAACGAAACGAGTTTGACGTGTTCCACGAAACTCGTACTATTTTCGGTACATACCTGAACTTTTATTCCCGAACGAGTAACATTTTCAATTGGTGATAAATCAAAAATAAGAAATCGATTGAATGTATCACAATTTGCATTGATAAGGTTATTTCTATTTTTTCTGTCTAATACGATTATATAGTTCCAATTATTCTACAAATAAATAAATGGCCAATTTAAAAAAAAAAAGAAAAAGAAGCTACAAATTATACACAAATTTAACGTAATCGTCAAACTGTAACCGTGTATCATTATTGGTACACATGGCCTGATTACAATGTTTACTGGTAAACAATTTGATACGAAATGCCTTCAAGTGTTTCGATATTTTCGTTACGTATATCCTACATATACATATATTTAAGTCGCGTAACATGAAAAAGAGAAATAAAATAGAAACAAGCACAAAAGAAAAAGAAAATAGTAAAAAAAAAAGTGAAAGAAAAGGTCATATGCAATTCCAATATTCTTTGTTCTCGTATGCAACTTCCTTTTGAAGATTCCGTGTAGCCGTCAATATTAAAAGGATAGGACGACCTTTTTTTACCGGTTCAAGTGACAGAAAAGAGCTTTGGGGGTGATCTAACTTAAAACGCACTTTGACGTCCGATAAACCAAACAATTCAACGTTCTTTTCTCCATCTAAATCTAACCTCCTCCTTCTATTTCTATATTTATTTATTACTTTATTTTTATTTCGAATTACGAGAAAAATTATAAAAATTTTTCTTGCAAATTTCACGATATCTTCTTTCATTTCGTCAAACGAGCCGTAGTAAATCTATAAGCTTCTTAAAACAGATTAAAATATTAACAAAAAACGACAGATAGAAAAAAAGAAAAAAGCATCCCTTTTTTCATGAACCAATTAAATGTACCAATAAGACAATTAAGAACGATTAAAACGTTGGCATTATCGACGTTCTCTCACACTTTTTCTCTCTTTCCTCGTCTTTCGATGTTATATAATATGAATTATATAGATGAATAATTAAAAATACTACGTCGAGTAATTAACCATACTTAATGTATAAATTCGTTACTAATTACCATTTTTCTGCTTGATAAAACAGCCTCGTTGCTTTCGATTATTGCTTAACAAGTTGATTGCTTAACAAGTAGATTACTTAAACGATTGCTTCTTACTCTAACAAAGACATACTTTGTTTTTTCTATTTGTGTATGTCGTTTCATTTTTTCAGTCGTCAAGTTTGGTTGTCCAACTTGAAGAAAATGTAGGTCAGGCTTTCGTCATTTCTCAACTCTCTTGTTGCCTCTCTTTTCGTCACATGTCATTTCTTTTCTCGCATAGCCGGAAAAAATAGGTTAATAGCGACGATATTTCACGAACATGCTCGACATCGTTACTCTCATCAACGCAAAGAACCACGCAAGGATGTTGCTGCTTCTGCTTCTGCTACTGTTGCTACTCTTGATGATAATCTCAATGTGTGTATGTGTTGTTGATGGAGAAACGAGCAAGGGATATTTCTATCATTCGGTCAACCACGAAGAAGAAGGAAGCAAAGCAAAATGATAAAGTACTAAGAACTAATCCGGTTTTACTTTTCCAAACTACGATACAATCAACAAATCATTCTCATTCAGGAAGGAAATAAATAATAGGGAGTATAAAGACTATAAATAGAAATGGTAGTATAAATAATAAATTAGGATACGTGGAGGAAATATGATGGTAGTGGTCAAACCAACCGTCCGACCTATCCTCCTTATGATTTTCTTCATTTCCTTCCTTCTCGTTTGCCAAAACACGTCGAGTCTCCTTTTTGTCACTCGAGATATATGATCATTCATGAAATTACGATTGTATTGTGTCACATATATATGTATAAAGAAAGAAATAGAATGAGAGAGAAAATATAAAGGATATTATTGCAGTTAGAACGATAACGATAAAAAGTCCGATTGCTCTTATGTAACATTTGAAGAAAGTGGGACAACGAGTTTAATGATTACAGTATTGTTGGAGACCTTGTAATTTGGATTTTTTACCTGGATAAATAATGGACCATCCTTTTTATCTCTTTCTATCACATAAATATATTTATTGAAATGCTTTTTTGATGTATCGAACAATATACAAGATATCTAAAGTTTTTCTTGATGGTGAAAATACAATAAAAAAATGTTATATTTTTTGTGCATAAAATACGCTGAAACAGTTTAACCGGAAATCATTTTCAGATACCTTGTATAATATGTTGAAAGAGATACTAAAATATGAAATATGAAAAAGAGACTGTATGGTAGCTCGCTTGATGACTAATTTGAAAAACAAACGTACTTTTGAAATCATATATTCTATTTTACTAGCTTTCCTACCCCAACTGAATAAATAATAAAACTAAGCAAATCATCAATAGAGAGAGTTGCGAATAACATAAAGTTTGCAGGAATAATAGAATACACTACAAAACTCTCTCTCCCTCTTTCTCTCTCTCATCGATACAAATACGATTGAACTAACGTCGCACGTGAAATGTTCGATCGTTCTAACTAAAGTCAACAAAAGCGTAATATTTTGATATCGCAAACAACACAAACGATCGGTTCCTCAATCCATTCCGTAGAAAAATGAAAGAAATAGAAAAAGAAATGATAACGCGCATTCGATTGTTACGGAAAGGGATGGTGGTATGAAAATAGAAAAAAAAAGTCTATGAGAAATGACAGAAGTTTGTTCCTATCTCGAAAGCCGAGAGTGCTTAAAGTAGAGAGAAAGAAAGATAGAGAGAGAGAAAAAAAAAGAAAGAAAAGTGGAAAGAGAGAGAAAGAGAGAGAGACATTGGAAAGAATTGTTCAGAACGGTGGAAACGGTCAACGAAGGAGAGAGTTGGTCAGATGAGTTTCAGGGAACCACAGGGAGGATATAAATTTTAGCAAGGTCGATTCGACCAATGGCGAGGTAGGAGGAGTGAGAAAAAGAGAAAGGAAGAGATGTCTCGAGTACCAAGCTTCCAATCTCGTGAAAATATACGAGTGGAACTATCTGTCGGCGTTTCTCTCTTTCGTTCCCAAGAAACCATAGGCGAAGTGTCGGTGTAGCTTTGAAAAACGAACAAATCGGAAAAATCTTTATTAAAGAGGAACTATCTTCTCTCTCTTTCTCTCCCTTTCTGAAAAAAGTAAAAGAAATATTTTCTATTTACACGTTTTCCAAACGTTATCGTATACCTTTCGGCCAAAAAGGAGTTACCGGTACACAACACGCCCACATCGAATTACGAGATTGTAATATAAAAGTTTGGTAAAATCGGTGCTACGTTAGTTTCCAACACCACGTTCGACTATCAACAGAAAGCTTTTTCGAAACCCCTGCGATAGTCCGAGATAAGAAGTTGGTCTTGGCTCTGGGTGTTGAAACTCGACAAAGCGCGAGACGCGAAATTGAAAGAGAAGAGACACGGGCCGACGAACTTCGCGACAATACTCTCATCTTTTTCTTCTTCTTTTTCTTCTTCAAGAGAACGCCAATCCAGGCCACTACCCGCTACTTCTCTCTTTTTCTTTTTTAAATTTATTTTCTTTTTCTTATATCTCCTAGATGTCAAGCCTGTTATCCCCTTGTTGTTTTTTTTCTTTCATTTTTTTTTTTTTTGATATTTCTACTATTCTTTTCACATTGTAAACGAAAAAGAAGAATCTTCCATTTTCATTCTCACAAAGCTTTTCTGTCACTTGGTCTTTCAGGTGGACATTACCGAGCTCTGTCCTTCTGCCACGGTACTGGCACAACAATTGACTCACGTGGAACTCGAGAGGCTCTCTTACATCGGCCCCGAGGAATTTGTCCAAGCATTCGCTAAGGTAACATTCATGATACATGAATTTCTATTCTTTTCATTCCAAATAAAGACCCTCTCTCTCTCTCTCTCTCTCTCTCTCTCTCTCTCTCTCTCTCTCTATCTATCTATCTATCTTTGTAAAAAAGAAAAATAATTAAGACTAAATAAATAAAGAAATGAAATACCAAGCTAATTGAGATACACATACGATTCTATTTTATATTTTTCTTTTCTTTCCAGGAATCACCACATTTGGAAACATCTTTCAAGGACATGAAAAAGACTCGTAATCTGGAGTCTTACGTTCAGTGGTTCAATCGATTAAGTTATTTCGTAGCAACTGAAGTGTGTAAGGTAATAAATCCATACGCTATCGACTTACGATCACCGATTTCGAATACATACAAGTATAATCGATATTAACGTTCATATTGTTCTATCCATATTTTTTTTGTCCTAGCACGCAAAAAAGAAACAACGAGTGCGCGTCGTAGAATATTGGATAGAAACTGCTCGGGAATGCTTTAATATTGGCAACTTCAACTCACTGATGGCGATCATTGCCGGTTTGAATATGTCTCCAATATCGCGGCTGAAAAAGACGGTAAGTATAGATCCTTGAAAAATCAATCGGTTATTCGTATTGAGATAGAGTTTCGAAAAGGATTGAAGAAAATTTAGAAAAGGGTTGTAGGAAAAAAATAATCAAAAAGGTAGGATAATCATCTGGACCTAATGTGTCACATCGATATTGTAATTGCTGAAACGGAAATCGTTCCTCGTTATACTCGTTTACACGCAATGTAGTAGCATCAAGAGAAACTCGTGCCTGCGTTAAAGAGAAATGGAAACGTATAGGAAGCAGAGGGAGGAAGGGTTGGTTGGTTGGGAGGGTTTGAGAGACGAAGGGGTTACCGGAAGCAATAAGCGGCCTGTAATCCTCGTAAATCGAGCGTGGCGCCGCGACGCCGTTGCCGCGACGCCGTTTCCCACGTTACTGCTGACAAACCGACGAGAATCGAATTTCCGCATCGTTTCTCTCTGTTCGGAATGGACGACCGGATGAACGAACAGCATAAGCTTGAAAAAGAAAGAAAATAACAACGCTTGTAAAAAGAAGTTAGGAAAAAGGAAAAGAGAGAAAAGTAAAAAAAAAAGGTCCGACCAAAGTAGGAATTTTATAAGAGAGAGAGAGAGAAAGAGAGAAAGAGAGAGAGAGAGAGAGAGTGAGAATGAGTTCTTCAAATTTAATTTAATTGAATTTTCTTCACGACGGTTTCTGTCGAACATTGAAAAAAGTGAAGAATATTATGGACAACTTGAACGAATATATATGTATATAGACTGGTCGCAAAAAGAGGTAGAAAAAAAAAGATTGTGAGTGAGGTGTAGTAATGCTAAGAGAAATGTAGGTCGTAATCTGAATTAATCAAAAAGTTTAATATCGACCTAGGTTTGACCATCGTGCGTCATCATCACTCTCTTTCTCTCTCTTTCTCTCTCTCTCTCTCTCTCTCTCTCTCTCTCTCTCTCTTATTCGCTTTCCTTTTATACTTTTCACAAACTAATTATCTTTAATCATTGAATTTAACATACGTATGAGTTTTAAAAGGAAATATTTTCAAATCCTAATATAATACTAATCATGTTAAATTAAATTAAATCTACGTAATGAAGGAAATAAAAATAGGATTAGTCGTATTCGCAAAAGTTGATATCAATAAAAATATGAAATTTTCTTGACAGTAAAAGACTTTTGAATATGGGATGTTATATTCATGACATTCCAAGTTGCGATTGTGACATACGTAAAATGACCGACTTGTCAGCAAAGGCTATCCCTTCGTGCGATGGTTGAAAAGAACGAAAATGACATTCTGATTGCTATGTCTGACTATACGCTTCTGTTGCTTCTTTAATATCGCCTTCGCTATTCCTCTCTCTTTCGTACAATGATTTCCTTTTTCCTTTCTTTCTTTTTTTTTTCTTATTTCTTTCTTTCTTTCTTTCTTTCCTCTTCGCTTATATGCTTTTCCGAACATTCTCACGAGAGTAATAGGAACGAAAAGTAAGCACGTACCACTATCGTAAGCTTCTTTGACGAATTGAAAAATCTCATTTAATAAAAACGATTTCAAAGAGTTTTCTACGTGATTAATCGAGATATTGAAAAATAGATGAAGTATATATAAAAAATATTTTCGAAAAAAAACCTGGTACAACCGGCTGATTATGCGTGTGTAGGAATAATTTTTTAAAAATGTAATAACATTATTTAAAGAAAATCGCATTTGAAAATTATTTATTGATATTATCCTCTCTTACTACTCTAAATTTATAATAATCATGAAAATAACTACATACATTGAATTTATTTTTCTCTGCTGTATCCTCTTGTTTACAATATTCGGCTACTGCCGTTGCATTATCGTCACAGCTTAATCGATAAAGATAGAATATATGTTGGAAAAACAAAGTCATTCGACTGAAAGTCAAACGTAAACATTACACAAAGCAATGAAAACGAAAGCTTATGCGAAAGAAAATGTTTTTAACTAATTAGTTATTAAAAAGATATTTGTATCATATTTCACAGAATTTTTCAACACAAATTTGTTCGTAAACAGAAATGTCCAGTGAATAAATGTGTTACTCTTTTTATTCAAAAATCTTTATTAAATAGCAGTATATTAGAAACAATTGTCGTTCGCGATTAAAACTTGCTTTTATTTAAACTTAAATAAATGTTTGATCTATCATAGTTCCAAATTTTTTGACGATATCATCCACGATACAAAAAATCGAGAAAAAAATTTTGCACATAGGAGAAAAAAGAAAGAAAAGACATTTTCCAAGAACAAAATGGAATCGTATCGATTGTTCTCGTTCGGTAGTTTCTGTCACGTTAGCCAAACTGGTATAGATCTTCCATTCTCCTATGATTCTCATTCGTCGAAAGAGGATGGTCAAGCGCTATTCGAGGTTCATTTGGTCTCTCGCTGACTGATTTATATAGGGTGGTACGCAGGAAATAATTGCAGCCTTCTCTCATCCCTTCTTCCCCGAACCAATAACCGTGCGAAGTATGAGAGACCAGCTTCGTAATTTTCGTTAATGAAAATTTATCGCTCATATTTGTTGACCACTCGGCTTCGTTTCGCACAGAATACCAAAGAATCGATGAAAATAATTGACGCGCGCGCGAACGTATTTCCGGCTCGCGTTCAAGCTGACTCCCATGGATTTTTCGCGATATTGTAGATTTTTTATTCTTTTTTTTCCTTTTTTTTTGTCTCTTTCTTTTCCTACACCACTACCATCACCAACACCCCCCACCCCATTCCTTCCCCTCCTTTTTTAGTTCATTTTTAGAAATGCGAGAGAATTTATAACGTGCATCGTTTAACCGTGCAATTAGCGCGATTTTCATTACGACGCGAAATATCGCCGTGTGAATTCTCGTTTATTCTTTCTTTTTCCTTTTTATTTCTTTTTATTTTTTTTATTTTTTGTTTATCCTTTTTTTCCTTTTCGTATTTTTCCCCTTTTTTTTTGTTATAAAGTAAAATCGTATGTATGAACACCACACCGAAGCGCTCTATTTTAACAAAAATGCGATGAGATATAGTCGAAATTTTAATCGCTCGAATAATTATACCGAAATATTATAAGAAAAATCATTTGTAGGTTGAATTTTTACGAGATAAGTATCCATGTATGAGCATGAATAATAAGTATGTATCTATGAGGCATATAAATGTGCATATATAAAACGTATATACACATAGGTAAATGTAACAAAAATCGAAACCTCTCGTTCGTTTCATATAATATTCCTTTTGCGTCTGGTGTTGTTGCGTCGATAGATCAACGGAAAGTTTCGACCTTTACGAGAGGAAAGAAAACGGCTACTAAAGATAGTACTCAAAGATAATTCATTTACTACACGAGGATGATTTGAAAACGACATCTTCTTTTACATCTTTCTTTCATCTTTTTTTTCTTTTTTTTCGTTACTTTTTCTTTTTTCAAATGTTAAAACGAACGATACTCAGATCTTTATCATCAAAGAACGTAATTACTTACGACTGCGACGATTCTTACCCTTACTCTCGTCATCGTAGTGAGAAAGAAAAAAAAGAGAGTGAGAGAGAGAGAGTAAGATGAGAGAGGGGAGAATGGCCGAAAGAAAAATTTCATCGCGCGAAAATGTTCAATGTCAACGTGATGTAGACAAAATTTAAATTGAGTTTTGAAAGAGTAAGAAAAGTCACCGAACGAAGAAGAAAAAAGAGAAGAAGAAAAAAAAATATAGTAAGTCTCCGTACTTTTCTACGAGATATTCGTTCTTACGCTTGATTTTTCTTCTGGTAATGTTTTAGCAAAAGGAAAACGAAACTTTAAAAGATAGCGCGATGTAAATGAATATTCGAATCGAATTACGAATGATTCGATTTATCGTTTGGTTCTCATATGACGAAACATTTCTTGTTAAATTGGAATTTGCAATTGACAAACCGCAAGTTGTATTTGCTCGTTCTATTTATCTCATCGAAGATTTTCTCTACGATTCCCTTTGAGCATAAACCACTGCCCTTACCATCTACTACACATATATATATGTACCTATGTATATACATATATGCAAGTATATGTACGTGTAGTAGGATACATCATACTTTTCTCTCTCTCTCTCTCTCTCTCTCTCTCTCTCTCTCTCTCTCTCTTACCATAGCATCTCAGTTTCAATTTACTGCTTCTGCAGACTCTGCGATTTTTCTTATGTATTTTTTCCCTCTCTCTCTCTCTCTCTCTCTCTCTCTCTCCTTTTTTCCTGCGTAACAGGAAAAGCATTTCCTCGAGAAGAAGTTGAATCGAGTCGCACTAAGAAAAATGACCCCCGTGGCGCATGCTGAACGGGATTCTCTCTGTCATTTTCAAGGATACTACGGAATTAGTTGCTCGATCGAATTTCAAATTCTATAATATTTTTTGTCCTTTTTATTTATATTTTATATTCCGATATTCTCATTTTAAAAGCTGATATTTGTTAACGAGAAAAATGGGTAAGACATAGAATAATTAAAAAAAAAACAAATGTGTATCATTCGATCAACGTTTGATTTCACTTTTTCGTAAAGCCGATCGATTCGAAAGTTTCGATTATAGTAGATAAATAAAAAGATATCACAGTTAAAAAGAAACAATAATGCCTAGATTGAATAGTGGTCATTTTTAAAGGAACGTTGTTTAATATATCTTTAGGAAAGTTCAGTATGAGTGACGAAGCAAGACATCGATAACAACGTAGGGAAACGGCGCGTTCGTCCGAGCGTTAATTCTTGAATTAAAGCACTGGAGATACGAGAGAATAAACGGAATTAATTCCAACGTCTATGTCCACGTCGACGACATTTTCGTCGTCCTCGAAGTTAATTTAATTACGTCGTCGCAGTTACCTCGACTACTACTCCTACTAGTAGTAGTAGTAGTAGTAGTACCAGCAAGTAGTAGTAATAGTAGTAGTAGTAGTAGTACCAGCAAGTAGTAGTAATAGTAGTAGTAGTAGTAGTACCAGCAAGTAGTAGTAATAGTAGTAGTAGTAGAAAAGTACAGGAGATGCCACAGGAAACTCGCGGTGCCACGTCGCGCTTGATTTCGGTCGAAAATTATTTCGAGTACGTCACTCTATTTTTGGACATAATACGCAGGATAACGTGTCGTGTGACACCCACGAGTACCATGTATCTCTCTCTTTCTCTCCTTCTTTCTTTCTTTCTTTCTTTCTTCTATATTCCCTCTTTTTTCTTCCATTCATCTCGTTCTCTTTCTTTCTTTTTTTTACCTCGTTTTGTTTAAACAGATCATTATGCGCCTCCAGTGCTTTGTAAAATGTTGCCCCCTTCGACCATATTCGTTTCAAGCTCGATAGCATACGTTGTTAGAAATTCTATTCGCGAGTTCGGCACGATGCCAAGTTCAAAGGCTCTTGACCCTACCCAATTCGCCTTGCAGAGACTGGATCTGAAAATGGAAGAGAGATCGAGAGAGATGGGTAAGGTGAAACTAGAAGAGCCACTAACCTAGGAGGGTATAAATCCCGATCCCGAGGAGATTTCGAATTCCTTCCAACGATTTGATCCTACCAACGTTAAGACGAATTCCAATCCATTTATCCGGAAATTCTTTTTTTTCATACTATCTTAAATATTCATTCTAAAATAATCATCTAATGAATCATTTAAAAATTGATAATAATTGTTTCGATAAGTGACAAGTATCCGACAAAGAAAATATCATAAAAATAATCAAGTAGTGTAATATTTCTCAGTACATTGATCAAATTGATAAAACAACCCTTTTCAGTTACACTTATTCGCACCTTATCAACGTTTTAATTACATTTCATAATCATAAAGGTAATCATTCTCTTAATCATTACAGTGGTCTAAAGTACAATCGGCCAAATTCTCGATCTTGGAACATCAGATGGATCCAAGTAGCAATTTTAGCAGCTATCGTAGCACCCTGAAGGCAGCAATGTGGCGTAGCGCCGGCGCTACGGATGAACGACAACGAATCGTCGTGCCCTTCTTTAGCCTGTTGGTCAAGGATCTATACTTTCTCAACGAGGGTTGCAGCAACAAGTGAGTTAAACTTACATGCAATATATTAACACACATATATATAGATATAATACATATATAAAATATATATATATATATATATATATATATTATATGTGTAAATATGTATGCATACAATAAGTATGTACTATATGATATACTTATACAAATGTGCATATATATATTACATGTATATACATAAGTTTAATGGAATTTCAAGTGGTGGGCTGAGAATTTAATTAATAGAGCGTGACATAGGTAGGCAAACTGCATGGTCAACCTGTCATTCTATGTTGTTGCTAATTTACTAGTAATTGTTCTACATAGGTATATACATTATTATAACTAGAGCATTCTCGACACTAGTACTAAGAGAGGAAGTGGACGAGTCCTTCTGACGTTTAATTGATGCCAACGCGAGAACGACTAGACAGTCAGAGAGAGAGAAAGAGATAGTGTAGCTAGCATCTACGTGACACAAAATAAAACACGTAACATTCGTATCATGTTTTTCATGCAGCTTTTCATGCTTCCAGGCGGTAAATAAATTTCAACGTTGGCTTATTCTAACCAAAATTTTTTTATCACGTTAACATTTTTTTTTACTAATTTTTAAGTTACATTATCTTATAGTGACGTACTTTACGTATATTGTTATTTTTTAAATAAATAAAAAAAATAAAATATCACTTGTTCGAGTATAGGGTAAATAATCGATAAATTGATTTATCTCTTACTCTTAAAATAAGAGCATAAATTTTTGGGAAATACTGTATTATATTATACAGGATGGTCCACCAACTATTAGCATCTATATATTTCCCTTATTTGTTATAATATAGAAAAATGTTATATACAAAATTTATATGGCATGAAAAGGTATATAAGGTAGTATAAATATTTTTTACGTTGGTGGAAGTGTACAGAGATTCTTAAGGTCATTTTGATTTTTTTAAATATGTTTTTTTTCTATAGTTTGATACTGTATAACATTTTTCTATATTATAACAAATAACGGAAATACAATATTTAGGTTCTAATAATTGGTGGACCACCCTGTATATATTATATATATATACATTAGGGTGGGTCAAAAGAATGACTTTTTTTTTTTTCAAGTGCCACGGAAAAATGGGTTGCTAGACACCTTAAAACAATTCTCACCAAATATGAGCTCTTAATTTTAATARGAAGATCCTCCGCATCGCAGTTGTTTATTTTTTTTTTCAGTCTAATAGATTAAAATTCATACCTCATTATTTATTGACTGTACAGAAAAATGTTCAAGACGAATTTTGTAGGAAATGTAATGCTCTACAAAAAAGGTATCTTATATTTTTTCTGTAAACTTCACCATTTGAGTGATATTGAAGATTTAAATGTGATGATTTTTAGACAAATTTCATTTTTGTTTATGGAATTTATAACTCGACAGTGAATGACTATTAAAAAGTGCACAATACAAATTTTTGTAGGAAACTAACTGCTCTATAAAAATGGTGTCTTATGTTTTGGCAATTAAATTAAGCGTTCAAAAGATATTCATCATCAAACTTTCATGTGTACTGATTTCTGTCTCTGAATATCTTTTGAACGCTTAATTTAATCGGCAAAACATAAGACACTATTTTTATAGAGAAGTTTATTTCCTACAATAATTTGTATTGCGCATCTTATAATAGTCATTCATTGTCGAGTTATAAATTTCATAAACAAAAATGAAATTTGTCTAAAAATCATCAAATTTAAATCTTCAATATCATCCAAATGGTGAGGTTTACGGAAAAAATATAAGATACCTTTTTTGTAGAGCATTAMATTTCCTACAAAATTCATCTAGAACATTTTTCTGTACAATCAATAAATAATGAGGTATGAATTTTAATCTATTAGACTGAAAAAAAAAATAAAAAACTGCGATGCGGAGGATCTTCCTATTAAAATTAAGAGCTTATATTTGGTGAGAATTGTTTTAAGGTGTCTAGCAACTCATTTTTCCGTGGCACTTGAAAAAAAAAATAAGTCATTTTTTTGACCCACCCTAATATATATATATATATATATATTTTAATCAAAAATTCTCGATTGCTTTCGAAAAGAAGTTTTCCTTGTCGATCTTCGCAAGATCCTTCCTACGCGGCGTTTCCCATGCCGGGATTATTAATCTCAGAAAAAGCAATATGTCGACGTATCGGGTCGACGTCGCTTGCAGAACTCATCCTTTTCGAGAATCTTATTTATTACATTTACGAACGTGACATTACGCGCCCACTTGTACGTGTAAACTTATTAAACTTATAATGGCAAAAGTTGTATCCTGAAAAAGTCGGGGAAAAAGGAGAAGAAAAATTAAAAAAAAAAGGTACAAGAAATATGAAAGGTTCCGAGTAAAAAGAAAAACTTGAAAATACTGTCCTCTCTTCCTTTCTCTCTCTCTCTCTCTCTCTCTCTCTCTCTCTCTCTTTCTATGTTTTTTCTTTTTTTGTTATCCTCTTAAAAATATACAAAAAAATCGTAGAACGATTATGTTCATGTAAAAAATTGGAAGCGTTGATCGAAGTATAATTATAAGAACAATCCTTTTTTTAATGAAATTAATAACATTTCTTTTTATTTGATCATGTTACAGACTACCAAACGGGCACATTAATTTTGAGAAATTTTGGCAACTGGCAAAGCAGGTTACGGAATTCATCGCGTGGAAACAAGTAGCCTGTCCATTTGAAAAGAATCCTAGAGTTATAGCCTTTTTGCAAGCGAGTCCTGTGTTGACTGAAAATGGTAAGAATAAAGAATTATTGTGTATTATAATCCGACGATAATGTGAACAATTGTATCAATTTTTAACTATTATAATTTATTTTATTTCTTTTTTTACAGCATTGGCTTTAGCATCATTCGAATGTGAACCACCTGATAATAATCCCGAGAAGGAACGTTACAAAGCTTTAAAGTGAGTACACGACTTATAAGACCGTTACATTTTATAACTATTTATAATAATACAATATATTAAAAAATATTCTTCTTTTTTTAAATGATCATTTAAAAATATAATTGTACTTATATATTAAACTGAAAATATCATTGACGATATATATTTTACATATATATTTTACAGGTCTGAAATGAACGCCCAGTGAAAAAAAGATTTACTGCAACACGTTGAGCAGGAACGCTACTGATAAAGAATAAGTATATATACGTATATGTATACATATACATATATACACTGTTCTATATATATATATATACATATACAAACAAGTTTCTATTAATTAATATATTCGTTACGGTATCCAAGTTAATCTCCTGCGAAAAGACAGAATGTGTTCTCGATGGGAGGAGGTAAAGAAAAAAGAAAAGTAAAAAGAAACAAAAAGGAAAGAAGAAAGAAAAAAGGAAGGAAGTAAGTAAGGAAGGAAGAAAATAAAAAAAAAAAAAAAGCAAAAAAGAAAGAAATAAAGCGGTAAGGATGACACATTGAAGAGGAAAACTAGACAAAAAAAATTCAAAATATAAATGTGACGGTTTTAAAGTATTAAAACGGGAATAAGCCTACATCGGATGTTGTAAACTCGTCGTATCATGATTGCACTCGCGATTAAAAATTGCGCTATAGTGAGATCCTCGCGTTGTTAAAAATCGATTAAGCATCTGCTTGACCCGTATAGTCATCGGCAATGTAAAAATGAAGTTCGACCGACCTCGTTGCGATACGGATGAAAACGTAATCCTTCGGGTAATATTCCTGACGGCCTTGGGTAGGCCATCGACAAGAGAGAGAGAGAGAGAGAGAAAGAGAGTAGTATACTGTATGAACGTATCGAGCAGTTCGCGATTAAAAAGCAAGGAAAAGTAAAGGTATATGGCTTGCACGATGAGTTATGCTCAGATGTAGGCCAACGTTCTGTCGGTGGGGGTAGAGGATAAGGGTGGACAAGATCGATTCGCTAAATGATTTTTCACGATTGCAAATGACAATACGGGTCTCGCGAGATCGAATAAACAGACTATTTTTCGAAATCAGATTTCGGAATTGATCTGTTATTTACATTTAAAAAAAAATAAATAAAACAGAGAAATAAATAGAAAAAGAAAGAAAAGAAAAGAGTGAGAGAGAGAGAGTAAATGAAAGAAAACTAAAAACATGCAAGAGATTTTCCTTTCATTGTTAAAAAAAAAAAAGAAAACGAGAGAAAAAAAATAAAACAAGAAAACGTTAGGAAGATCAGCTTCGAGCGAAAAAGGTATCCGTTATTCAAATCGGATGATTAAGTATTTATATGTAATGTATGTATTTTAAGGAAGAGAATTATTCGCTCGGACAATATCGCGCGTGAACAGTAAGTATAGTTCCTAAGTCCGAGGCCCAAGTACCGGCTGAGAATCTCGAAAGTTCTTCGAATATCCTCCTTTGTTTTTTTTCTATTTTTTTTTCCAATGAAAATAATAGGAAAGAGTATGAACGCGAAAGATCGACGAAAATCCTAACGAGAGAAGAAGTATAATCGGAGTATTCTCGAGAGATGATCCGTGACATAGCCGATCCTTTTGTACATATTCCTTTTGATATAACGCTAAACGGACTCCTAAGTGTCAGAAGTAGGTTCGTTCCTGTAGTTTCTAAGTTCTAATATAGAATCATAGATATCCGATAAGAGAGAAAGATAATAAAAAAAAAGAGCCACACTACGATCATTGTGTCCGTACTTAAAAAAGTCATAAATACAAACAAAGATAAAAGAAGAAAATGAAGAGAAAAAGAAAAAGAAAAAGAAAGATAGAGACGATGAGAAAGTCATAAGAACTCGTACGTGGTGTTAAAATCAACGTATGAAATATTTGCCTGTCGTGCAAATCATTATATCGACTTGATCGACGTTCAACAAACGAATCGTTTTAAAATATTGTTCGTTCTCTAACCATGCCCGTTCAAAAGTCTTGCAAAATGATTTAGAAAAATGTAATACGTTTGACAATGAATGAGTAACGTATTGAACTGGAAAATAGGGGAGGAGGAAGAAAGAAATGAGGTCAAACGTTGGAAAGATTCGATCAAAACGTTCGATTTAGTCAACTACATTGACTTTTACGATCTCGAATAGGAAAGAAGAAAGATGATAGATCACACGATTTTACTAATATCCGGCGTTGTTTTCTTTCTTTGCCTGCATGTAAACTCGAGAGTACGAAAGGAAAACCTTCTTCAAATATTTAGGGACCAAGAGTTCGCTTTTCCTGGGTACATAGCGCAATCCGAGTCAAAAGATAAGAAAAAGGAAAAAGAATAAGAATAAGGAAAGATAAAAGAGAGAAAAATATGAAAGGAATAAAAAGAAAAAGATAGTGGAAGAAAGGTAAAACAAAAGAGAACAAGAAATTAAAACGAAGTCACGAACAATAGCAACGTTTTACCCGCCCCGTCGCGAAAGTGCCGAAATATAAGAGCGGATATTAAAAAAAAAAAAAGAAACAAATAAAGGATGAAGATCTCGAAATGTCCACAAAAGTCAACAACAAAAAGATCGCAAGTAACAAAGAAAGTATAAAAATTCATCGATCGATCGAATCGCAACAACAAAATCCGTGAGTCATCGAACGCTATGGACACTTGCCATTCTTTCCATTTATTTTATTAAAACAAATGATCATAATTTTTATTTTTCTTATTCTCGTGTCGTTTAACGTGTAAACATGTTATGTATTACGAATTCACGTCGTCTTCATTAGATAAAAAATATTTCAAATAAAATAATACGATCTTCATCCTACAAAGTAGAAACGCATGAAAGTACATTATTACAAAATATAGCGAGATCTTTGTAATAAAAATTAATTAAAAAGAAATTACTCCTCTCAAAACTAACAAGAAGAAGAAGAAAAAGAGAAAAGAAACACGACCGTACATCGAGAAAAGCGAAATTCTTGAAAAAAAAAAAAGAAAAAGAAAAGAAAAGGAAAAAAAAAAGACGTTTATAAAGATACACCGTTATAGTATGATATCGTATAACATAATAATGGAAACGATAAATAAATAAATATATTGCGATATATTCATCATGACGTAAATGACAGTAAATAATACGGTTATACGTACGAGTTCTCTGTACGATAAGAAACAGTAAAAAATTTTCCGAGATACGTAGATGTCGTATTTCGTTATTCGTCTCGTTGAATATTATCATCATCAATTTTATCATCGTCGTCGTCGTCTCGAAACTACCGAATGCACTTTTAATCACGAACTGTTAAATACGTAAAGTTAAAACTAACTGTTTTCCTTACTTCTTGATAAAACAACTACTTTCTTACGATCTTTCAAAGAATCTCTTCGTCCTATCCGGCAAAACAAAGTGTCCGAATGTTCTATGATGACTCGATGGAGTTTTATTTGTTTTCTTTCTCATGTAGATAGGATATAACAATCGTCGACAATTATACACACATGCACGTTTATCGTAAGTAAATAAGAAATATAAAATTACCACCGTAACGTTTAAGCCGCTTAAATCGTCGCATTGTCAATATTCATATCTCGTTATCACCAATAATGACCATTTTTGATCATCCTCGCTCAATCCGTGTTCAAAAATCCATCCTAAGCACCACCCCCTTCTCTAAAAATCACCCACGACACTCTATATACTAATCGATGAATTTTTTTTTTCAATCTGTCCTCATTAACTAATTTTCTTAATACGAGCAGCACCCAACTTCGATTTTTTATATCACGTGCGCCATTTTTTCTACTACTATACTTAATCCGATTTAACGCGTCAGATTATAATCGCGATTGCCTTTCGATCGGCTAAAATTCAATCGATGACAAAAAAACATAATATTATTATGTACGTTACGAGTTTATGTAAAAACGTGAGTCTATCGATTCGCGATCGTTTCGCGAATGATAGACGAAAAAGCGTCACCCATCCAAATTTCTTTATAAAAAAAGTGCTGCTCCGTTGTCCCTTTCTATTTAAGGTACACTACAAAGTTTATCGTTACACAATCTGTAAATATTAAAGAATAGCGTGTATATATAAATACATACAATTATATAATATATGCGTATCTATTATGCGTTAATTTAGATTTTAAGTATTAGACCGTAATCGAATTTAAATTAGATCGACCCAGGACTGCCGTTACAGAAAAAAAAATAATAATTTCATCGATGAATTTTGTCTTCAATATTTTTGTTTGCTTATGGATCACAATTTTTCTTTTCTCCATCGTTCATAAACAGAAATAATTAACTCATAACTTTAATATAAATAAACTCTGATTTTATTGACAACTGTGCAGATAACGATAAATCACTTGAATCTTTACTCAAATATTTTTTTTCTTAAATACGACAGCCCTGAAGCCGACAAAAGAGAGAAAGAGAGAGAGAGAGAGAGAAAGAGAGAAAGAAATAAAGAAAGAAAAAGAAATAGGAAGAGTAAAAACGCGTTGTAAACGCATCAGAAAAAACGTCGCGACGAATAATCGACGAAGAAAATTGTCGATCCATCGATCGTCGACCTGAGATCGCCTAACGCTATATTATAGCAAAAATAACTAGATTCATCCTCGAAATCAATTTCTAGAGAAAAAAAATCTTGCTTATCGTCTAGTCACTAGATAGTTAGTCGAGCCCGAGCTTTTTTCGCCGCGAAAGGAGCGACCTACTTTTATTGCGAATTTATTGTTCATTTGTTATTTTAATTAAATATTATAATAAGTATACACCCTTATCTATAACTTATATAATATTATAATATGCTGTGCTTTTATATATCATTACATATATTTGCCATGCGTTTTATACAAATTTACATTATAATAATATTTACACGTCTTCGTATTGGTTTTCTGGCAATGATTCATGAAATATTTCTACGAACGATATTATTATATCGTTTAAATTCGATAAGATGATAATAATAATAATGAACGCGTTTTGTAAATGAATGATTTTTTTTTTAATGACATTTAATATACGTTAAAAATACAAACACGTTATTAAACATTTCCTCCAAGAGAACGCTCCTTTGGCGAGCTGAATCTAGGTCGGGAAACATTATGCCTAAATTAAGCGTATTCGAGAGTAAGAGTTAATGATCATTTGCGCGCTAAACGTATATGTGTAATATTTTCATCGAACATTCCCCGTTTTAATTAAGTAACAAACTTTTTAGAAGACGCTCGAATAGTACGATACGCGTCTAATTACTTCGCCAAGTTTGCTTGTAAATGATATTTAACTTTTCATTCCTTTCTTCTATTTGTTATTTTTTTTTATTTCTTCTTTAATATTCTCTTTTTTTGTGTTTTTTTTTCTTTTTAATTTAATATTTTCGCGCGATATAAACTCTTTGGATATATGATGATCAATGTGATCGTTGATAGGCCAAGAGGAATAAAGAATAAGTATGTGTGTGTGCGTGTGCGTATGCGTGTACGTGTATGTAAAAGAGAGAGAGAGAACGAAAAAATGGAAAAAAAAGAAAGAAACTCGAAACCCCACCCTCCCTCACCCCTTCATCATTCACATAACTTATCACAGGAATCTTCGTTGAATCATTTCAGCGTGATTGAAATTATTCATCAAAAGTTATTATTCTCGATCATGAGAAAATTGATCGAAATAATTGATAATGTAAACGCGTTGAAAAATCGTTTTTTATATTATCGTCAAAATCCAACATATTCAAATGTTATCAATAACAATATTATCCTACCACAGAATGCATTTTTTCCAGAATATTATATATTTAAATAAAATATAATTTGTTTGATCCAAACTGACACCAAAATGGATCGAAATTCAGCAATCTATTATGCGTTGTAGCAGCAACAACACGACGTTGTTTGAATACTTTGTAAATCTTTTCATGAAGATGTCAGTTTCATTTGATTGTACAAATACGAGTTCTCCTCTTTTTTACTTTCGACGATGTCAAAAAAAGAAAAGAAAGAAATGCGTTGGGACTATTTGTACATATATAGGCTCAATCATGTAACAGCAATGAAACAGCAATTAAAATTATTGTAGAAACGATGATGTCTTACAAAATAAATTGCAAATCGATAAAAAAAAACTTTAATTAAAATATTTCTTTCCCTCTCTTCCAACTGGCAAACATATAAAGAAATTAATCGAAATTAAAATTAGATCTCGTTTATTGAAATAAATTTATTTTGTATAAGTTTATCTTCCCGACAGTGACTGTATTATCTTTTGATCGATCCAACGTCGATAATGTGCAACTCGAACGTAAACACCAGGTTTGTTGGCTTTTCCACAATGTTGACCCCAACTTGTAATCCCATACAAAGTAAATGCACCTATGTGAAAGGAAAAATATAAAAATGTTAAAATTACATTTTTTAATTATATGAAATTTTCATTAAAGAATATTACCATTATGATAACACGCCAATGGACCACCAGAATCACCATCGCAAGTATCCACCCCTTCATTCAAATGTCCAGCGCACACCATTCCATCGCTAATCTTTCCAGCACCATAAACGTGCTCAGCACGACATACCGATTGATCTAATAAAGGTATCCACCCGTACCTAAGATTTCTGGAAGGTGCTAACGATAAAGAAAAAGAGTGAATTATATATAAATACAAATATTATCATAATCAGAGAAATGTTGATAACACAATTAATAATAAATATTTACTAGTTCTTCCAGTTTCAATACTGCCAAATCCGCTGATAGTACAATTCAATCCTGCAGGATATTCAGTATTTTCCGGTGGCAAGCAAATCGGCATGATATCTTTGCCTAAAGGTATACCTTGTCCTTTGAGCAAAATTAGAGCAATATCGTTATTCATTCTATGACCTTTACGAAAATCTTCATGAATGTAATAATCTTCAATGTTTGCTTCCCTCTCTGTCCCCTCCTCTTCCTAAGTATATTTAAGAATTGTTAAAATTATTATCTTTGTAGCTAACAATAAGTGATATTTAACTTGGAAACTGCCTTACTTCAGTGTTATAATCACCAGCACGAACAAAATATGTTCCTTTGTTGTAACCTTCTAAACAGTGTGCTGCCGTTAGAACATGCAGAGGCGACAAAACAACTGCACCACACCAATGATTCGATCTACTATGTCCCCTAACTCGTATACTCGCCTACCAATTTATATTATATTAACAAATTTATTTGACGAAAGAAAAATTAATCGATATATTGTTTAATAATACGATTTTTTTATCACACTTGTTTGCCATTAATTAGTTAAATTATTTAATTTACCTGCCACGGATATGTGCCTTTTGGTGCAATAGAACCGTGCACCACTTTAGCAAATATTAGATCTTCGTCGTCGTTAAAATCTTCCGAACGTTTTCCACAATTTGCTGGTAGAACATCATTGATTCTTGATTCGGGTAAATCGGTCACCGTATTCCAGATATACTGAACGATAAACAGGTAAATCAGGATCAGGAAATGAAGTAATTATTCTCCATGTACTTTGTATACTTCAATATTTTTATTTTCACTAATAATCGTGGTATTGTTAAAAAAAAAGAAAATTACAAATTATCTTCATCTAAAAACCACAATCGTACAAATAAGTTAAATGTTTAAACTCTAACAGTAATTTTTGGTTACGTTTGATCTTGAAAGACTAGAAATCACAGATTCGTATAGACAAATCATTGTGTTTCGACCAAATGTATAAAAAAAATTATGATCTACTCCGAGAGAGATTATTTTGTGTTACCTCGGAGTCATCGTTCGCGTTTCCATATGAACAGATTACACCCGCATCTTCGTTGTGATCGCAATTAGTTTGTCCCCATTGATCATGATTGCAACGATACAATTGTGTCTCATTTCCATGACAAAAAACCTGATTTAAATAAAATGATGATATAGAATGGAAATTAAAAGGAATATGAAGTAAATACAAAGTTCCTAAAAACATACTTCATCAAGCCAAATAGGTCCCTGTCCAGGACCAAAGAAACCGTCTTTTTTTGGTTTTGCAACCCCATTATATCCCAAAGATCTACAAATAACTCTAGCTGTTGCAGCAGAGAAATCATCGTCACAAACTGTACCCCATATACCATGATGATAAACTTCTACTCTGCCTTCCAAGGGACTACTACCATTTACCAGACGAATATCGAATGGAGCCTTAGTTAATAGAGAAATCAAAATAAATTATTTTCATGGCTAATAATTAATTGAAATTTTTTCAATAATAAATTAAATGTATCTCTTACGTTACAACGTTCGTCACTTTCATCGGATTTGTCTGAACAGTCTTGAACTACGTCACAGATAAACGCTATAGGTATACATTCCGGACTGTTTTCGCATTTCCAATGGCCTTCCTGACATGTGTCAACCGCTGTTTTGCAAACTACACCTACAGCCTCTTCTGGTTGACAATTATGAACGCCCCAACTGTCAAATTATATAAATAAAATAATACAGTATAATTTTCTCTACTTATCTTATCTCTCATTTTAACCGAAATTTTAACCTACCCTTCGAAATCACAATGACGCAAAGACGTTTCATTGCCACGACATTTCAATTGATCAACCATGAATCGAGTTGGTGGATCTAAATTACCGTAATATCCTCCGGGTTTAATTTCCAAAGCACCCAATGGAAAACCGAGTTCTTTACAAATAACATCAGCATTGATCATACCAAAACCATCGTCACAAACTTGGCCCCATACACCCAAAACTATTGAAAATAATTAACGATGCTGTCAAGAAGCTAAAGAATTCTTTATAAAGATACAACGAACGAAATTAATTTAGCATACTTACTTTTAACTTCGATTCTACCCTCGTCTAAATTATCCGAACCGGCAAGTCGAATAGCATAATCTAGATTTTCGACGGTGCAGATATTTTCATCGGTACGATCATTGCAATCATTTTTTCCATTACACACTAACGTGTGATTAATGCACTTTCGATTTTCACAGATGAACATGTCATCACATTTAATACTTCTTTCTTTCATTTCATAATAATCAAAATCCTTCATCGGCTTTAAAGCTCCCGTTAAACCTATATTGCTATCACTCAGTAAACAAATATTACCGCTTGCTCTAAAAAATTTAAGAATGTCATAAATAACAATGAAAATTTTTGTAATAAATACAAACGGATAAAGAAACATACTTATGAGCGAATGATCGACAAGTGAAATCAGCTTCCTTACATCTTAGAGCGCATGTTTTTAAAGGTGTGTTCAACCACTTTTCGACATCGTATCCTTCAAGCCTGTGCTTTGCAAATTTCTGATAAAGATCCATATGATCTATGCATGCTCGCTCATCTGCACCATTTGTACAATCCTACCAAAAATTCATGAAAATTATTTAATGAATATATGAGAATGAAAATAATCATATTCATACCTCTTCTCCGTCGCAAACCCACGGTGACGGAATGCATTCCCCAGGTAAACATTCAAAATGTTTCGATTTACATTGGCCACTTAAGTGCATTTTCTTGGATTCTAAAACACAGAACTTCGATTATCATCCTCTTACAATTAATTAATATATATAGAATTAAACTAATAAAAAAAAATGAATTACCAATTTTTCCGCAAGGTGGAAGATCGCAATATTCTCGTTCTCCGAAGGAACCTGTATAACACCATGGCATGGTTTCTACATTCGGATTTGGATTCCTACAATAATTGTGGGGTTGCAATTTCTTTTTGACATCACGATTAGGTACCTATTTAATACAAATAATTATCAGTTAAGTTATTATAATTTGTGTAAAAATTACGTGATTAAAGATTGGATACATACGGCCATATTAAGATAATGAAGAACTCTATTATCAGCCCAGGGAAGACACTCTTTTCCTGATTCGGTTATATTTGCAGTTCCAAAATATTGATTGCCTTTACCATAAATGCAACCTAACAAACAAAAAGACATCTAGTAAATATTTTAATTAATTACTTTAAATGATTAATACATACCAATTTCATTGTACGGCCTTTTGCAGATATAGGCATGCCCCTTCATAGAAGTAGCACAATCTTCAACATCCCAAAAGAAGTAATCCGCGACGCAAATTGATTCTGGACGATTGTGACAAGGAAACTTTCGTTTCATAATTATACAAGCTGGACGTGAACCCACCCAAGGTGGTAATTTCTTGTCTTCCATCCATCCTGGCCACCATTTCGTGAATCTATAAATAATATATTTTTTACGAAAAAAAATAAAACAACAGATAGAGATAAGCTTAGATGTTTATAATCGAACTTACTTAAATTTAGAACGACTTGAATCTTCCCAAAGCCACAGAGTCCTGTTGAAAGTGGTGAAACCAACTCCAGAAGTCATAATCGATCCGATTTCTGGATGCGATTGCGACAACCATTCTGATATGAAGTCGTTCTCTGCTTGACTTATAATGTCAATAAGCCGACTATTCCTTTTGGAACAATACTGAAGTGCTTCTGCATGATTTAATCCGGTCTCTGAATCGGCTAAATGATAACATTGTCCATCGTGTGGAATTTCATCCTTACGACAATGTACTATTCGATTTGGCAAACATCTGACACCTATTGCATCTCTTTCTACACGACACTTTTCTCCATGTGTGAATCTATAATAATCATTTTTTACTTTTTACTAATTCATTTAGACATTAGACTCGTAGAATTTCATTCAAAGAATAGAAATATCTCAATAAACGTACTTGCAAGACTGAAATCTAATTTCATTGCCGGAACAAGTTACGGAATTCGCTGCAATCCAAGTTGGCATTCCATTACGTTTGCTTCTTCCTTGCCAAGCCATTTCGGCGCCTCTATAAATCGCAAAGAAATATTATCTTAAGTGACGTTCAACAGGGACACTATAATCTTAACGCAACGTCTAACTTCGTTACATTAAATCAAGGATGTTAACATAGATAAGTACATACCTAGAATATCCTAATTGTCTACAAACTACATGGGCTTCTTTGAGCGACCAACTATTTCTAGAATCGCAAACAATACCCCAACCTGGTTGTGCTCCTTGAACTTCAACGTAGCCATCTGAGGAACTAGGTCCATCTCTAAGTCGTATAACCTGTTAACACAAAATTAATATTATTCAATATAAAATAATTCAATTGAATTTCTTTTTATTATTTATTTATAAAAAAATATTGACCTGGCCTGAAATCGGTGTAGGCGGTGAAACCTTTTTCGAATGTAAAAGTGAATGAACCGGTGGGATATAATACACAGGGAATGGTGGTTCCTCTGTAAATAAAAAATATTTATATATATATTTAAATAAATGAAAAAAACATTATTAAAATATCTAATTAGTTTTACAATAACGTATAAGGACATTGAACTTGCGTCTTACACTAAATGCTTTAGTATCATGCGCCGAAAGCATAAACATGCGCCGGAAGCAATAGTATATACTATATTATAATATAATTGATGAAATTCTTACCCGTTAATCCATAATTATAAAATGAGGATTAAATCGAAACAACTTACCATTTTGATAAGGTGCTACTTCTACATTAAAGATATCCACATCCGTGTTTTTTTTATTGATTCTCATAATAACGGAAGAATCATTTTTGCTCGCGGGTTTAGTCTTATTTTCAAAAACCAATACTGGCTTCCAATCTCCTTTATCTTCTAAAACATCCACTTCGTATGAATCTAAATCATCTTCGGGAACGATTCCGTTGAAATTCGATGTAGGAGTTTTATTTTCAATTGTCAATTCTGTATCGGTTAACTCTGGACCATCCGTATTATCTTCGATCGATATGCTAGGAATATTAGGATTGGTGGTATTACTTTCATTTTCTGAAATATCTTGAGGAACAGGAACGCTTATGTTCTTGGAAGGCTTTAAATGAACATCCGGTATCTTTTCCGTTCCAACATTCTCAGAAGTTAATGGATTGAAATCGAACTGTTTAATTGAACGATTGATTGTACGACGTGGATCATGTTGCGATAATATAACCGATCGATTGATTGTACTATAAACAGGAAAATGAAAATCTTTTCCAGTAGAATAATCATTTGCCGCGCCTTTTAAATCCTTCGATGTTGACTGATTGAAAAAACGATTAGTAAAATTACCGTCGAATGGTTGAGGAATATTTACAGAATTCGGAGTATACTGTATAGGATAATGATTACTTGGAATGATAGGACTCTTAGTAGTTTCTTGATTATGTAAAGGCGTACGCGTGTAAATGCTGCCATAAGTTTGATTAAAAGAGAAAGGTGTATGTTGATTGTTATGATTATAAGTTTTAGTCTTCGAGTGTCCTTGATTAATTTCCAACTCTTTTGTGATAAAATGGCCTTTTATGCCATTACTGTTAACATAAATTCCGTATGGATAGAGTGGTTTTTTCTGTGTGGAATTTTTATATCCTAGAAACAAAAAGGCTTCTTTAAACATAACGTTTTGCGGTAAATGCATAACTTACTTTGCATAAATTATTTTCCTCTATAGGTACGTAAATAAATTCATTAAAAGACAACGATCTTTCTTTCATTCTGTATGTAGGCACATACCTGTTGATACCTGTCCTTTTGCTTGTAAAAAAACATTGGTTTTACTTAACCATTTATTCATTTTGGAATCAACTTCCTTGTCAATTATGGTTTGCCGTTGAATATTAGTTCTCGCGTACCATTCGCGTAATTTTTCTTCTTCATCGATTGCATCTACATACCAGTATGGTTTTTAATAATTATAAATATGCGACAAAAAAAATACACTATGTTTAATATAAATATTATACATTTATGTTAAAATTATATATCGCAAATGATCTTAGTTAGTTTTGTAGCTAGTAAATTTCGTTAAAATTAATAATTATCCCTTTATTTTTTAGTTGCCGATTATTGCTTACCATTTTCTTTAGATTTTCTTGATCCTTCATCCATAGAAAACAAACCTTCTACATTCGTGCGCTGATATCCTTTGGGATAAAAAATGTCCCAATTCGGATTTATGCAACTGTTATTTAAAAATCGACTATGAACAATACTAACCCATCTATTTAAAAAATAATCCAAATGATTCAACATGCTATCAAAATAAATCGAACAACCCTTATCATGCCATGCAAATCTTTTCAAAACCATGCAAATATTTGCATTCTTTTTTTCATGCCAACCTATTTAAATAATCAAATAAAAATCCGCAAAAAAAGATTATAATCAATTTAAGACATAATACAAAATCACCTTGATTCCATGGCCGAGACGATGGTTGATTAGAGTTATCTGAATGATTTACGAATGTAGTTGGACGACTCCATGTAATATTATTTTGATTCGGTCTTGAAAAACTTGTTCCGATTTGTACACTCAAATTTCTGTTTGTTCTATCTCGAGATTCCACTTCATCATGTGAATCGTAATCGTTATTAACATAAATGTTTTTATTCGAACTTGTAGATTCATTTGTTTGTCTATTATCAAATTCAGGATTGTTTCTACCATTGTTTATCCTATACAAATGAACTGTACTATTAAATCTATGTCTAGTTGGTACATAAGAGTCAAAACGCCAAGTAGATTCTCCTGATTGATTATTAGTTTGCTGCTTGTTAAAGTCATCGATATTTGTATGAGAATGGTTTGCATGATTCCAAGTTTCTTCAGTATTATGTATAGTTGGAGAACCTTGCTGATGTCCATCAGATTCAAATATTCTTCTATTACCAGGATATTGAGTATCGTTGATCTTTGGAAGATAATGATGGTAATGATAATGATAATGATGATTTATATCACGTGAATCGTAAGGGTTTGGAGAATGTGTCATGTGATTTGTAATATTACAATTTACTTCGGTCATAGGTTGTCCTGATCTTGAATGATTGTAATGATAATGACCATGATCGTGATGATAACCATGATCGTGATGATGACCATGATTCTGATAATTTTCATAGTTATTAATGGATCCCATGGAATTAGATTGATTTTGTAGATTATTCATTGGTTTCTGAATCATCGGTCTCCAAGTAGGTCTCCACACTGTCCTTGGCAATTCAGTCGTAGTTATAGGCTGAATTTGATTATTCCTAAAACCTTGGCCATGATTATTATATCGATTATAAGTATGATTATATCGAGGATGTTCGTGCGATGACTCTGGATCTCCTCTGCTGTATGGCGGCCAAGGTCTGCTCGTTGTCGTAACTTGTTTGAATTTTTTCTCTGTCGAAACAGTAATAGCAATAATAATTGAATTTTTTCAAACCATACTCTACAACAGTTCAAAGCTTGAAAAATTCTAATTACCTTCTTTACAAGCTGGTACCTTATGTGGCCAATCACACACCGATATGAGAGGATTAAAAGCTGTTCCTGGCCCACAATCCATCACATACGTAATACCATTCGCACACTGCAAAAATTTTCTACAATTTTCTGGATGAGGTAATAGACCAGTAAAATCATCAGGGCACTCGATCTTTTTTTCGGATGATTGTGTGTTATGTTTCAATTGATTGGCAAAATTATTATTCGAATTATCATGAACATTATGATTATGAAAATTTGGGTCCGGTGGTACTTCAAAAATCTTTGTGGTATGCTCTTTTGATTTAAACGTATCTGTTTAAACAAAAATATTAATTTATATCCATATCATCATGTAACGAATATTTTTCACTAACCTTCGCAGCCTCTTACATTGTAAGGCCAATCACAGACGCTAAGGGCGGGATTGAAAACCGTACCAGGACCACAATCCATTTCGAATGCCATTCCATTGGCACAATTTAAAAACTTGGTACAATCTGTAGGGTGTGGGATTAGACCTGCCACGTGAGGTGGACATTTTGGTTTCTGGTAATGAAGAAATCGATAACAAATAAATTATATATACACATGTCTTTTTTTGTTATTTAATAACCTAATGAAATTTACAAAAACAAATGTATACACGTACATGTGATTCCTCTTGTCCCTCATCGATCTTCAGATTGTATGCTTTTGAGTAACGTATAGGGTCAGAAATCTCTGAGCCGTAACATGTAACTTTGTACGGAAAATCACATTCCAATGTCTCAGGATTAAATAAAGTACCTGGAGCACAGGGTTGAACGAACGCTCTGCCTTTCCAACAGTTAACAAAGAATTTACAATCGGGAGGATAAATAAACTGACCAGTAGAATCTAAATTTGGACATTGTACTCCCGATCGAAAATCATAATGCGCTACCGTCGATATGGGATTATTCCAAAATAATATTCTTTCTTGTCTCGGTTTCTAAAAACAAATCGAATATTAGGTAGATAACAAAAAAATAACATATACTGTAGCAGTGACATCGAATAAAGATAAGCGTTCTTAAGTATATATTATCCAAACATTTATGTACTAAAGCAAATTACATCGCAGTATCATTAAAAGTACCGCTGTTGAGTAAACAAAAATGGTGAAATTTACCGTGCTCTCACTTCCAATCCCTTCATATAACAAAGTTGAATCACTATCCTCAGATAATTTGTGCTTTAATTTATTGCCAGAAGTTTCGGGATTATTGCGATCTTGATAAACATTCTTATCTGTAGAAGTAGAACCATATTCGTATTGACCTTCTGGAGGATGCTCCGGATGATCATCCGGATGATCGTCGATTTGATCAAATTGATCATGATCGTGATGTTGTTTGGAAATCTGATCATTCCTTATCTCTGTTCTTAACTCGATCTCACTACCAGAAGTTTTACGCCATGGTGTCCAAGATGTGCTATCCGAATTAACGATGACAGGTTTTCTTGGTTCATTCTCTTCCGCATTGGTCCACCACTTAGCAGATCGAGCTAAGTCATCGGGAGGTTGTAAATCCTTTTCGTTGAGATACCAAGGCAAAAATGATTCAAGACGATTAGGAGCTTTTGTTGTCGTTTCCTTCGGATCGTATATCTATGAATCGATATTCCATCCAATCACGTAAAATTCGATAACGAACATCATTATTATATACTAATATATTAATCACATAATAAGTACATATTCTAATCATTTATTATTATTAAAGTAATCAGCTCTTTCAAAACAGTTGTTCAAACATATTTCCTCAAATATCTTCTTTTATATATACTGACGTAAGAAATTTTATCTGTTCAAATTATTCACTCGACAAGTATTTCAATCGTTAGAACGATTGTTAATCGACGAATGTTAATGTTAAATGTATCGCTTTTAACGGATAAATAATAATAATTTTCCGATTGAATTAAATATATCCTTAACTGAATATATATTTAAATATATTCCAAAAAATGTAATGATGTGATAGATTTTCACAAAGTATAATATGTACTTCGAATTAAATAATATAGATATGACATTGTTTCACGTACCGCTAAAGTGAAGGTTCCAAAGAACATTAGACAAAGTGCAACGTAAAAACAATTAATCCAGGACGTCATTCCTAAAACATTTAAAAAGCACAACGTACTGCACACTAATGATCACGCACTCACTATAAAATCGCTTGGTATAAAATTCAGTTTAAATGAAGTGTACACAAACACTGTTTTCTTCTAAATGATAATTTAAAAACAGGAGAAAGAAAAAGAGAGAGAGAAAGAGATAGCAAATAAGTATGATAGTGAAAAGAGGAAGGAAAAATGAAAAAAGAAACGAGAATAGGGATGTGTGCATAACTTCTTAGAGAGTAGGGTTATCTATTTAGAGGGCAGATCAAGGGTCGCTCAATCGTCATCGCTACAGGAAGGCAAAGCAAAGATCGTACTGGAAAGAAAATAAAAGATAAGAAAGAGAGAGAAAGAGAAAGACGGAGAATTCTTTACTGACTACACGCAGTGCCAACGTGTATACACTTTAATCTAACAAATGCACACAGAACTATTTGCCAATTGATTCTACACGGGAGTAAATTGGCTCTCATTTTACCAGTCATCGAGCTCATAAAGTTTCGACGTAAGCTCCATGTAAACGTTAGGGTAAAAGTAATAACACCGTACTTTTAATATGGGTAATTGTAAGAGCTTTATTTTATTTTCTTGTGAATTTGTTTTAAATCCAATAATAGGAGGAAAACAGCAAAAAAAAAAAGGAAAATCTTGCTTTTCTGAAAACTAAGTTATAATTATTTTGCCGCAATAACACTTGGACTCCAGTGACGTATGTAAATACTTAGTAACTGATCACGTAATGCAGTTGTGCGTGTATTGTATTTTTCAATTTATCGAGATAGAAGAGAAGATTAAAAAGAATACTTTTTACAACATCGTATCCTCTGATTTTTACTGGCATTTCCAACGATGTTTACTCCATACATACAAATAGTTATTAATGCTGATAATAATATTCATATCGCGTTGAAGATAAATTCGTTTACAGTGGTAATTACAGCATTTAGAACATTAATATACGAATAACGTATTAATTTTAATATTAATCATAAGGATATTGTGTCAGTAATAATATACGAGAAATCCTTATATTCTATCCATATTATTTTCTCATTTATTTTATTTTTCCAATAATTAATATACTTCTATCGAATAACATATTTACATGTGCAACATGTGTTTTATTTCCATCAAAAATTGATCATCCTCGGTTACCACAACCATCACGATTTTGCAAAGGATAATCGCACGTTCCAATCGCAGGATTGAATTCGGTGCCAGCACCGCAACTCAATACGAAACAACCACTGGCATCACATTGTTGATATTTAGTGCAATCACCAGGATATGGTATAACTTGAGCCTAAAAATATAATTTGTTTTTTATTTCTAATTCAAATTTAAAATTTAAAGATCATTAGATTAATTATGTTTCCAAAAATATAAATCGTCTTGTACATTATTTGAGTTTTTCGTAAAATGTATAAAAACAAAAAGCAAATTAAGAAAAATTACTTACCGCAGAATACTCAAATAAAAATAAACTTATACAAAGGAGTACTAACGATAGAACAACGTTAAACTTCATCTTGATTCGTCCTTTGATTCACAATCGTAATTGCCTTCTCTGATCAAGGAATGGTCTTTATATAGAGACACGGAAAATAAGGAAAACAATTTATCATTATTAGAATTCGCTATCACGGAAATTATTTTTTCCCAGCACTATCGATCCTGTTTTTCAATCAATTGCGATTAACTCATATTACTAATAAGCTTTTATCGACCTTATAACATCGCACTTAAGGTCAAGATGCGATAAATTTTTAAATAAATTATTCTTCTTAGATTGAAGCTAACACAAAGTAGAAGGATCATACGAATAATAAAATAATAAAATATGAATAGATATTATTTTATGTCTTTTTATTCAATATTCACGTCGATTAACTGTAAATTTGTTAATACTATTTTCATAACTTTTAAATATCTATTTTATTGTACGTATTATGTTAAACATAAGTATGTTTAACCAATCATTTTAATTTTTTCATTGACAGTGCTTCCAAATTTGTTTTACCTTTTATCTTCTTATACAAAAAACTATATGGATGAGATAATTCTGATTCAGTTTCAGGAATCCTTGTCAATCTGCGAAATTTTGGGGATAACAATAAAACTTTTTGACCCAGAGTACAAGCACTATTCGTTATCCAATATAAGCACAGAGACTGAAATAAATGAAAGTAAATATGTATTATTTTGATAAATTACCAATGAATTACTAAATACGATTTTAATTAAATTATTTTTTTATAACTCACAGAAGGTATAAATGGTGATAAAGGTATTATCACAACTGATACTAATCTAAGAAAATTAGTAAGACATTTGTATAGTATTGTAGGTTCCTTCAATCTCAACATACGAAAGGTCTATAAACAACAATTGTAATAAACTTTAGTTAACAATTTCAATGAATATATTATTAAAGAAAATGTGATCAATATATATTATATTAAAATCTTACCTCTACGTTAGCTAAATTTATTAGTGCAGTTAATATAGGTAAAATGAAATAACTATCTGCTACTGCTAAATTTGTTATCCAACCGAAACCACCCGTTGTAAATTCAAGATAATTCTCATAAGCATCTGTTTAAATTAATTTAACATTTGGATAAGAATTTAATAAAAATAGTTTTAAATGTTAATTATATCAAATAATGTTCTCTCTTACACATATCGCCTTTGGGTAACATATAACATAAATTTCGTAGTGAAAATGTTAATATTATTAATATTGGAATTTCAATATATGCGAGAATTATGGTTTTCACCGGATGACAATTGTCTCTGACAATTAAATCCTTCCATTTTTTTCTTACCTATGATCGAAAGATTTATATCATTTTATTAAATATAAAGAATTCTTTCAAACATTTATATAATAATAAAACATTAAATGTAATAATAATTACATACCGAAAGAATATACATACGTCTTGCATGTTCCTGTGACCAATTATTTCGAAACATATCATCTTTAATTTTTCGTTCCAAATTTGTAGTAATGCCAGTCATTTCATGGCGTAAATTTTCTAGCTTAGCAGTAACATTTTGCTAAAAATAATCAGCATAATTTTACTAATATTACATAGCGGTACTTTAACAATAAACTCACCATAAACAAACAAAATAATTAGTTTATATTGAAAATTTTAATAAAGGTAAGTTTGGTAAGTTCAGTGTTAATGTAACTTCATATAATTTCAATTAATAAAGTATCATTAATGAGTTTTAAACTTAGTTCAAACATTTTCATAAAATAAAAGAAAAACAAATAGAACTACTACTTTTATTAATTTAATTTATATAAAATATCTTATTTGATTTATATAAGATATCTTATTTGAAATTATAGTATATGTAATCACAAAATGTACATAATATTAAATACCTGATATATTGCTATTGGTAAGCTAATAGTTAATCGTAATAATATAGTTGTCAATACTATAGTCGCCCACCACGGTAAGCCTGTATAAGAATGTATATCTATTAAAGAATTTTGTGCAAATTCCACAGGTGCACTTTCAGATATACCAGTTATTAGATTAACATAATTCTTGTACAAACTATCACATGTTCGTTCATAAAAACTTGACATTTGTCTTACATTATAACAATTTCGTGTGGTAAAATCATTTTTGATAAAAAGCAAATTTGTTCCAAAGTGTGATTGTTTATTTATGACTTTGTTGCACAAAGATTTATGTGTGGAAATAAATTTACATTGTTTTTCATATATACTATTTTTATTTATTTTATTAATTATTAATATTTGTTTCGACAAATCAGAGCGTAGATTTGGTATAGCATTGTCAACAATACCAGTAGAATGAATCAATTGTCTCTTGAATTGGTTAATATTAACCAGTGAATTTTTAAAAGAGGAACATGAACCCTTGGAAAAAGTTTTAATATCGATTTTATGTAATAAATAAATATTGTTATGTGAATTCGTGATGTGCATTACACAAGGGCGAAAACTTATCATTATTCTAATAATATTAATAACTTTTAAAATCACACTTTTACACTACCACGATGTTTTTTGAGGTTAGAAAACATAATACTATATAAGTTTTATTTAATAACAAATAATTAACTGAACAATTAATATATATTATTATTATTTATTAAATAAGAATATATCAACTGATAATTATGACAATAGAATAAGTGAAATAAAAATTGATAATTTATTTTATATTAAAATTGTTTATATTATAAAGTATGAATCACACATAAAATCAATTTTTATTTAATTTTTTTACTTATTGTTAGTCTACTTACATAATTACCGACACATTACAAGCGTTTTATTTTCTATTATTATATTAAATTTGATAACACTTTTTTGAAATATTTGGAATAGTTTATAGCCACGGTCTCCAACCAACATATGTACGACCCAAAATATTTAAATCTGTTGCTTGATCTAATAAACATTCGACCTGTGAAAATATATTCATAATTATTTATAATATAGGCATAACAATTAATAATAATGAAAAATAAATTTTACTTGTTCCTCTGCTGTTAATTTCTCATTTTTGATACTTAAACGAGTACGTTTAATGCCATCATCGCCATTAACTATCATATAATATCTTTCAAAATATTGATCAATGTATAAATCCTTCAATTGTTCCAAAGTTATTGCTGATGGTTTATTACCGTTCAACTTTTTTTCTATAATATTAATTTTTTTTTGCGGTAACCATTTCACATCTAAAATGTTACCAAAAATTAAATTAATTTACAAGTAAGTGGTACAGAATGAATTAGGATTAAGTTTGATGATTAAGATTAATTTTAAGATTAAGATTGTTGTACATTTTTCTACACTTACCTGCATTCACTTCTTCAATTCTTTCCAAAGCTTTGTTAACATTTTCTGTCCAATTCAAAGGTTCATGTATAAAAACATCTAAGCATGCAAGAATAGTACTCTTATCGCATCGCAAAGCCTTTAAAACATGCGTCATTGTTGCTCCAAAGAGATCTTTTTCAGTAAATGGTTTTAAAAGTCCAAGGATTTGAGTTGTTAAGCGAAATGGCATAAGTTGAGGTATCATTGAATCAATGCCAGCATCGAAAGCCTGATCAAAATCGACGCCTAAACATTTCCCTGATCCAATAGAAATTAATATGTTTGATAGATGACGATCTCCAATCCCCAAAATCCAATGTACTGCACACATTGTAGCATAACTAGTAATAAAATTTCGTCGAAATGTTATAAAACTTTCTGGCGATGGGCACAATGTTATGCATGCTTTACGTAACAAATCCCATTCCGTTTTAGCAATTAGTTCATTCATTTTTATAGTAACTGCATTAGCGTTGTAGTTTAAAGTTGCTTCTTTATATTGTATTGCTAAATTTCTTGAAGATCCAGCAGCTTTTTGAATCCATGCATTGTATTCTTTTTCAATGCTATCATAATGAGAATATTTATTTTTAGGAAGAGTAAAATAAATTAAATCTTGCAATGATTTGGTATCTTTGATCCATTCTATGAGACCTAATGATTTTGACAGTGGAATTACCTACAATTAAAGTAAATACAATGCTTTTATATTTTTGTTAATTTAAGATATACTAAGTATTTACGAAATTACATTGTAAATCTACATACTTGGTACGTATCAATAAATAAATGACGTCGTTTGCAAGCTATATCCGTATTCAAAGTTTTATTTATGATTAAAAAAGTTTGTTGCAGTCTTTGATCGAGTCGTAAATCTTCTCCAAATTTGTTTAAAAACATATAATCCTTCGCATCATCACCTATTATTGTGATACGGATTGGTTTACGTAATGATTCCATAACTCTTACAGTTGGTTCTAGTTTCATAATTTTAACGTGATATTGAGGCATGGGTTTTCTATAGCCTGTATATTGTCCTGGTACTTCTAATTGGCTTTCACTAAACTCGCATAACCATGGACTATAATTTTTCAGTAATCCATTGGTTTTCGTTTTCTGAAGCGATTGTTTTAGATTTTGATCTAATTGTTTCAAATATTGACGAATTTCCTTCTCATCTTGCATTTTTTCAAGTTTTTTTAAATTAAACTTACTAATCATATTATATATATTTCCTGGTCTTGGTTCATTTCTGTTTTTTCCCAAAGATGGAATCTTTTTCATTAAAATATCAATTGCAGTAGCTGGACCTTTTGACAAATTTTTAACACATTCATGGAGATAATAACATAAATACGATTCTGGCTGAACAACATATTGCATTGCTTTAAGAAACTGTTCTAACTCTTGATTATCGTACAGAAATTTTCTGATTTTGTACATTCGTGAATCATTCAATACACTTGGATTTGTTTCTATTATTAAACGAAGAATATATATCAAAGCATTTGGATAATCTTTAATAATTCTTTCAATAATCGGTATAATTAAATCCGCTATCGATGTTCCAAGATGAGAAAATAATTGTGCTTGCCATCTAAGAAATAACCAAGACTGAATTTCGTTAGTGTTGTTTATAAAAATCTCTTTAACTTCATCGTCATTCAAATACTGATGTTTTAATAAACAAGGAAAATAATGTGCAGCATCTACCGAACCATAACTCATTGCTTTCAATGTAGAATTTACAAACTCTTTGAACAAATTAATATTATCGGAAAATTTGCAAAATTGATCGTAACAATATTTAGACAAAATAAAGTAACAGTCCTTTGGATTTCCAATGCTACAACATTCTTCCAATTTTTTAAAGCTATAAGATTCCAAAAGATTTCTTATATCTTCAATGCTACTGAATTCGACCTCTAATTCTTTTAAGATCGTGTTATTTTTGTATAATACATCGACAATTTGTTCGTTTTCATAACTTAACTGTACAAATCTTGTAGCTAGCGTACTTATATGTTGTCTAGAAGCGATTTGTAGCGAAACATCAAGATCATCTTGATTCAATATTTTATGTGAATATTTCCAAGAAAAAACATAATGAGAGAATTTTTTGTCAGAAATTAACTCGTTTTCTCCCTTTAGATATTTAAGCCTAGCAATGGCTAATATATATTTATGTTTAATTTGTGACGAACAGTTATCGATTTGTTTCTTTAAACAATTAAAATGTTGATTTGCTATAAATTTATTTTTGTGACTTATGGCCATATTAATTATATCAAGTGAAAGTTGATAAGAAATATTCTGTAATTCATATATATAATTATTTTCTTCGTCACTTTGCGTTTCAATCTCCATAACATCGTTTAAACGTTTTATATAAAGTGGTGCAAAGTTTGTTCTATATAAGATTAGTTTATCCCACAAGAGAATATCATCTTGCACTGAAGGAACACTTCTGCGCCAGAATCTTAATAAATTTTGGGCGCCTTGAGTAGTATCAGAGACTTTCAAATATTTTAAAAATAGATCGATATCACTGATTCCTTGTAATTTTTCTAGCTTTTTCTTTTTAAGTTGAACAGACAGTGGATGTAGATGTATCCATTGTTTCCTCAGTTCATCGAGAGCAGCATTTAAAAAATCGTGAGCGTCAACTTGTCCCTCGTTTAAAAAGAATAAAGCTAATTCTTCTCCAAAATTACTTTTGATATAGCTTAATTTCTGTTCATCTTCAAACCAAAGATTTACTGCTTTCTTAAATTCAACAAGCTCTAAACTTTCATCTAAAATTAATGATTTGTGCACATAAACTTGAAACATCCATGGAAACATCCAATTTTTCCATGCATCGTTCCAAATATTATCTAAATTTTGATCTAATCTATCTTTTATATATGTATCTATTTTATCCCAGTCTGATAAATGACTCAAACATTTGAATAAACCTTGGAGACAGTGTTCTTTAATTAATCCTCCTTCTTCTGTATAGACAGTTTCATATGCTGATTTTCCTCTTACCCAATCAGATGTAGCTTGAGCAAGAGAAGAATCCTAAAATATAAATTTAACATTAAAAAAAATATATATATAAAAAGAAATAAAACAATTGTTACTATGTTATATAATGCAACAATACCTGTAAATGTTTATTATCAATTTTATCTCGGAAAATGCTTAAAACGATATCGATTTCATTCATAGATTCATAAAGTTTAGCTAATTGCATCCATTTGTTAGTCTGCTCATCAATTTCTTTCTCAGCCAAGCACAATCTTTTTTGAGGAGGTGGTGATGTTTCATTAGAATAATATATTAAATTTTCTTCCAACAGAAGTGTAGCAGTGAAATTAAAATGATTTGCAGTAGAAATTTTTGTTGCAATGTCAGGAGTACAATCAATTATATGACATGTAAGCATTGTTTCTAGCATCGCAGCCATCAGCGGAGAACTTCCTTGACAGTTACATAATATTTTCTTTAAGATTGAAACAATATCATCAATGATATTTATATTTTGCTGCAGTTTAATAGCTTTCATAAGAGAGCTAAACATTGCAACTGTTATATCTTTGCAAATCAGTTGATCCTTTTTTATTAAGTTTTGCAGTGGTTCAATTAAATCAGAAAGGGTAATTTCAATATCAGGAAAGTCACCAGATCTATATTTTCTACAAAAAAATTATAATGATTATAATTTTAATGTTTTTATTGTATGCATATAACTAGAAATACTTACCTGCATAACTTTACAGTATTCCTTTGTCTTATTGCTTCTTTCTTTATCATTTTAGAATGTTGCGAATTTTTTATTATTTCTTGTTGTCTAATGATATTGGAAACAGCAGACGAATTGGATAAAAATCTTCTTGACCGTTTATTATCGGCAGGTTGTACAATTTTTGATGCTTGTACATTCATATCGTATTCTGTGTCATTCAAAAAAATTTGGTTGTCTTGATCTTCATTTGGATATGTTGGTTCAAATATTGGATCTTGTGTTGCACGAAAATTTGTGTTACTTTGAAATGATGTATAAAAAGAATCATAATTAAATGTCGAAGACATTGTTTGAGTGAATACTTGATTCATTTGACTTGCTAGCGAAGGAGCAAATAACGGTGCAATCGATCCTACATTTTTGGTTTTCCATGAAGGAATAATTTCATAATCTTTATAATCACAATTAGTTAAAGGTTCGAACATTTTACTTGTATATTCAACTGTCTTTGTTAAGAGATGCAACATTGTAAGTGGTATAAATGGTAGGAAAACATCTTCTGTATTGGGTGAATATATGTTTAAAATTTCTAAACATCTATCTGTTATTTTGTTTGCTAAATTGTTATCTTCTGTCCAAAAATGTAATATTTTTGTTTGTAATTCTGTAGCAGGATCCAATAAACCTCCAAGTAGAGTTTGTTTACTTAAATATTTCAATTCTTCTATCTTATCATTACATGAAGTTATTTTTGAATATTTATTATATATACTCATGAAAATTTTGTAAGCTATCTCTCTATATTCCGAAAAATCATGCTTCGTATATGGAGAAACCAACTTAGCAAGTGATAAAAGATCCAATGGTTCTAATATAAGAACTAATTCATGTATAATTTGAAGTGCTATTTTTTCACAAAGCACAATTTTGTTTTTTAATATACTATGGAACTTTATGTAACTCAGTTTGTTTGTAATTTGTTCTTTAGATTGTTTTGGAATCGTTAACAAAAATAATTCCAGGCAAATAGCTCTTCCATTGGAATCAACTTTGGACATACTTAGCATAATAAATTCTAAATATTCATTGGCTATATCTGGATAATTTTTACACAAAGCTTGGATACATCTAATTTGCCTATTTCCAAATTTCATTTGCATCTGTCGAAAGGAGCTTTCTAATTTTTCACCGATTTCATGTAATTTATTAGAATAGTTTGTATCATTTTTAAATAATTTAAATATTATTCCAAGAGCTTCGCAACTTTGCAAAACCATTTCTTCATCTTTTTGCCAATTTTCAACAGTATTTTGTAGAAACTCTAGAATATCGTCTCTGTAAATAATTTCTATTTGCGTATTGTTAGCTAAAAACATTAGTATTAGATGAACAGCTGTTTTAGGTGAATTTTTCATTATTTCATTGAAATTCGTTGGAACTTGTAAACATTGATGCCAAGCTGCAATCATCATTCTAATAATATTAACATTGTACTTATAAATTCCTTTTGATATATCTTCATCAGTCAATAATATATGTTGAACTAATTTTTCAAATAGTTTTTGTGCCCATTCTTTCTCTTTAGTTTCACTAGGTACGGCAACTTTATGCCAATCTATTAACGTAAATAAAGCATCGGTAATAATATAATTCAATTTGTTTTTAATTAAATATGAATTAATAGTAGCTATGACTGGAAGTAAGAAAAATTTAGCATAATGTTCAAATAGCTGTGACGTATTCAATATAATTTTTAACATAAATAATCTAACATTATTATTGCGTTGTATTAACATAGAGTCATGGAAACATTTTAATGATTTAGGCAACGTGATATTATCTTCGTTTGAAGTAACATAAATTCCCTTAGACATCATATGTATTAAAACTCCACAAATAGATGGCATACATTCATGATCGTTTAAATCATCAGATTCAAATAATAAGCTCATACTTTCTTCTTTGTTATTATTTTTAGATTGATTAATAATATGAGCTTCATTTAAATCATAAGCATTTAAATCTTCATAAAGTGTTGATTCAGCTATATTGTAGCTATAAATATATGAATAATTGTTTTCGTTCGTATTGTATTGTTGGCTTTTAGACTTTTTTATGTTAATTAATTTCTTTTTATTTTTGGAATAATTTTCAACAGTTTGTTGAATATTATATTTTTTATCCAAATCAATAATATTATCCCATATAAGCATATTTTTACTTTTATTTTCACCAAATACGCTCATATATGCTTGCTCATTATCTTTTAAACTTACAATTGCTATGGAACAATTATATGCAGAACAATGTAATAATCTCATTATTTCTTTATGTTCTGAATTATCTGTTTTCAAAGATCGCACGCGAAGAGTATTTGCATATAATCCTGATAAAAGTTCTGTACCAGTATCCACATTATCAATAGCATTTTTTGTAATTGTGCTATCAACGTTAGTTATTTTTTGTATATCAATTTTTGCAAACATAATACCAACAAGTTCGTAACAACCAATTGTAGATATAATAAGTTGTTGTTTATCTATATCATTACCCACAAGATTTTTAGCTATAATGGTATAAATATCCTTAATATTGTTTTCATAAAATTGTTCTATTTCATGAATGTTGCAAAATTGAAACATTGGTAAAAGAAACTTCTGTAAAATGTCAAATCTACTAGAGGTGGTATCATTACCAAAACTGTTAAGATCCATAAAGTATTTATAACTCATTTCTAATGATTTCAAAGCATAATTACTAGGAATAGTATTAAAATATTGTTTCATACACTCTTCTAATTTTTCAGTAAATAAATATTTACCACCACTTGCGGCAAAGAAAATTATAGTTTCATAGACCATTAACGATTTTGTAATAGGTAATAGAGTTAATAGCATGTAGAAACAATTTTTAATTTTCATTGCAACCATACTATGTTCCGAAAATACGTTATGCGATATTGAAAGTCTATCTTTTCTTAATGTATGCAGAATGGTAACTAATTCAGGTTTATATGTAGATGACATATCCGTTAAACATACAAGAAAATGTTGTAAAAGCTTAGTTTTGTATTCAATATCTATTTCTTGTCTTGTAAATTCTTTTAGAATCCATTGATAAAAATATTCAGACATATGTGCAACGTTTATAGGACAATGCATTAAATGCACGCAAATTCCGTATATGTTAATTAATTTCTCCTTTCTACTCTCAATATTACTTACAATTCTATCTAAAATAATGAACTTTTTGATGATTGTAGTTACTAAAGATTCTATATAATCTTTATATTTATTTTTATGATGCTGTGCAAATAGCATTAAATCTTCTAACATAGTCAATGCAAAACATGCATTAGTTTCTAATAGATCTTTAAGAATTATCATAGTTCCTTCTATATTTTTTAGTATGTATCCAAAAATGGCATCTTTAAATATGCTCAAAAAATATTCTCCATGTGTTATCTCTATTGTATCTAATCCAACCAATACATCATTGTTTCCAATTAAATTTATTAATTTTTTTGTTATCGATGGCTGAAAAAATTGTTTTAGTTAGAACCAAAAAATAAAAGATACTTTTCTAAAAAATTATGATAATAATATTACTTCTGAAAAACAATATCAAAAATGTCTATATATCATGTGCATATATTTAAAGGGAAGTTAATTTACCTTATAAGTAGTAAGAAACAATTTCATTATACTCTGTAAATATTCTATTATTTGTATATGAAAACCAACACAAACAGAAATTCCAGCTTCTTCTTTTGACAAAGATTTAAAAATATATTCAATATCACTTTCAAAATTATCAAAAATTTGTTGATCCTGTAATACACAATGTACAATAAATACACGCTATAACATTATTAACTAGAAAATATAATATTTATATTAATGCTTACCTTACATAATTGAGAAAGAATATTACAATTTTCTAATAAAGTAAGACCTTTTACGTAATCCCAAATTTCTGTTGATATTTTATCATTATTCTCATGCAAAGTTAAAAAGGTAGTACAATGTTTCATTGCATAACTTTCAATTTTTTTTTTTAAACAATACTGTGCCGAGTCATTCATTTTTTTTACGAATACTTGAAGTAACTGTTCTAACAATATTGGTAATTGGTCATTTATCGTAACATTTCTCGTGTCGAATCCTAGTGCTTGTGGGCATATTACACATTTAGCTATTAATTCAAATAATTCTTCATTGAGAACAAAATCTGGTATAATGTTACTATCTAAATTAAAAAGAACTTGAATAAAATTGAATATTCTCATTATAATTTTGCATTGTAACATTTGCAATTGTTCAATTTCTTTAGAAATAACTATTTTATCTTTTTGTTCTATCTTAGTTTTCAACAGTGAGTATACAAAATTTCTTACACAATCGAAAATAATATCTTTCTCAGGATTTTTATCGGTAAATAAATAATCTATATTGATTAAGTTGTTATTTATCAGCCATATATAGCAGTCCAAACTCTTCGAAAGCAATAACATATCTTGAACGGAAAGATTGTCTCCTTTTGCTTTTAAATCTTTCAATATTATACAGTTAATTTCTTGTATTCCACTTTTCTCAATATAAGATTCAATAACTTCTGTTGGCGAACTATAATTAAGGTGTTCGGAAATCTTAACAAACAATTCCATACTCTTTTGTCTGCAATTTGGATCTAAGGATCCACATTGAGTAAATAACCAATTAACAGCATCAGTTAATGTTCTTCCTGTAAATGCGGATGGTTTTCTACGCAATGGATTATCTTCATTCAATAAATCTGCCTTAACTTGTATAACTTTATTGATGTGGTTAAGAGCATTATGTATTGAGATATCATTACATCCTTCTAAACTTTTAATAAAACAATATAATAACTCTAACCAATATATTGTAATTATCTCCTCATGTTCACGCATAATTCTGTAAAGATGATTAAAAGCCGTAGCTGCTGCCATACGTTTGCCCTTAGAAGGATGTACTGCAAAATTAGTTATCTTTCTTATGATATCACGAATATGTCCATTGTGTTCGTTTGTCTCTGAAAATTGTCTCAAAGACCAATCTATAAATTCTGATAAACATAAACCAGAAAATTCCCTGACGGATGATTTTTCATTATTACATAGACCGTCAAAAAGTACATTTATAAACAATGCAGTTATAAGTGATTTAAACATAAATTGTGAGCTCAGCCAATGTGACAATTGTATCATTAAAGGTTGAAAAAGTTTCCACACAACTTCATCGGAATCACAACTAAGGTCGAGTAATACTGGATATAACGTTTCATATAAAGTAGCAAAACGATCTATATCCACTGTTAAATGTTGCTTTGCTTTACCAAGAATAAATGAAACCATTTTATAAAGTAATTCACTTGCAATTACTTTTGTGCGTCTATCCCCAGAACTTTGAGCCAAAGTTATCAATCTGGGAAGAATTTTATCAAAATGAAACTCTGTCCTCAAGTCTGGAAAATACAGCGTACACTTAAGTAAATCTTTCTTATCCCAAGTTGATCCTGTATTTAAGGTTCTTCTATATACGACATCTGATAAAACATCGGAATCCAGTGAGCCAAGAAATAAAAGGATTCTTCTTTGAAGATTTTCTAATGCATTGTCGTTATCAATTAAAGTTATATATTTAACATTTTTTCTCTCAGACTTTATAATATCTTGTAATAATTCAGTAGAGCTTTCGTTGCTTTGTAGAAATAATTCTAAACTTGGTATTATTTCTAACAAGAAATCCTTAGTGTCTTCTCGATCTAAATGAGATATCCATTTTTCCAAAGTATCAAGTATAACAGAGGCAAGATCAAAATCATTTAAACCCATTGTAATAGCAATTTTAAATGTAGAAATCGTACGATTCAATACGTTTGGTACATATTTAATTGGTATACACATAATTAGGTAAAGACAAGCAGTCAATAACTCATTGGAAAAAGTAACAATCTGATCCAAAATATTTATCAAATATTTATACACTAATTCTTGTATTTCGATATTATTATCATTTTTATTATCTATAGTAGAAAATATTTCAGAATTCTTCATGATTACATGAACTAATTTGTAAAATCCTGATATCAAAGGATATTTGTAAGACATTCTAATAATTTCATATAAAAATTTATGTATTGTATTTTCCAAAAGAAATGATTCAATCCGATTAATTATATCAATCATAAGATCCACCATATTAAGAAATATTCGGAAATCTTTTTCATTTTCGGCAGTTTGAGAAAAAACTATATCAGAAAAAATACAATCGTCCTTTATCCTGGTATTTAAATTTAATTTAGTTATTAACGTAATATAGATGTTTATTATTTTATCAAAAATTTGTTGTGGTATTAATTTTTCTTCATATTTATATCTACTTGGTTTCAACAATTCCAGCCACAAAGGCAAATAATTCTTATAACAAATTGGATTTTTTGAAAGATTATGTAGTTCACCAAGCAATTCAGCATCAATCCGTAACGTATGTGAGCATGTCCATGCAATTCCATCAAGAACTATAGAAAATTAATATATAATAGAATAGTAGATTATTGTATTAAATAAAATTAAAAATAATATATATATACTTACTTATATTATGAAGAAATTCATCTAATAATATCTTATTTATGGAAGCAATATTAATTATAGTTTTAATTAATGACGAAATCGCATAAGTTTTACGTATTCCAGAGAAATCAGGATATCTTTTGATAGAGAAAACACTAATTTTTATCAGAAGATTTATTTGTCCAATAGACACATCTGATACGTGACGAAGTATTTCTGATAATGCTTCTTGATAATCAGTAATATTTTCAAATTGTACCTGTTCCATATTCTCCCTAAAATACAAATAAATAAAATACAGTAGCAATTTTTAATAATACCATATGCGTAATATATGTATCTGTTGTAAGAATATAATAACAAAATTACTTTAAAAACAAAGAAACTGTGTAGCCTGCAATAAGTAAATACATATCTTTGACATCATTATGAAAATATATTTTACAAGGAGCAGCTAATTTACTAAATCCATAAACTACAAGTCTTAATGAATTTGGATCTAATGCTGGATCCATCAGTTGTTCTTTAAAAAGATTTTTAAAATACTGAAAATAATTACAAACACATCAGATTTATTAAATATATAATATTATTAAATTAATAATGAATTATACAGGGAGTCCCAGTTTTGTTCTGCAAAATTTTACTAGCATATTCAATAAATTAAAATAATAAAATGAAAAAAACTGGGATACCTCGTATATTTTTATTGTATAAGAAAATTTATTACCAAAAATACTGCTTTATTTTTGTCTTCGTCGCTAGATTTTAATACAATTTCTAAATTATTGTAATAAGCTTTTAATGCTTCCTGTCCGCATTGTCCATGTGAACTTCCCTCTTTTGTTAAATTGAAAAGCAGTTTATACCAATATTTATAATCATTATATACAAATGTAGAAAATAGATTTATATTTTTGGATAAAAAAACAATTGCTGTTCTCGTGATATACTTTTTTGCTAGATCTGGCATGCTAAGATATTTAATCCATTTATATAACTCTGCATAATATTCTGAACCTATTTCTTCAGATGTGCAAAGATCATTTAAAATACTAGTAAGAACTTCCAAATAAGTTTGAATCTCGTTAGGTTGATTTTTTAATGAAGGATTATACTGTAAATATAAAAATATATTATGATAATGTTATAAACATTTCTATGCATATATACAATATTCAAATAATAGTTCATTATACCTGGCTTTTAAAATCATTAAACAGTAATTTAAAAATATCATTTTTATATCTCTGCAAGGTTGGAACTTGTGGATGATGCTGTGCTATTGTTCCAAAAATAGAGAAGATAAAACTTCTTTCTGTAAGAAAAACATATAAGTATTAAGTAGTTGTTACATTAATATTTTGTTTAATAATTATTATTATTGTTTTCAATGTGTTAAACAAAATACCTTTAACAGGGAGTTTATAGAATTTTGACATAAATTCTCTAATAGTTTCATCTAAGTTTAACTCATTTTCTTCAAATTTTTCTAGTAATTTTTTCAAAGTACTACAAGCAGATCTTTTAATATACATAGAACACTGCATAATAAGTGCCAATTGACAAATATCCTAAACAGAATAAACAAATCAAGAATATTTTATTTCAAGTTATGAACCTACAATTATACGATATTTATTATTATATAAATAAACAAGTTATATAGATCCTTACTTTAACCGGTTGAACATATTGATGAAATATCATATGAAAATTGTCTATAATAAATCCAATTATTGAAAATACTTCTATAACTACGTTATCAAAATGTCTCCTTGACACCAGTCTATTAAGTTCGTTTTTGAGAAAAGTGAGCAATCCTTCGTCATTATTAAAAAGATTAGACAATGCTTGTTCTACATAGAAAAAAATTTGTGATTTAAATAAATGTGAAATATATATTAATGTTGCTGAATATTTCCAAATACTTACTGCTTTCATCTGTTGTCAAACTTTGAAAGTATTTATGACTATCCTTTAAGAATTCTACTAAATCCTTGGAATTATTTTCTTTTATGCATCTTACAAAAATATCCATAAATGATGAAATCGACTCCATGGTTAAAATCCACTAAATTATTTAAATTATAAAGTATATACAGTGTTTACTGAATTAATTTACAAAATATATATAGGTTAAAATATTTTTTAGCGACTTTTTACATATAATAAATATAACAATATTATTATTAGTGAGCGTTAGTTATTCTTAAGTTCATTGCCACAAATATCAAATTCTGTCAATGTTCCCGCCATCCCCATTCACGACCTTCGTACTTTATTTCGTTAAGATCTATTCTAATATTATCAGTTTATAAGTAATTATAAACTAATATAACTAAGTGTATAAATAATTTATAAACTGTCACAGACTACTAAGCACTATATTCGTTAGGATACCGTCACGGCTATCATTTCGTCATTGATAACAGAACAAACATAACCTATTTACAATATTACATGTTTAATTATATTATTGTTATTGACACATGAATTGTATTAAAAAGCATATTTTTATAAAACTATTTCAATATTTTATATGAATCTAATTACAAAATTAATTTGTACTATTATTTATGAACAAGCATAATATTATCAAAATATAAATTTGCCATCTAGCGATGACAAAAGAAATTACAAGCACACATGTAACATGTGTGACATGTAAAGGTAATTCAAAAGTCACGCAATTACTATGTAACTTGTTGATTTACAGGTTTTTTTTTAATTTTACCTTTGTCAGTTAAAAATTGAGCATTCTTTTTTCATTCCATCAAATATAATATTATTATCTTGTTTTAAATAATTTATTAATCGAATTGTTTAACTTATGAGTCACTCTATACACTGATGCTTTCTCAATTTTATCAATCGGTTTGTAGTAAATTTATTTTCTTATATTATAATTTTTATTTTAAATTACGAATAATAAGAAATAAGGATTCATTTAAGTAAAAATAATTTAATGAATACGTATAATAAATATTTATTTTTTGACACATGAAAACTTGATAATAACACTTCCAATAATATATAATGTAATGTTTGAAATGACAATCTTGTAAGTCAACAAAAATTATATTATATTGTTCATTATTAAAAAAAGAAAACTAAAATTTTTACTTGAATAAATATATTAAATATCAAAGAAGAGATATAATTGGAAAACCAAAATGTACATCTTATAATCAGATAAGATGACTTTGATCAACAATTAAGATAATAATTTATCAACATTTTGATTTCACATCTTTATCAACCTCTTCAACGATTGACATGAACTTGCGCCATTGTACCATATTTAAACAAATACCTGTTTTAAAAAAACATCTATTAATTAACTATTTTTAACTATGCATTACAAATGTTCTTCTTATCAAAATATAAATCAAATTAATATACTCTATATACCTTTTTTACTTGGTTTTAAATCTCCATCTTTATCCATGTACATTTCTCTTATATCAACAAAGAGTTTTCCTTTAAAATTTCGAACATTTACATATCGTCTGCCACCTAAATCCCATCCGTCTTCCCCATCATTCTTCGGTTCTTCCACTTTAGTTTCTTTCTTTGATTTTTTATTTGAGATAGCTTTTTCTCCTGTTTCTGTTTTCTGTTTCTTCTTTACTTGTTCCTTTTAATTATAAAAATTAAATAATTGACAAATATATATTTCAATTTAAAAGAAAAATCAAAATTTAAATATTTTGCGAAGATCTAATATTTAAATTATAATTGTAAAATATATAGTGTTCTTGATAAACTTTCAAGCTTATTTTTTTCAAAAACAAAATCTTATATGAATGAATTTTATTCCACATTGTAGAAATTAATTTAGTGCCTTACATTCATTACATCAAAATTGCTATCCTTTGCGTCAAGGAATTTGATAATTGCTTGAAGAATGAACTAAAGTCATCGAGAATAATGCAGACTATTTAGAAGAATAATAGATGTATTACTTTGTAAATAAATACTAAATTTGTTTAAAAAGCACCGAATTAAATTCTACATATAATAACTCCTTATTATGTTACAAAACAAATTTTAAATATCTGAATAAGATTATTTTTTACGTCATATAAATCAAATATTGTCACAAAATATTTGAATAAAGAAAATTTGAATGTAAAATTTCCTAATGCATTTTGCATACAATTAAAGATAACCCTAAATAAATATAAAACGTAAATTACCACCTCGCTGTCGCTATCACTATCGCTCGAGACATATTCCTTTGATTTAGGCATTTTATAAATGAGAATCTCTGTAATACAAAAGCATTAATTAACAATCGAAATAGATAAAAGTTTGATTCAATAACTTAGTACTTTCAAAAGTTTTTTTTTTATAAATTGTATACAACAATATGTTACGTTAATATACTTATATATTGAATATTATAATTATGTTTTAGTAAATTTTATTAAACAATTTATTGTTGATGTAAATTAATTATGAATTAAAAAACATGTGTATTTATATGTGATATACATATAAATGTATATATAAACATGGTTCTATTTTAAGTTATACAGGATATACTCTGAAATATTGACATGAAATAAACTATTTATATTTAATTATTTAAATTTAAAATGAACTTACATATTCTTAACGAAATTTATTTGCTCTTTTCTTCAAAAAAACCGTTTCAGTTTCTAAAATCGAACTTGGTCGTTTTGTATGAAATTTTCTTCTCATTCGTTATATTTCAATGTGTACTGCTTTTATGTACACATGCATATTCGCATGAATCATAGCAAAGTACATAAAATAAAATCAATATTAAAAAGTGATCATTATATCGTGTATTTATATTGTATTATAACGATAGAATGTTGAATTATTGGATTATCAATTAATGTTTTCATATTTGTCAAACAATTATCATATTAGAACTTTGTCCAATTTAATAGCAAATCATTTTACAAATCAGAAATAGTACAAGTATATAGGAATTGACCATTGGAAATGTGTCTTTTGAGCGAAATTAGCGACATCTCTCTCTTGAAGATATTATATATTCAAGAAGAAAAGCAACACTTAGAACTGTATTTCTTGTTCGCTTAATTTCGTTGTGTAGTTTGTGAAAAATTATATTCAAGTTAATACATCTTTAATTAATCATGCCGAAAAATAAGGGTCAGTAAATTAAATATTTTCTATTTTAAAATCTTATATTTAAATATAAATGTTCGTAACACGTTTAATTTTCATAGTAAAATGTAATTAGTTTATCATAACCTAACAATGTTAAGCGTGTATTGCAATGTGCATTTTTTTACTATATTTTAATTATAATTATTGATCCATGTGTTCGATATGTTTTATTAACAATTACTTTATCTTTCTAGGAAAGGGAGGTAAAAATAGGAGAAGAGGTAAAAATGAAAATGAAACAGAAAAGAGAGAGTTGGTATTTAAAGAAGATGGTCAAGGTACAATGTTAAACATACAAATATGTCTGAATTGATCTATAGGTTATTTTTTGATTACATAAAAATAATACTGAAACTGTTCTCAGAGTATGCTCAAGTAACAAAGATGCTGGGTAACGGCAGGTTAGAAGCTATGTGCTTTGATGGTGTAAAACGATTGTGTCATATAAGAGGAAAACTGCGTAAAAAAGTTTGGATCAATCAAGGTGATATCATTTTAATTGGTCTTCGGGATTATCAAGATGCTAAAGCAGACGTTATTTTAAAATATACATCTGATGAAGCTCGAAATTTGAAAACATATGGTGAATTTCCAGAAACTGGTAAGTATAAATATTTTAGACAATCAAATGTAAACAATTTTGTTTACTGAAATTAAATTTATGTTATGTTTACTTTAAAGCTTTGGTGTTTGATAATAAAAAAATGTTATTATTTCAGTACGCATCAATGACACAGTTACCTTCGTTGAAGATGGTTTTGATGAAGATATTGAGTTTGGTGATGAAATTAGCGATGATGATGAAGATGATGTAGACAACGTAAGTTGAAAAGTAAAAATACTTCAATGCTTCTGTGCTTGTATAAAATAACATACAAAATAATTATACACGCATTTACTTTTACAGATCTGATGATATATTATACAATCAGATGCAAAATATGGTGTCAAATTGTATAGGAGTATCTATTTATTTCAATAGATGCAACTATGGAATCTTCATTAAAACAGCAAATTTTGCTTCTAATAAGTAGCCAATTTTTCTTGTATCTATGAATAAAATAACATGTTTCCAATTAATGTCATACTTGTTTTGCAATAGTATTATTTTTTCAAGTTTTGTCAGAGATATATATAAAATATTTTTTATCTAAATTATGTCACGCATTAAATTAATATTATCCATTGTTGTGAGTTAATTTATAGATTTTTTTTTATGTAGATTCAATTAAAGTGCATTATATTGCTATAACTTAATAGAGATGTAAGTAAGCAATATTATCGTATGTACTATATTTTAGTTTTCTCCTTGTGTATCATTATAAGTAATTTGATGACATATGAATGCATAATCATTTTAAACGAAAGAAAAAATAGTATATATATACATACATTTATATATACACATGCATACATGTACAACGTCAATTTTTATATGTATTGGTCCACATCATTAAAAACTGTTTATTAGAAAGAAAATTGTTTTACTTCGAGCTAGATCATAGACCATTTCCTTAATTTTTAACTGTAGTTGGTTAACGTTGAATGTTCGTTTTTTATGAAAATAATAAGATGTAAGCTAATCTAATTCTGCTTGAATTAAGAACTTTAAATTAATGTAGTATATCTTAAAATCTTCATAGCAAGCAACACTTTCCTGACTTACATTCTCGTTCTATATTAATTTCATTTAACTTGTATAGTTAAAGCCTGGACTCATTGAAAACACTACTTCCCCTTGGATCACTAGAGTTATACAATGATAGACATAGCTAGTACTTTGATGTTTGACAGCTTTAGAATATCATGTGCTGTTGACTCCAGGAAGGTGTTATCAAGGTCTTCATATTAATAAGAGTAATAAAGATATATAAGAAATCAATAATTCTGTCCCATACAACGATAGCGTACTAACAGCAGACTCCATTGTAATCAAAGGATCAAAGATAAAACGTATCTTACTTATATAATTTTTAAGTATATTATATAAATGTTCTAAACGATGTGAAAAATAAACAAATTTATTTCTGTCGATCTTAATGGTAATTTCTATATTGGATCATTTATTTCATCAATGATATACTTACCAAATGTTGAAATTGATTGATTGCGTGCATTCACAAGCGAGTATTTTTAATACTTTCTTTGAATATTGTATTATTATTAATATTAGAGTATAAGACTTCTATATGGAATGAATGTTATTACTTTAATGAGATTTAAAACATGACAAGAAACGTTACAGCATAATTTGTGCTTTATCTATTAATAAAAGGACAAGACAAAACGAATTCTGCCCTTCTTCGTTCTTCTTGTTTTTTTCTTCTTTTTTAATACATTATAGTTTCATTAGAACATTTTGTTTATTATGCTGTTATTAATAATTCAACCACACAGTGCTATATACGTCGTACCTTCTTTTTTTGGTTGATGTCGTGCAATGACTTTACAATATTATAAATTAACACATGATATATTAAATAGCAGAGACACATGTATAATAGCACAGAGTAAAATGGCTATTGCTGATTGCGTGCATGTCATGTTACTCAGAAAAAGTTGACTGTACAAAATTATGGGATTTGTGAAAATTACTAATGCGAGATTGAAAATTAAATACTTCTTAAATCTATGTATCATGTAATATATAAGATATATTACAAGAAATAATGATATACTATAAATTGGTCTCTTTAACTTACTGTAACAATGCATAACAAAGTAGAAGATATTAACCCTTTGACATAACTTCGTCGTTCTTGATTTTTATACACTAATATAACTTACCGATTTATGGAGTTCTTTTTTATCGTCATTTTGATTATGCTGTTGCGCAAAATCTGCCGGTAGAATTAGATAGAATTTTATTTTTGTAAAAGTTCTATTTCTTTAATAACTTTTCCGCGCATGAATAAATAGCAAATATCGAATATCGTCAAAGGGTTATTTTAAATTGTCGTCCCGAATTGTGTAATAAGTATTTTATAGTAATCACTCTTGTATTTACGAGAACGTTTTTCCTTTAGCAGACGTTAATACGTGTTTGCACATAAATTATGGAAAATAGTCATTTTTTTTTGGTGTAATCCGTAGTTTGATTTATCCAGACTGTTTAAATAACCGGTATCACAACATTTGTGAAATTACACTAAATGTTACAATACATTGGAGCATAATATTTAATTCACTTTAATGCGCGCGTGATTGTGCCTTTGGTCCTTAGGTCAAATAGGCTCTAGGCAAGTCTATTAATTGTAGTTTAACAATCATTATAAGTAATAAGTTATAAACTTCGTATATGTAATAATTATATCATTCAATGTATCATATATGAATTGAACGCCTTATTCGTAGCATTCTTTCAATACACATATGCATGATTTTCCCCCCTACTTTTTTCTTCAAATTTGTGTTGTACATTGAAAGCTAACATTGTTTATTATGTATTGAGACGAATTCAAACTAATAGATTTAAACAATATATTTTCTATAATTATCGTGCTGTCTCGTTTCTTTTTTCTTTTTATATTTTATACAATTCATATGGACAGATTGCCAACAACATTACTCTCGTTTCAAAATTTTACGCATTTAACATTATACCAATGATTTATTCTCTTATTTTTTTCTTTTCTTTTGCTATATAAATAAAATATTCGTGTTATAATCTTGTCATTATTACAACTGTATAATAGTACATTTTGTATAAGTTACGCTAAGAAATTATATATATGTATATATATAATTAAAAATTGTTAGGAAATATTCTTTTAAATAAGTTACATTTATATTGCGCCTCGATCAATAAAAACATTCGTTTCTCGTTGTCAATCGAATCAAAAACGACTTTTCGATCCTTCAATTTATTGTGCACTTATTGTTAAGTTCGTTTCTGAGACGAGCGACAACAAGATCATCTGTGAAATTCACTGACGGAAATATATATATATGAATAGAAGTTTAATGTTCTAATTAAGCGATGTATTGCGTAGATAGACATTACAGTCATTCTAAAGCTAAAGCAGACTCCCCAGCGACCATTTAGCAAAGCCGCAATGTAAAATCTGTCGTTTTAATTTCGTCATTTAAATCGTGATTTTATTATACACTATAAATATAGTATTTGCTTTCGCCATGGCATAATATCGTTCGTTTCGGATAAATGTCGTCTATATTTTTCATCGTTTCGTTTAATTATTTTCTTAATTTTTTTTGTTATCATCTCAAAATGACTTTTATTGTTGTTTCCGATCGATAACTTTGATTTGCCTCAAAAATTTTCTATTTGAAGGCAAAAACGATTCGTTTCCTTATCTTGCTTTGAACAACACGAGAGAAGGCGTTGTACGTGGACGGGTTGGCATAGTGAAGACTAGCAAAAAGCTAGTCGGACTAGCAACGACATATACATACATACATATATTATTAATAATAATTACGAGTTCAAACGCAAAATATTATAAGGCAACGAAACGGAACGGAAGGGCAAGCAAATTCGAAGCGTAGGCCATAAGCGACGCGACGATATAACGTCTTACAATACATAGTACGTAGTATATGCCTTATTTATTTCTCGGATAACGTCGCCGCGAGAATGAAGAGCTTGTATTTTTATTGGATATTGAATTTGAATGGGGTGCTTTCTTAGAACAGACGTTTCGTTAGGTCAACGCGAAAGAGAATATTATAATCCCATGTTAGAGAGATTTTACATCCCTTTGACGATATAATTTGTTTCTTTTTTTTATTATTATTATAATTATTATTAATATATTATTATTAATATTATTATTATTATTTTATTCCTTTTATTGAGCTTCTCATCTTTCACTTCTTCACTGGCCTTTCCTCTCCTCTGTCATAAATTGGTCGACTATTTTCTGCATGGATTCTCGCAAATCGTCCGTCACAGCTATGCCACCTGTCATCGGTACCGTTGTTGTCGTCGTTACTACTTGCACGGTTCTCGTAATTCTGTGAAAATAAAATTCGATTGAAAGATCGATACAAAAAATAAATATAAAAAAGATCGTAAAGTAAAAATTCGGGTAAAATAAATTGAATACCTTTCCTGCGTTAAGGGATCCACTTCTGTCGTTGTGGTCTCTACAAAAGTTGGCTCGCTTTGTTGCAAAAAGTCAGATTCTGCGTAACAAAAGAAAATTAGTCAACCACTTTATTGTCAAAGTGTAAGCACTTTTGCTATGTCGATTGTTCACATGAAGACAAGTACCAATCTTATACCTTTCAATTTTACATCATGCCCAAAAACAAGGGGTAATAATACTAGACACATATAAAAAAAAAGTTGCAACATCGCTAAACATTTGACGATACATAATAAATATATAATACGCATTTTCGCTCAACCAGCCAAACATTATGCAATTTTTTATAAATTTCTTTTTTTTTCTTTTTAGTATTTTTTTAACGCTTCTTATAGACACGTTTAAATTAGATACTTCGTGGAAAATACGTTGCACGTGATTGATATTGCCTCGATGTATTCAAACGGACTTTCTATTATATTCCAGTGCGACGAGCCATATGATACGGACAATAAACAAATTTATTTTAATTTATTTTTTATATATTAATAAATAAGTAAGCAAATGAGTTTATATTATTATTATTATTTTTATTTTTATTATTTTTATTGAGTCTATGTAAATTAGAATTGAATTAATGTTGACAACGATCCTTAGAAATTATAGACGCGTATTTTAAGAATGATTTTCTTCCAATACATATTAGATATTGGCAAGTAGCACTGTCGTGTCAGCGCTCAAAAAATGAATGCTCATTTAAACTGAGTAAAACAAATGATTTTCTCAGTATAATTGTGCTGCACGCAGCGAGCTCGTGTAAAGCGCCGATAAAAGCTGCCGAATAAAGCATTTAGCAGTTAGTTGGTAAGAGATACGAGTACTCAATATATTATCAGTACAATCAAAATATAAGTTTGTACGTATATTTTGTAATACGATCTAATAGGAGTTTTCATCGGTCGAACTGAAGCAAGAACAACGAGTACATCAATAGAAATTCGATACTACTGGAAATTAAGCCGATGATATTGTTTTATTTCAATGCTACTATCAAACGATTTAGAGTGCAATGTGCGAAATCTCGAAATCTAATTACATCTTCATCACATTAACGTAATAGAAATATATTCATTGAGTGATGTAATCTTAAAAAATAATCGAGTGTGTCTCTTTTCGTTGGTATTAATTTTCATACAATTAGTATTTTTTTTTATTGTTCCATGAAAACAATTTGATTACTTACTATTTTCGACCAAGGGAAACACTCTTTTTTTCTTTTCTTTTCTAACTCTGTTTGTATCACATATGCTCAGAATACTAATCGAAAATTGATAAGGGGCACGTACTAACTACATTAGTTAGTATTGTTAGACGAACGGTCAAATAATACTGGAATATTATATTGCAAGCTTTATATTAGCTATACTTAGCGAAGGAAATGTGCATTTCTACAAGCTTAGGATCTTTCGTTTGATATATGCTAATTACATTAGCGTTTTGTACCTGCATTATTGAAAAGAGAAGGAAAATTTACATTAGTTCTCACGTTAAAACTCACTTATTTCGGCATAGAATAATAAAGTCAATTATCAATGATCTCGAACGATCTTCTAATCCAGAGTATTTTGTAATGGGCAATTTTTAATCCTCTTATGTATATATGTAGGTATACATTTATGTATTTAGGTGTATATATATGTATAAATATATATATTTATTGTATATACTATATACACAAATAAAGGCTTACTTACATGACGATTCGCCTAACAATCCTAACGTGACTAAAAACACGATTGTTGGTCCCTCTACATTTTAGCTTTATCTTGCGTGGCTTATTGTCAGAAGAGCTAGAAGGGTAAAAGAACTAAAAGGATGCTTAAGAGAATGAGATGTATCGAACTTTTCTCAATGTGTACGTGCACTAGCTGATAAAAACGCTTGAAAATAATGTATTATTAATCATCTGCTTTTTGAGATGAGACACAAGACTACACATAACTATCAGATGCTACAGGAGTATAACGTTCAAAGGAGTGATAGGGAATGTCATGCGAAAAAAATAGTGCTAATAATCAAAAAACCATGCAAAACAGTTGATAATAATCGTTTAAGTAGACGGCAATTACGAGAAAAAGAAAGCTTGCATATTTTTTATATATTGAAAACCTTATTTCTCCATGCACCTGCCTTAAGAATCAAAGTTACCTGTTCAATGTATGTAAATTGTAGAATATCATTGTAGAGGATACACCTGTGTTGGTTAAGTTGTATTATATGTATGTATGTGTGTATGAATGTATGATCTTGCGTGTTTTGTATATGCATATACGTTAATATATAAGTTTTATTGTCATACTAGGATTACAATATGTAGTAACAGACATTTTCTAGACACGATGACTAACTGACCAAATATTTATCCGAAACTTTGTCTGAATAACACCTTTACAACCACTGAAACTTTCCTGCATTTATAAGGAAAAATGAATGAAAAATTATGAAAATCATTATCAGGAGAATATGCTAAAAATTTGGTTCAAAGTATTCCTCGGGAGATGTCAGTTGATTATCGATAATACTATCGACTGGATGTAACTGCAATCTAAATAATCTAATTGTTAATACAAACAACGTATATGTACGTATTTTTAAATTTGATTATATAAATTTTCCCATGAATTAAGCCGACACATATTTTATTAAATCGGGCAGACAGTAAATTTGGGCAGTAAACAAAAGCGCGAATCAGTAGGGAACCGTACTTTCGTTGTAGCAACGTGCTGTTTAATTGCGAGCTATTCAAATATCTTCAGTATCTACAACCACCTATAGGATATAAATAGAATATCTAGTTTTGTTCATTTAATATGCACTTTATACGGGATATGTTCACGGATAGGAAAACTTTTTCTTATCGATAAAGATGCATCGAAATGTTAAATTTCTTTTTTTTTTTTATAAGTGGTATCGACTTTCAGTTAATATTACAAATTTAAGCTCGACTTGAGTGGTTACTTTATAGAGAAGAATAAAATGAAGGGTATATAATCGTACCCAGCTTGCCTCGGGATATTGTTAGAGAGAGTGTAGATGGCACGCTGGAATGTACGTGGCTCCACGGTAAGTAAAATTGCTAGTAGGACCATCAATACAGCAGCTGCTGCGCTCATCCAACAAGCACAGCTCGTCCTACCGGTAGTCTTCGTCCTAGGCTTCGTCTTTATCACACTGCACTGCATGCTCGAGCAAACTGATCGTACCGTACTGTCTGTTTCTGTCACTTAAAGATTATGCCTTTCGTAAATTTCTTTCAAGCTTATGGACTTTTGTATAATTGCTTTATTTTTTTATTTTGATTAAAAAAAAAATTTTTTTTTAATTTCACGATGTCTCCCGTTCCAATAATTAGTATGAAGAAACAGCAAGCGAGTATAATGTCAATCACAACATAACCGATCTTTTCGTTTTACCCAAAGTTATTTTGAAAAATTTCTTTACGATGAAACGATATTATATTAATGAAATATAATTTATTGATTAGATTGATATGTTCGTTTGAAAGATATCTAATGAATATTCGAATGTTTAATGAAATAGTGAAAGCTGTTTAATGAAATAGGAATTATATTTACTTGTTAAATATTTTTGTTAAATGCCTTGAGTTTATTAAACAAAAACAAATAGATCTATTCTGAATGAGAAATTAAATGTTTTAATTACCTTCAATACACAACAAAAATATGAATTGTAAAATGTGAATAATCGAAATATAATATAAGTTACTCGAGCGTATTTGCCATTTCATTATACTAATAACAAGAGCACAAAATTGAATGTACAGACACGCCTTTATTGCAAGTGAGTTTTCAATGATAATACATTAGCCCCAGAAGCTCCTCATAACAAATTTGTCCATATCGCAGCAAAGACCAACGATAGGAAGGCAAAATCTTTTTTTTTACCGATAACATTTCCAAATAACGAAGCACGTTAATCCGAGCAATACACCGTAGGACGCATATCTTACCCATGATATTTAATATAGGAGCCACACACGTATATAAGTTTGTGATCCTGATACATAAGCTTTGTTTTTCTTTACAACCAATCGCAATTTTTTAGATTTGCACCATACAAATACCGAATACCGGCCCTACACCTTGTACGGTAAAATGCATCATATTAAAATACACCGTAGAGTGTATTGTCATATATTATTAATGACTTGCAGTTAACTAACTTAATGTCATGCAGTTCCCTTTTTAAGACATTGCTAACCAGTGCGCGCACATATACTACTTCAATATCAGAAATAAAAGTAATAAAAGCGTTGCCACAAGTGTCGCACCAACTAGATTCTCTTCTAAAAAGAATATTGTAACTAACCGAATGATATAACGATAAGTATTATTGTATTATATTTATTTCGAAGATGAGATCAATATAGAGAAAATGTCGACAATCGCCTTTTTAAATATCCGAAGAGATAAAGAGTCCAAATATATGCCAGTTACAACTTCATCCCGTAGAAGAGTGAACCGTTGAAATTAGAACGAACTACAAAAATCTTAACTACATTTCAGTGTTGAATAACAGAGAGGCCTGTGCGAGATTGCGTGTACATGCGAAAAATATAAAGCAAATGAAAAATAAAGCATACCGATATAATAAAATACTCTATGTACGGACGCAATTACGTATCCGAGGTAACTGGTTAGCGGGATTCGTACATTGCTTACTTAGAAGGTTAGCTGTGAGTGCGGTACCTTGGTCGTCCTCCAATGGGGACAGTTCTGCACCTTCGTGCAGTGCTACGTCCGACCCGCTAGAACTGCCCAAAGTACGTCTCTTGCATGGGGATCTTCTTCTTGGCCTAGGTGAACCATCGCTATCTGTGTCGCTGTTCAATTCGTGCCGCGAACTATCGTTCTTTGTATAAATGTCACCGTTACCAGAACCAGGTGACGTGTCTAAAGATAGCTGCGTTTCCCATTGATCGGAATTATTAATAGAGTACTCTGCTGCAGCAGCTTGCGCCCATGTGTCACGTTCATCGCTTTCCGATTTTCCAGCTTTCCCGTAACCCCTATCAATTTCGCATTCCGACGTCTTCAAGTCCGATGAAAAGAATGGATCATCCGATCGATCATCGCCAGTTTTCATCGATTCTAACATCGATTGACCTAATTTTTCCGAATAAAGGGGCCCAGTAAAATGCCTTATTGTTGTTACTCTTTCTATGAATGTTCCATCTTCGTTTGTTTTTATACTTTGACTACTGTTACTTGTATTTAATCCTATATTAGTCTGATCATCGCTAATTTGTTTAAGATCAGGGGAAACTTCGGTGATTCTAGTAGTTTCCCTCTTAACAATTTCCGTAGGATATCCGGAATCTGTTATTTCCATCGTAGTAGTTACCGTTTTTACAGTCTTCAAAACTTCATCCATTTGCATGAGTTCCTTTAATTTGTCGGGATCGATCGTTTGATCCGAGGAAGACACGATCGTTGTCACTGTAGTATAAGTTTTATCAGACTCAAATATATTCGATGGATACATTTCGATGTTTTCCTTCTTCGTCAAATATTCAGTCTCTATAATATCTTTATCTTCGTCGACAGGACGATTGGTATTTAATTGCGATAGAATCGTATGATCTTTGTCTAACAATTCATCCTTCGTAATACGTACTACATCGGCTGATTTTAACAAAGGAATATGAGATTCCATCTTTGATCGGCTGCGAATATCTGATTCTATGGTTTTACTAATTTTGAGATTCTCTTCGTCTTCGATCTGTTTCCTTATTTTCACAGGAATCTTGGACTTAGGGCTGCTTTTTTCTGGTGATTCAGGAGAACGTTCGTATGGTTTCTTTATTTGAAGACCATGTGGTGTTCGTGAAACGTCTCCAAGATCTAGACGAAAATCTGCTTTGGCGGACGACTTGGTGGTGGTGAAATGACGTGGGGCGGGAACAGGTTGCTTTGTTGGAGCAGAAGTAGCATGCCTCTCTACAGTCCCATCAATCTCAGCCGAATCATGCCCTGACCCATCCAAAAGGACATGGACAAGAACAGGAACAAGGACATAAAGCACATTGATACACACTAAGAATTGATCACTTTAATCCAACTTAGGGAGTTGGACTTAAAGATTCAGCGTGTCTGCTTGACATTCATATGCGTGTGTACGCGCATACCCACTCTAATAGGCGCGCGCGCACACACGCACGCTCACGCGCATTGTTTCCGCATGTACGTGGGTGTGTACGTCGCACTTCTACGGTAAGTTTAGTTAGTATCAATACTGGAACAGGATTAGTTTGTTTATAAAAAAAACACTCATTAAACAGTGTCTAATTGTGACGCTTGAATCTTACTAAAACGGACCATTACAAAATTTACTCGCAGTAAAATATACGTTTTAATAAATTAAAAAAGCTTTCGCGTGTAGTATTAGAAGATACAAGATTTTTACTTTATATAATAGTTACAATTCATTTGACTAAGGATATAGGAAAAGATATTTTAATTATTGTTATATTATATAAGTAAGGATATGAAATTCTTTTAATAAATACTTCTAAAAGAAAACAAGTTCAAATACTTTAGAATATACAGAGTGTCCTGTAACTGATGGTACATGCAAACAGGAGTTGATTCTACATAAAAAACTAAATCAAAAATGTAAAATCAAATTGGTTCATACAAGGTTTTATTTCGGAGAGTTTTTAATGTATTTCTTCTTAATATATTTTAGTACGTTGTCAGTATGATAATATTTTTTTGTATTGGTTCTACTCTTCTGTTTATCGAACAAAGTTTTTAGTTTTTAAAGTTGCAAGCTCAGTTAAATTATTAAACTTATTTTCCTTGAAAACCTTATACGAACAAATTTTATTTAACATTTTCGATTTAGTTCTTTATATAGAATCACCTCTTGCTCTCTTGTACCATTATTTACCTGACAGTCTCTATTATATATTTATGAAATTACTTATTGTAAATCACAGAAGTTATAAATTATATTTACTCTTTCAACAGATTACCACTCAATAGATTAATGACCATTTTCTTGTTGCATATAAACCACTATAGTATCTAAATTACAGCAATGTGTTATTCAAATTTACATGTATACTCTCTTGGGGAGATACTGGTAAATATTTAGTAAGAAACATGCGCACAGTATCCGTTAGTGTGAAAGCGTCGGCAGGTGCTAACTATGGAAGATAAAGCTAAATATAAATGAGGGCACCAAAATAGAATTTGCTAATACATTGATTTTTGACCTGTGATCTGTGTTCGTGATTATTGCGTTTCTGTTACTTCCACTTTACCTGGTTTTGTCACAGAATATGTTTGTTGAACTAGGTTTTGTGCTCGTCTTGTTGCTTCTTCTGTTACATCTGTAAAATGAGAAATGTTATTTAAATATTGACACATAAATCAAATTAACATTGAAAGCAATGAAGTAACAAAGATTAGATGAATGATGTTTCCCTGCATGGTATACCTTGGTCATGCTTCTCTATAGTTGTGGTGTCCTGTTAATCCAATGAAATAAATTACGGAATAAAGAGTATGTGAATTGTATGTTATATATTATAACGAAAAAAAATAAGGACTTGCAAATAAAGTCTGTTACACTTAACAAATATGAAAAAAATTATTTTATATGATGTGATGAAATAGTTGATAATAATATAACTTATTGTATGGAAAACCTGGAAACATGCATTAAATAAATGTTAAAACAAGAGAAATATAATACTGGCTTCAGCGCAGTAAATAAAAACGCGTAAATTGTTATACTTCTTCACCAATCAAGTATATCTTTCGAACACATTCGTACCCCAAAGTATTATCTTCCGATTAAAGATTATGAACTGATACAAATTTAATGGAAATGTAAATAATCAAATTAGCAATAAATATATGCGTAAGAATATTATTATTATTATTATTATTATTATTATTATTATTATTATTATTATTATTATTATTATTATTATTATTGTTTAACGTGTATAATCTGAAATAATGTAAAAACGATCATTCCATTCTCCTCTCTATATTTTTTCGTACGAATGTATTACCTATAAATAACAAGTTGGTAACATTAGTGGACTGAAAGTGATTTAGATTAGAAAGTTAGAGTTGATTATAAATAATGAAAGTGCACGACTAGTTTGCACGTTTTTGTATAACTATTAAAACTGAAGTTACAGAGAAAAGCAACAACATAATTAATTATGTTACACACAGCTGGAATATAATTTGAATAACGCAATTATTGCAAGATACCTTCGATTCTACTGTCAGTGAACTCGGCGAGACTGGGTGGTGGTGTTGCTGCCGTCCGCACAGACTTTGTTACGACTGTGGTGACGGATTGTCTTGTGTGAGGTTCAAGGTGCTCTGATTCACTAGATATTACAACTACTCTACCTGAACCCAAATTTGTACTTAGCTGTTCAGTTCTGTCATCCGGAGAAGTACTAATACGTTGTGGAATGCGCGAAATCTTTTTCGATCTATCCCGTGATACCAAGTCCTGATTACCGCTAACAGTGAAACTAACTGTATTAATATCAGGTTTGGGATCAAATGTAGATGTTGAAAAACCGTAGCCCTCTGGTGCAGAAACTCCTTGCGCAGGAGAAATTATTTCACTACTTATAATCGTGGTCGTTCTACCTCCAAGTTGTTCATTTATTTTTCGTCTATCTTCAGATTCCTTGGGAAGGAAATAATCCCTAGAAGCAGTGGTAACACTTGTAATTTTGTGTCCAGCATCAGATACTTTGGTCTCTGCCTTCGTTTTTGTATCCTTGATAGCATCTGCAGTTATATCCTTCGAATCTTTTGCAAGTTTAACTGAACGCGTTGCAGCTTCCTTTGCTCGCGCCTCTTCAGCTGCAGCTTCGGCTTTGGTTTCTTCAAAGAATTCTTTCACATCACCGGTGACTTCTTCCATTGCATGTTTGGCACCTTTAATTATACCAGACAGAAATCCAGATCCTTTCTCTTTAATTTTCTTTTCCTCTTTAGTAGTTGTTTCCTTTGCTTTTTGAGTACTATCAGCAATACTACTACCACCAGTTGTTAGTTTTTCCGTTGTTGATCCAGAAGGAAGAAAATGTTCACTTGCAGAAACTGTAAAGTCGTCTGCTTTCTGTACGATATTAGATACTTTCGATTCAGTTTTTGCTTTAATGTCCTTAGCTGCGGCCTTAGACTTATTCTTGGTGTCTTTAAGGCCATCGACAACTTGTTCTGTAATTACCTGTGTACCTTCTATAATATTTTCATTAATGTTTTTTATTTTTGCTGAACTTTTATCTTTTACATCAGTAACATCAAAAACGATCTTTCGTTCAGCATCGTGTACTCCAGATACTGCTTTATACTTCAAGTCTTTTACACCTGTAACAGTTTTATCTTTTGCTTCATCTACAGCCTTAGACGTAAGCGCTGCAGCTTCTTTAGCACGTGCTTCTTCTTCAGAAGCTTCGGCTTTCGTTTCATCCAAGAACTCTTTGAAATCATCAGACACTTCACCTACCGCTTGTTTAGCACCTTTAATTATACCAGAGAAAAATCCAGAAGTTTTTTCTTTAGCTTTTTTGGTTTCTTTTGCAGCCTTATCTTTTGCTGACTGAGCACCATCCACAACAGCATCAGCTCCAGCAATTGCAGCACTTTTGACGATTTCAGCATCTTTTTTAATTTCCTTCGCTGCAGCATCTTTTGCATCTTTAGTAGTCCCTGCTACACTATGAGTTGTGGTTTTTATTTTATCAGTAACTTTTTTCCCACCTGAAATAACACTGTCACCTGTTGCTGTAACAACAGAAGCTGCTTTAGTTTTTAAATCTTTTACACCATCTGTAGTTTTCTCAGCAATATGTGACACTCCTTCAACTGTTTTCTCTTTAACATCTTTTACACCAGTTACTGCTTTATCCGTTAAATCATGTGCCTTACTTTTAACTTCGTTTTTAGCATCTTCAGTGCTACACACTACTTTATCTTTGACGACTTGTGTTGCAGCTACTGATTTATCCTTTGCATCTTTAACAGCAGTTACCGTTTTTTCCTTAGCATCTTGAAGTCCACAAATTGTCTTGTCTTTTGCTTCAGCCAAAGATTTAGAAGCTCTTGCAGCATCTTCTCTAGCACGTTCCTCTTCTTCTGCAGCTTCAGCTTTCGTCCTGTCCAAAAAGTCTTTTACATCTACAGAAATATCATCGATTGAGTGCTTAGCTCCCTTAAAAACACCTGTGAAAAATCCAGAAGTTTTGTCTTTAGCTTTTTTAGTTTCTTTCGCAGTTTTATCTTTAGCTGATTTAGCTGTGTCCACAAGAGTATCAGTGCTACTGCTTATAGCACCTTTCACAGCTTCGGTGTCTTTTTTTAATTCTTTTGCTACTGCATCTTTTGCATGTTTAG
>NW_015148976.1:3154927-3166345 GCF_001465965.1 Polistes dominula
GCTTTACTTGCTGCTTGTCCTGTAGCATCTGTAACACTAGTCACAATTTTCTCTTTGATATCTTGCGTAGCAGTTACAGTTTTATCTGTTGCATCTTTAACACCAGCTACTGTTTTTTCTTTTGCATCTTTTACTCCTTCTACTGTTTTATCTTTTACATCTTTAATTTCAGCAACGGCTTTGTCTTTTACATTATCTACAGATTTTACCGCTCGTGATGCAGCTTCTTTCGCTCGTTCTTTGTCTTCTTCAGCTTCACTTTTGGTCTTATCCAAAAACTGTTGAACATCATCGGACGCATCATCAACTGAGCTCTTCGATCCCCAGAAAATACTTGAGAAAAATCCAGATGTTTTATCTTTAGCTTTTTTAGTCTCTTTCTCAGATTTGTCTTTCGCTGACTGGGCCGCGTCTACAACAGTATCAACACCAGTGGAAAGTGCACCTTTCACAGCTTTTGCATCTTCTTTTAATTCTTTTATCGCAGCGTTTTTCAAATCGCTTGCGCCATCTTTTAGTTCTTGTGCTTTAGATTCTACTTTATCAGCAGTTTTGTCAGCTTTATCTCGGGCATCTTTTACTTTAGTTTCTGCCTTATGCTTGATACTTTCTGCTTTTTCTAGCGTTTTGTCTTTGGCATCTTTTACTTCAGCTACTGATTTCCCAGCAATTTCTTCTGCTCCATTTATCACTTTGCCTTTCACATCTTTAACACTCGCAACTGTTTTATCTTTAACTTCTTGAACTTCTGTTACTGTTTTATCTTTTAGATCTTTAATTTCAGTCTTGGCTTTATCTTTTGCATCATCTACAGATTTTGCAACTTTAGCAGCTGCGACTTTTGCACGTGCCTCTTCTTCGACAGCTTCAGCTTTAGTTTCATCTAAAAATTCTTTAAAATCATCAGAGACATCTTCTACTGCATGCTTGGCTCCTTTAAATATTCCTGAGAAGAATCCAGATGTTTTTTCTTTAGCTTTCTTCGTTTCTTTTGTAGCTTTATCTTTTCCTGACTGTGCGGCATCTACAACAGCTCCAGCACCAGTGGTAACTACTCCCTTTACAGCTTTAGCATCTTCTTTTAGTTCTTTTGCTGCAGCATCTTTTGCGTCTTTTGCGCTATCTGAAACTCTGCGAGCTGTGGTTTCTATTTTATCAGCGGCTGTCTTTTCACTAGAAACGATTTTACCTTTTACTTCTGCAACAGCTGAAGCACTCTTATCTTCAACGTCTTTAATACCAGCTGCTGTTTTCTTGGTGAGATCTTTGGCTCCTTCTACTGTTTTGTCTTTTACATCCTTTACTCCAGCTACTACTTTCTCGGAGACATCATATGTTCCAGTTATTGCTTTGTCTTTCGTATCTTTTGTTATAGTCACTATTTGTTCCTTGGTCTCCTGTGTTACTGCAACCGTCTTATCTTTAATATCTTTTGCACCAGCAATTGTATTTTCCTTTACATCTGCTCCTTTTGCTACTGTCTTATTTTTCAGATCTTTAACGTCAGCAACAAGTTTATCCTTAGCATCATCTGTAGCTTTTACAGCTTGTCCAGCTGCTTCTTTTGCATCAGCTCCTTTCTCTGCTACCTCGGTTTTTGTTTCTTCTACAAAATCTTTAACATCATCGGATACGTCTTCAACTGTTTGCTTAGCTCCCTTGAAAATACCCGAGAAGAATCCCGATGTTTTGTCCTTTGCCTTTTTGGTTTCTTTCGCAACTTTATCTTTCGCTGATTGTGTACCATCCACAGCAGTACCAACACCAACGGTAAGCGTATCTTTTACAGCTTTAGTATCTTCTTTCAATTCTTTTGTTGCAGCATCTTTTACATCTTTTATACCGTTTAGAACTTTTTGTGCGGTGGTATCTGCTTTATCACTGGGTACCTTTTCGGTTGGTGGAGTTTGTTCTTTAGTCTTATCCTCTTGACTTTGCGGTGAAATTATATGTGATTGTTGATAACCACTAATTATACCAGCGGTATTTCGTGTGTCTTCCAAAAACTTGGCTGTTGTTTCTTTGAAATCACTTTGCGGTACTTCAGGTGGTAAACTTTTTTCTTTAGATTTGCTTCGGGAGCCACGTTGCAATCTGGGACTTCTAAACATTCCAAAAATTCCACCACTTCTTTCTTTGCTACCTTCATCTCCTGATCCAGATTCCTGGCTTTCTTCTTCCTTTTGGATCGATGGTTTGCTTGACCGTTCCATAGTTTTGATGTCTGCATTATAAGAATCTTCATCTGCGCTATCGAACGATCTCTCCTTCGAAGTACTACGATCTCTCTTTTTAGATTTGAGTTTAGGACTTTTAAATATACCAAAGAAGTTACCTTTCTCCTTACTTTCTTCTGCAGTTTCTTTATCAGTTTTTTTATCTGGTGATAGAGTTTGTTCAGGTGTCAATTTATCCGTTACATCGTACGAATGTCTACTAACTTTGTCTATTGGTACATCAAAGCTATCGTAAGTAGGAGCACTAAACGTAGCTACTGGACTTGTTGCAGTAGGTTTTGCATCATCCGTCTTGTAACTTATATAAAGAGCATCCTCGTCAGCAACTTTACGTGTTTCCTCGAGGAATTTTTCAGTCGTAGATTTAAGTTCTTCGTCACTATAATCAAACGATGAATCTTTTACTTTACTTGTTTTTTTATCTTTCAATTTTGGACTTCTAAATATACCGAATATACCACCGCCACGTTCTTTACCAGTTGTACCTGTTTCGCTATCATCCTTATCTTCTTTTTTTGGTGATTCCTTTGAGTCAGATTTAGGAACATTTTCTTGTTTAATCGGACTACTCTTGGACGTTATTTCGAGATTCTTACTATCCTCTCGTTCGATCTTTTTATCTATTTCATCAACAGAATTTATTATCTGATCTGGTTTGATCGTTGACGTTCCATTTACATGTTCTTTTTTCGTTTCTACAGTCGTAATAGTCGTAATTTTTTCTTTTACTCCTGACACTACTTGTGGCTTAGTACGAACTTCGATAGACGATTTGTCCTTTTTATCTTCTACGGGAATTGTTACTGACCCATTTTTTTCGGTTGATTCTGGTAATGCATGTAAGATAGCAGCAGTATTTTTAGCATCCTCCAGTAAATTTATAGTTGTTAGTTTGATATCAGATAAGGCAGTTACTGTTTCTTTCTGTGCTGGAGATGTTTTATCGCGAGATGTAGTTACAGGTTTTGATACTGCCTCAGATACTGGGAGAGTTTTGTTTTCCTCATCTCCGCTATCAAAAGATGTCTCTTTTGAATCTTTGGATTTTCCTTTTTTTAATTTGGGACTTTTAAATATACCCGAAAATATACCACCACTTTTATCTTTCACCTTTGTCAACGTATTTGTCGTTTCTTCTTCAAGGTTCTTTGTAGGATATTGAGCATCATATACGTCCTTATACGCGGAATGACGCTTATCGGTAATTGATTTTCCATCTTGTTCAACTTTGCTTTTCGTCGGAACATCCATTTCGATTTTAGTTTTGATTTCTGTCGTTTTAATCTTTTTATCGGTATCTTTCGTTGGTTGCGATGTCCCTTTGATATCACCTTGCGACAACTTTTCATCAACTTCTTTACCTTCCTTGGACATCTTCTCTTTTTCGCTAACTTCTGCTTTACTTTGAGGTAAGATGATCGAATCTGTGGAAGTTACTGTAACTATCGGGGGTTTAATATCTTTTATAATGGTAATCTGTCTAACAACTGGTTGTTCTACTACTGTATCCTTCTTTAAAATGCCTGTTTGTTTTGGGGTAGAAATTTGCTTTTTAGGATCCCTTTTCCCACCGTGTGCTCGTTCTTGTTTAATTATCAGTGGTTCTATATCGTCTCTAACTTTTGGTTGTAGAATAATACCTAACTCCGCATCCCTAAATTGATCTGAACTTTGAACTATCTCTTTGTTAAATGAAATTTGCCCTACAGCACCTCTCACCTTCTCACTGTCCCGCATATCATCATAAACCACCGACCACCCTTCCTTCGCTAACTTCTCCTTTTCTTTCTCTGCATCAGCTATTACACCTGTTAATTAAGTATTATATATTTTAGCCATCTGTAAACGTAACATATGTAAAGGAACACATTTTATTCGTTCATATTGCGTCATCATTAGTGTAAGCCGGCTCGTTCGTCATTGTTCTTTGATTGGAGCAGAGGTTAGATTGCCGCGTGGATTGTGCGTAGAGTGTATGTGCTGTGGAGCAGCCATCCTTCAATTAATAATAGTACATTAACTACTTCCAATGAATGACGATGATGAAATATATAAATAATTGATTATTCATTACCCATCATTTCTGATATAGTAAATACCTATGCATTCTTGTGTGATCGGTAAATGTAAATGTGCGATGTAATCATTGTATTTTATGTATTTCTTTTTTATAAAAGTATCATTATATTCCTCAACCCTAAAGAGGGCAAATATTATAAATAAAAAAAAAATTAAATATAAATAATATTATTTTTTATTTGGCGTCGTATCGTTTGCTAAACGATAATTCGTTATTGTAAACTTTAACAACGCTAGTATTTACTTGATTTTCATCTACTTTTACTTTACTAATAAATAATTATATCTATTTATTCTAATAATCTATAAAGACGGCTGCTCCGTGCGCCCACACAACAAGGCCACACACATTTTGACTGTTCATGCATCGCCAAATAATTGTAGCATAATCTTGCTGAAACAAATTGCTAGGAATGTGTTGAAGACTAGAGAAAATGTATTAGCGAAATGATTAAATGGATTATGTTAAAAAAAATCGTATAGTTATATACGATATATACATATATATGAAATGTCGATCGAAAGGCAAATTAAATAAATCATTACTTATTAAGAAAGATAAGCAAGCTGAAATATGAAGATATCCACAGCGGCGTCCGGAACCTGTGAGTAAAATTAAAAAGACAAGATGGTAACCGTTTAGTGCACTAGAATGCGAATGTATCGGCGCGTTTTGCACATATTTAAATATAAATTGGTTTATTATTTGAGCGATAAGATAGTATTCAAATTTGTTCTTCGTATAAAAAACTAAATTTTCACTTTAAAAACAGACAAATTATGTTCTTTTCAAAATATCTATTACGATCATACAATATAAAAACATAATCCGTTATGAGATGGCACCATTCGTGGATAAAAATTAAAGAAAATTGAGAATATACCTTTCATTCTCATTACACAGAAAATAATAAAACGATAACGTGCTATTCAGTGCGTTAAAAGTGTCGATACGTATTATTTTCATTTAATTATTTATTACTAAAAATGAATTATTAGCTATTAAAAGATTGGATTATTTTTAATTGTGTAGTACATTAATAAATATATATATTTACAAATGAATATGTATAGTTGTAGTTAACAATTTTGATGATACCAGAAAATTTGTATACATTAATAATCTATTTCGAAATAGTAAATAGTTAATAAAATAAATCGATACTTTAGAAAGAAGCGTGCGTTATCGTATTGGGCTAAACATGCTGCGAAAGTTTGAATGAAATAAGTAGGTGCTCATCGATAGCTTGTCGTATATCCTTTTAATTATAATATTATCCTTTTTGCAGATAAAAAGCACGGCCCCCCGGCCCCTCAACCCACCAGATTTAGAAATAATACACTAAGTCACTTACCAGAAACTATTTTATTAGCGTCGTCAATCACCCTTTTTCGTTTAATTTCTTCGTCGTCGAGCTCGTCGCGTGACTTTTTACTCATCGTGTCGGTAATGTGACATTTATGTTCAATGAAATCGGCCATCATATCTCCCAATTCTTTTTCATCGCTTGCATATTTATTTTTGATGGGGGTCGAGGTTCCGTTGAATACAGTGCCATTTGCGATTGTGACATGCTGCTTGGCTGTTAAGTGCGGAGAAACGTGTTGTGAACGAAGAGCCGAAATATAACGTGTTAAAATATGTTTTTAAATATGACGTGATTCATCAGCTAAGTGATGCATAATGAACAATGAAATATAACACGAATCATAATTAAAATTACTATTGCTTAACGTGCATTGTATTGTTTCTATAATCACTATTATATTACTTTGCAAAAATTCAGATCTCTTTCTCTACTGCTATTCTTAAGTAATTATTATAAAAAAAAATGTATAATGTAATATTTTAAATAACAAAAAGAGAAATGTGTATATAATCATAAATATACTATAATGAAATTTAATTATAAAAATAGATATTATTTCTTTCATACACTTTTGCTATCACTATTAATAAATTTTTACTTACATCGTTTATCCTGCAAATGACCGGTGTTACTAAGCTCTTCTACGGATTCAGATTCCTAGAATTGAATCATATTTGATTATAATATATCTGATACATTGCAATGGTATGCATGGATTGTATAGATAATATTGCATACCTTCATTCTATCTGGTTCCTCATAATCAGGATCCATTTTTGGATCCATAGTTGCATCACGTCGAAGAGATGTGTCTCTGGAAGGTCCTAATTCCTCTTTCAAGGAGTCAAAACCTGGCTGATCTAACCGAACCCTTGCTACTGCTTTTTCGACATCGTCAGTGATTAGTTCTACGTTAAATATACATTTGTTTACAATATCTTCTCGGCCAATCTTCTGGAGTGCTTTTTCTAAAGTATTTCCTATAAAAAGAATATTTATGTAGGATCACGAGGTTCGAAGCTCCATCATCTTAATATAGATCATGTTTGCGCGTTCGTATGAGATTACAAAAAAAAAACAAGGATCAAAGTTTATCGAAAAAGTCTTATAGCTAAAAGGAAAGCAGAAAATAATTAATTGAATGATTGCTTTTTTTTTTTAATTGTTTAAATTAAGTTTATATACTCTTTCGTTATAATTTCTTTAACTTTTTCTTTCGAGATCTCTACGTTTGTATTATATTATAAGACATGCATGTGTATACATATAATATTTTTTATAAGTATAACTACGTAACAACTATTTATAGCAATGTAATAATTAGTACAAATTCACGAAATAAATAATACGTACGAGTATATACGTTTAGTATTTAGAAATTTTGTTTTCTAAACCACTCACTCTATATATATATGAATATTTATATTTAGAAAATCATTTTCTATAACCGACGTAATTATATTTAGAAATATTCTTTTCAAATAAACGCACTTTTAAAAATAATTCGTTTAAAAAATTGTCCAATTATTCCATTTATATAACATACCTGAAACTTTGGAAGTGTGATGACATATCGAAGGCGTTTTGTGAAATATTATTAAAAGTTCGCTAGTATATAAATTCGTCGTTGGATTTTGATACTCTTGATACAAAGATATGTGCATCTTCGTTTTAAATTTGTAATTAAATGTACCATATAAAAATTATTTATTTTTAAATCACTACACACTCTCTTTTCACACGATATCACTGACACGTTAAAGTAAAAAGAAAAAATCTATAAAATTATAACGAACTGTTTGATATAAATTCTCAAGGAGAGAACTGACAAACAGGAAATAACAAACACGAGTAAATTTGACTGTATCCTTCAGACAATACTGCGCGACTGTTTGTCGTTCCACTGATTGCTGAGAGGTTTTGCGTACTTCGTCAAAATAAGATGGAATCATTATAGTAGTGGGAAAGAAAAAGAAAGAAATAGAGAGAGTTGTGAGTTATGTCAGGAATAATAATGTAGCATGAGATCATCAACAACATTACGATCGAGATTCCACACGTCTGAGTCAATCGCAGTGAGCAAATCTTGTTTTCTTGACCTTGCGTGATGAAGCACGCTTCGACGATTATGGTATAATTATGATGTATCGTACTAATATAAATTGAATTCATTTGGCACCTATTTATATAGTTTCTATCATATATCTATAATAGAAACTACAATAATAATTAAAATATATTTAAACTTACCCGTCGCCTTATTCCCATTACTTTGCCAGAGTTTGAACATTGCTGCCGCTTGTTGAGCTGGCTTATCAGGATAATTCTGTTTTATCAAGGATACATCGTTCGGAGCAATGTTAAGTTCTTCTGCTAATGGTTCCCAGTCCTTGCCTAGTAAATTTGCTATATCCCTTAAACGTATAGTTGCTCTATGTATAGCATCCGGTCGACCTAAAAAAAAAAAAAAGAAATTACAACGTCTCAGCTCGATATACTTAACTGGTAATTAAAAATATAATCCTAATCACAATAATAATAATAATAATAATGTAATCAATAATTGTTACATACTGATTCCACCATCGCGTAGAAAACTATAATTTTTCGATAATTCAAGTAAATCCAATTCTGAGACTGCAGGCTCTGGCGAAATCTTTTCAGGTAATAAAATATTCAATGTACATATTGGCGTTTGCGGTATCTCGCCTTTAGGAACCTTAGGCTCACTCATAAACATTATTCGACCCATCATATCTACCGCATCTGGATCTTTTATCCGCGCAGTAAAAGGTACTCTATTTTCTTTAAACGCTCTGAATGGTAATTGAAGTTGTTCGCCGCTTTTTAATACTGGTACGAGATTACCCGTAAATTCCATGTATTGAGTTTTGCCTTCTAAAACCTGCACAACGTACACAATGTAGTAAATTTGACTAACATTTCTTATTTTATATTAATACAAAATTTACACACACACACTTACTTCAACATCTCTACTCTTCGCAACTTCAGTAAAATGTTCTTGATGTTCAAGAGTTTTATCCTCTTTGTCATCGGTCATACAAAATACGCGTATCCTGGCCTCCAAAGGATCTATACGTTTGGCGAATACTACGAATCTATAAATAATATCGAATAATGTATTAAATTCAAAAAATAAAAAACTACCAAAGAAAAAAAGAATTATATTCCTAAAGACGAAGATAATTATTTTGCAAAATAGTTGTTGTTATCCATTCAGTATAATTGTCAAACGTACTTAGCCATAAATGGTACATGAGTAGCATGGGTATATAATTCTGTAGCCATTTTGGTTGCTTCCGAAATATTTCGGCAGTCCATTAGCCAAAAACGAGCAGATACCGTGGTTGTAAAAGAGACACAATCCTTGACGAAAGTCAACGGCGTCGAACCTGTGACATCCTCCCAGACTGCCCGAGACTGACCCCCTGAACGACATACATGTCAAGTCCAATAATATTATTAAAATATGTCCGTACTAAAAATGTTCAATAACAGTAGTGAAACGTGTGTTTTTATCCGGTGCGACCGAAATTAATTACAGTCTCGAATAAATGTGAAGAGAATTAAGGTAGTAATTTTTATAATATTTAAATCATTTTTTTTTATGATTATGAGTGCAAATATGTTGATTTCATTAGCAAATAGAAAGGACGGGAAGATGCTTGACGTAATCATTCTCGTTTTATAATGAATATGAATAATGATTTTTAGAAATATTATTTTTCTTTATAAAGAAGATATGATGAAATATTTTAGACGTAGATATGCTTGTATATATATATTTGTATATACACACACACACACATACTCATGGAATTGGGTAAAAAATAGAAATTCACTAAAACCTGAAAATACATACAAATTACAAATAATATATACGTATATGATATTTATAAAAATTTAATGAACGTTATGTATTTAACATCGGTCTCTAGAAATGTGTATAGCGTGCTATGGATTATTATGTACACAAGACAAGTATAATGAATATAAAAAAAGCTTCGTTATTTGCATATTTTTATACGCACCAATTGAGAGAAGATATTTATAAATACCTAGATAAAAAGCAACACGAGAGTACTCTGATCTCAGAAGATATGTATTTCAAACAAAACGCACAAATATTAGCGAGTGTAGTTGAAATTATTGAAAAAATATAACGTTATTTGAAAAACGAAAAAGAAAAAATTATATAACGTAAATCTGTGATATTTGTTGAACAGCTATGAAGCCCCGGATTGAAAATGTCAACGAAAAAGAAATGTGGCTGCTGTGCACATTTATTAATTTAATATAAAAAAATAAAAATAAAAGAAATTTAAAAAAATGCGATATTTTGCAATACTTCTTCATCGTTAGAATAAGTTCTAACGTTGAATAGTACTTTATCGATTTCAGGTAAGTACCGTGTATCTTACATTAAGCACAATGTCGATTAGATAATAAAATTTGATTTAGAATGAAAGCTTGACATATTGAAGCAATTACCATTCAACTGAATGTGCTGAAACAAAAACTTGTAATTTGACGCTTACGATGAGCTAAGTAATAAAACTTTGATCTACTTTTAATTAATAATCCATACCTAAATGACTCAATCCTAACAATATGCAAGCATTAACAATGAATCACAACAAGATATGTATACAACAATGGTACTCAACGAAATGTTTCTATGGAACATGCAGCTACCATCTCCCTTTTAAATCTCTATCCGAAGGTCTTCGGGATACTGCCACTGATAACGAGAAAACTTGAAACGATGCATACACTTTCAATAAGAAGATTATAAATTACAGTTGAAAATAATTCACTTGGCTGACACTTACTCGATAGACAAGATCTTCCTCGACCCTTCAGTATCGATTTTCCTTTTTTTAAAAAGAGAAAAATTGTTTACGTGTCTGATTTATGCAACTAGGAAAAAAAACTAATTTTTGTAAGCTATTATATGAACTAATTGTAAGAATAAAAAATAAAACCATCTATCTCTCTCGTAATAATTTCCACATTCCACGAATAAACGACCTTTTTTCTTTTTCTTTTTACGTAAAGTTCTGTTTTTTTTCCTTCGTTAATGTGTAATCGATATATTTACAGAGATCACAACCCTTCATTATTTGTTCATTTAATTGAAATAGATTATATAAATAATAGTACAATATTAGTAGAAACAATTATCTCGCCCGATACCAAAGGGTAAACCGCAGTCAGTGTTTATCAGCTATAGATAAATTATAAAAATTACTAAAAAAAAAAAACCAGTATTAGGAAAAAAAAATAAATAAAGAATAAAAAAAAATATATATATATATATATATATATTGCGATCGCAAATATGAAAACGATATAAGTATATAAGTTTAATATGCGTAGCTACAAATACACAAAAGACTATTATAAAAATATAACACTTAAATATCGCAAATGTTATTACATGTGTGTATATGGTATAAAAATAAAAAACCGATAGCATGCCGCGCAGTCCCGACGACCTGAGAACAGACGAGATTGCCTACCGACGTTGTCATCATGCCTAACTAAACTACAAATTGATTTACTCGAATGCTTAAAAAATCTGGTAAGATATATAATATATATATATATTAGGGTGGGTCAAAAAAATGACTTATTTTTTTTTTTCAAGTGCCACGGAAAAATGGGTTGCTAGACACCTTAAAACAATTCTCACCAAATATAAGCTC
>NW_015148976.1:3168563-3386208 GCF_001465965.1 Polistes dominula
TATATATATTATATATTAACATTATAATATATATTATAATGTTAATTTGATTATCTAAATTTAAACTTACCCTAAAAATTTCGCACCGACTGGCCCAAGTTCCAAAATACGACTGGCCAAAGCCTCACCTTCCATTAAAGGAGGCGGATTGGTCAATTTATCTCTTCTTAGGTATCTACAGGTTACTCTCATCGGCATTGCCGCTTTACGTGGGGGCACGATAACGCGAACTCCGCTGTGTCTACATCCTCTCATTGCACCACCTCTCGCGTCGACCAGGAAAGAAACCAGGAAGCTATCGTAGTAGATTGATTTTAGAAAAACTCATAATGATAATTAACTGCAAACAATTGTTTTGCCGTTGAATACTATTATACATTGATACGATATATAGATTTGTAAAAAAGAAGATAATAAATAAAACATATTTTATATATATATAAACGTGTGAAACCGCAATCGATGTTTCGTTCGTTCCTTTTCATCTTGAAGAAACCTTTTTAATCATTTTTCAAGTTATATTCTGTTTAGTATGGAAATATCTTAATTAATAATAATAAATATTTATTTAAATTGAATATAGGTTAATTTCTTTTTGCATTCGATATCTGTTGACTTATAATTATAATAATTATTTTTCATAGCCAAGTCGCATCGTACGCCAAGCGTGCGGTAATGTGAAAGATTTAATTATGCATCACCAGAATGATACTATGAAACGCAAAGCAAAAATGAGTCATTTTCAATAGTAAAGATTAGACATTTAATATATTTAATATTATCAAAATTTAATATAATAAATTAAACAATATTTAAAATGATCTCTGTTCGTGTCTATCATATGTATTGATCTTTTTATGGAATGATTTATTTTTTGAAAGAATTTGATTGTAATCGATAAAAGTAAATAATAAATATGACATGTAATCATAACGACAAGGATAAGCTAGACGAGAAGCTAAGCACTCTATTGCAATTTTTGATTTATTTTTATATATTTTTTTTTTGTTTGCTTGTTTTTTTTTTTTTTTTGTTTTTAGTAAACGAAGCTGCAAGCTGAGCTGTATGATCACATCAAAGAACTATGTGAAAACATCGAAAAGGTCAATTGTTAAAAAAACCAACGAAAAAAAAATCCATTTAAAAAGTATATATAGATAATATAATATAATATAATACATTCCAACAATTTTCGTGTGCGAATGACTAATAAAATTCTAAAGAAGATTGTATTTGAATAAAACTTATGTGGTATATGATAGCTGTAGGCAACGTTTTTACAGCGAATACATAAATCTACGAAAGATAATTCTAATAAAATTCTATTTCAACAAACGATTGATACGATCGTAGTTCGTTACTCGGTATGTGTTCGCTGTTAGACGAACTCTATCGATTTAAAAAAAAAAAAAATGACTAAAAGTCATCGACTACTAGGGAAGAAGGGGGTCATGTGCAACAAGGAATGAAAAAAGTGTCGAACGCATGAAACTATACAATTCAGGAGCATAACGTCTAATAGCAAAAGCTAAAAGATTCAAGAGAAGATCCACTTACTTTCTCCATTGTGGGATTCTGCGAGTAGCGCAAATTAAATAACAGAGGATCGGAAACAAAATAAAAAACGCGTTAGTATTCATTCGTTCCCATAAATATGACGATGAATGATGCCATAAAAATAAAGAGAAAGAGATAGAAAAAGAAATAGAAATAGAGAATGAGAGAGAAAGAGAAAGATGAGATCATGAATTATTATATTCTGCCACAACTTTACAGATTTTCGAAAGTATTAATAAATCAGCGGACGGTTAGTTGAATCATTTAATGATTCCTTAAAGTATTGCCAATTGATAATCGCTGATAGCTTCGAAAACCCGCAATGATCACACACAAACCACTTTTTTATTAAGTACATATTGCGGAAAGGAAATAACAATAATAATTATGTATTATAGTATAGAGACGCGCGATAGACAACACATCACTCACACTATGCGAAAAATAGACATACATTGGGACTGCAACATAAGAGGAAAGATTTCGAAATCTGCCTGATGATATGCTGTCGATTGAAATCATTCTAGAAATTGGATTTTTATGCGATTAGTATATTTTAATTTATAAGAATAAGAATAAATAAATATTTAATATCGTGTACGAGATTCTATTAATTCTTAAATAATTTATATATAATGTTTTTCATTACTATTATTATTATTATTATCAACAGCAGCATAAAAGACGACAGATCTCGTTTTATGCACATAACGTAGCTGAATAAAAAAATATAATGGAAATATTTTTGTAAGATAAATCCGCAACGAGCAACAACAGCCGTTGTAAAGGACTAATTTTCCTTAATTTCTCTTTTTGTTAGAATTAACGACGGATGAACGATTCTTCTTTTTTGTAATAACTTTTGTAAATACTTTCCACGATCGTTGGCGTAATTGTCTTTTGGTAAAATAGATTTGTCATGTGCCAATGTGTGAATATACGTTTATTTTTGTTCGTATATCATTTCTGTTGTAAAAAAAATTGAATCCTTCCTTACGATTCTAATTCAATTTAAAACATGTACTTTACTATTTTCATTAATGACGTCGATCAATATTATTGTGCTTGATTTAATATCGAGTATAAATCATTTGATAATGAATTAATTATCAACGATATTTATACGTATAATTTGATGATAAAAATTAGGAAAGGATCGTGGACTACATATCAAGCACGTGAGTCTAATATAATAAAAACGGAATGGTATACCTGTCCCTCTCCATTCCTTGTCCTTTTGACATGGTGCCAATAGTAGCCAGCGATGTAATTAGGAACTCTATAGAGGCACTAATCTCGGAACAAAACCGTGTATGATTATCGACACTTGTTTTATTTCATGCACATGCTTAATGTTCTTTTATTAAATCGTGCAGTTGACGTTTCGTTCTTAGAAACTTTAGCGATTGACGCAACACTGCCAAACGTATTTCTTGAAACTCATAAAACTGTGCTCCATAATATACTCGAAACAATCACACTCAACATTTCGAAAATAGAACAATATGACGCAAGTATTTTATCCTCAGACTTTAAACCTACATACGAGAGAAATTTAATAGATGCGTGTTAGTTGAAAAAAAATAAAAAAAAATAAAATATTTAAGATACTAATGGTTAACGAAATTATTTAAAACGTGTTATATCCAAAAAGAATCGTTCATCTTTGAATATATATATATATTTAAACATTTCATGCTAAATTGCTACATCGTTTAAAACAATGCTACGAGCAAGACAAGCGGCTAAATGAAAACACGTATGAATGCAAAGGTGTAACTGAAGAACAATTGTCTTTATTTTTAACTAATTAACGAATTGTATTAAAGTATCGATGAGATCGCGCGATGTTTTGTACAGAGAAAGTGAGATGATAAATGTTAAAGAACGCAATGATTATTTTTCGTTTTAACGTGTTATGTTCTATGCGTTTTTCTTGTTTTCCTTTTTTTCGTTTATTTATCAAAATTTTTAAATAATTATTGATATAATGATAACCAAAGATAATTTCTTTACTTCAATTGGATTAGTTCGAGCTTTGCATAACGAACCTTTAGCCCGTTTAATAAAGATCTATCAAACATCGATAATTTAGCAAATTATAGGCTTGAGAGATAAATTAGAAGTAAACTAGAAGATAAATTACATAGCAACCAATAATTTGAAGGATTAGTTACAGCAGGATACTTTCATCAACACACACCGTATCACACTATAATACACAACATTATTGCTTTTTCATAATCAACACTATTACCGTTTAAGGCACGAGAGTAGTAAATACGCTAGTATAAGAAATGCAATATCTTATGCAGTGTACACATTTCTGGTATCGACACTAAATATTTATATCTTTATGTTGTCCAAGAATTTTATTAATCTTACTTAATCGTCGTGCGTAAACAAATTTTCTTAAATACACACGCGCTCCTTAAAACTTTATTTTTCTACCTATACAATTTCATGATCATGTATTTGTTTAAGATAAGCCGTACAATTATGAAATTTATTCGTATCATCGATATTCCCAAATTCAACGTATTATATCGAATGATATGTTAGCGGGTGTTTTTAAAAAATGTTGACCATTAAATAGAAACAATTCATTTTTATTTGTTTTAAATAGAAATATTTCTGTTGAGACTCAAAACTTTTCAACCAACCTTCGAATATTCAGAGTGTCTCAATATTTCCCACCATATTTTACTGGGATATTCGATAAGTAAAAAAATAAGCTTTTAAATATATAATTAAAAAGCTATAAATAAAAATACGAAACGATAACGGACCGGTGTTTCTATTTGAATATGCAACGTTAACTCAAGATTACGTCTGCATTAACGCAGACTCAATATTTTTATTTGAAAAATTAACCACGCAATCTGTTTTAGATTTCCTATTAAATGAATTGCAGTCAGAATTAATAGAAAATATATTTTTATTATTTATTGAATGACAATTATCCCCAACAATAGATAAGTCGAGGAAAACCAATTTCTTGGACTTCAAAGATATTATTAATAAATTTTTACTTGTGAGAAATAGTGAAAAAGAAATTGATCAAACAGAAATTAATGCACATTAAAAATGAATGCAAAGAATTCGTGACGCATTTGAAACAATTAAGGAAAATAAAACAGAAATATATAGATTAGTCATAGGATAAATTCTATTCTCCGTAGATGCAATTTCTAACATTCATAATGACGAATAACATATTAAAATGAAATTATAATTTGAACGAACATTCTATTCCTATGTAGTATGCAATTAAAAAGTAGTTCGTTATTGTTTTATATTTTTGTTATAACTTTTTAATGAAGCATTTAACGTAACGTTGTTTTCTTATTTTTCTTTATAAAATATGGTAATAAAATTTTGAAGAGAAAAAAACATTGAGACACTCAGTACGTAATCGTTAATAATAATAATAATAATAATAATAATAATAATAATAATAATAATAATAATAATAATACAGCTTATCGAACTCTGTCGTGTTAATTCGATATTAACTAATTTTCATTAAAATGTCTGTATGTAATAAAAAAAAAAATCTGAATACAATCGATACATACCCAACGTGAACCGGATGCCTATTGATATCTATATTGTCCGGCTTTAGAATTGCGGCATTAGAACGTTGATAGTTTTCCTTGGTGATCATTTCTGTTATCGTGGGAGCTAGAAAATTGTAAATCAAAGAAAATAAAAAAAAACGTTCTTTATACGATAACGAAAAATCACACGATGTTTTCCGTTGTTAATTAAACGACTGACTAGAAAAAAAAGAAACAAAGATAAAAAGAAACTAATTTTTCTAACATACCTCCAGCATGTCGATTATCTCTTTCGTCATCAGTAACATTAACGCGCATGGAGTCGTCTCCCATAGATTTCATATCATCAACAGTCATGTAACGGTATTGATGTTGGTCGCTGAGCATCGGATCTTCACCTGCATAAATGAACAATGAGATCTTTATTACGGTTCACGGTATACTCGTTAATAAGTTCTTCGTGAGTTAATATGAATACAAAGTGGTAGATTATAGTACCGTATATGAAAAATAATACTATGTGTCACAATTAAATCGTATGCACTAATATTATTAAATGTATGGACATTGGTTTTGATGCCTTTGCAACGGAAATAAATAATATCATTGCCAATGAAATTATTAGGAATAAGCGAAATAACAAGCAAAATCGGAAAAGGTATATATAAATATATAGCGGCGTTAGAAAGATTTTTCAAATAATCGTTTTTTCATCGACCATATTATTTTGTTTTTTTTTTAAGAAGAAAACAACACTATGGTTTATCTTTTGTCTTCTTTTTCTTCTTCTTCTTCTTCTTCTCCTTCTTATTCTTCTTCTTCATTTTATTCTATTTATTTGTTATCATCATCACCGTTCGTGATTACTCTCATAAAGAACTGCTCAATCGTTGGTATACATTTACACACAGATTAAATCTCTGCCGTTTAAGATACGAAACAATAAAGTACGTCATACTTCCTTAATTTGTCGTGTAATATCTATCTCCGAAATCAAAAAATAAAATGCAGAAGTCTGTATTACTCTGTAACTCTCATTTTTCACACTGACAATGGAGACTGAAATCTTGCCGCATTTACGATTGCGAATTATCAGACATTTCAAGAATATAGGCCACAATTATCCAATGGATGGACAGCCCACAAATTTACCGCCCACGTCTAATATGTTATCGGCAGATAAAAGCAAATTATTCTTCACGCCGCTGTATATGTTTAAAGCATGTAAGATGTTGTAATATCTAAAAATAAAGACAAACAATATTATGTCGAGTTACTCGAGTATGAGAGAATAAGACCTTGAACCGTCGATGGTAGATATGAGATGATTGCTGTCAAATAATCTTCCTTTTTCTCTCTTTCCCACCTTTTTTTATTTATTTTTTATTCTCTCTCTCGTTTAATCTAACGAGTATAAAGATGATAGTTCGAGTTTTCTTTGGAAAACGTTTTCGGATAAATATATTATTACGGAACCAACTGAAAATTTGAATTTTCGTCACTCCACGTATTCAGTTATGTTTAATTTTATGGTATGAACGTAACCGTAACACAGAAACGCTAATTTTATCATCGTTCAAGGACACGTAATACTGAAACAGTTCTGTTAGACGTTCTAAGACGCTTCTATCTCTACGAAAGAACCAATCTCGTAAACGGTGACCTATATCTTCTGGAGAGTTCGTGTTCTAATCGTCTCTCAGAAGATCAGCTATATAATCGTGTCAAATCTCATTGAATAAGGAAGACTTGAAGCGTCATAGGATGAAAATAGTTTTAATAATAATAATCTAAGATAGATTATGACTCTTAATAGTTCGATCATTTCTAACGTAATAATACTTTAATCTATGAATATAATATCATGAAAACTTATTATTGACTTATAAGAAAATTTAAAAGTCATGGCTGGGAATAAATTTCGTATTAGTATCTCCTTTCTCATTATCCCACATTATTCCTTATGTCATTGATGCAACCGTCTGTATAATTATTATGTCGTATTCACGTAACGTACTGTATATTCCTCCTCTTCCTCCTATAAACTTAATTAGGTCTAACAAGTTCTACTCACTTTTATGTACGTATAGAAACGATATTCATGTAAACAAGGTCGTATCTATAGGTGTACGAACCGTACAGGAGTACAGAGCTTATCAACACCATAGATTGTTTTTTTTAATTATCATATAAATTAATATTTATGCGTATAAATATTTTTCATACCCGATGTAATTAATTAATTAACAAGATATTGTTCCATTTAAAATTTACATTAATTTAATTAACTATCAAATATCCCGTAAAATGTAGAAACGGTCGGAGTGTAAATTTGTACTTTTATCATACGGTATCATCCTAACTTTTTCTAATCTAATTTCTAATTATTCATCCTATTTTATAGTAAAGATAAAAATATATACAAGTAAAAATATATGTAAATACGTTATTATATACGTTTCTATCGTCATCGATATCAATGACAATTTAAACTGACACACCCTATCGTAAAATGGCCGAGTGATTTTCGGTCGATGTCGTAAAGTGGCAACTATTTGATACTATAACGCTATTCGTAGTATGAGGTGGTCATGGCTTAATTTAAAACAAATTGTTTGTGTCTGTAAGATTGGCGCTACAACTTGACGTCCTTGTCTTGCGCCAGCGTTTACATTTGCAATGCAGAATGCATGTCCGCGCCATTGTTACGGTATACTTCCGTTATATATACGTACAGAATGAATATTTAACTTTTATTAATGGGCATGAGCCTTTAAAACAAAGTCATGTTGGTTCTATTATCCATTAATGTTATGTAATGATATTAAATGATTTTAAATACGTATTTAACTAATTCCTCGTAATTTAACATTTAATTTACACGATGAGGTTGCTGTTTACAGCAATTATTAACAATAATTCTGCCGATTCCACTTAAACCGGTTTTTCAATTCTCGTTACGTTTGCTTAAACAATTGAACATAAATTGGTCTGGATAATCATTGAAAAAAATACATCAGCCATCGATGTATTTTCTGATAAAAAACATCGTTTGAATTCAATTATTACGATATTTGTGTCGTTGGATTTATTGAATGCAATTTTTATTAGCATAAAAGCGAATATTTAAAATTATCGAATCGATCATTTCAAAGTATATGGTTAACAACAATTTTGTGTGAATATTTACGTTAAAAACATATGTATTATTACAAAAAAGGTGAAATAACTGATTAAGAAAAAAGATAAATGAGTGAGACATACTTTTTTTCGATTGTCGAATGAACGAACGACAAGTAACGTAGCCTTTGACGTTTCGAAGAAACGTGCACGCATTAATTTATCGTGAATAATTACGAAAAGCATAATGATAAGGTGCGTAGATGATGACGTGCATGAAATGAGGTGCATGGAGCAATATAACGACAAGGATAATTGCATATTTACATATAATGTCGCTGTTCCTGCTGCGTGCACACCCGCAGCATGCCATCCCTTTCGACTCTTTTCCCTTTGCCTTTCCCTTTGCCATTTCAAACGGGATACAGATGTCGATGTTTAAAAGGTAACAAAATTTAACAAAAAAAAAAGAAAGAAAAAATAAATAAATAAATAAATAAATAAAATAGAAAAACTGAAAGAAGATAACGAAGAGCGCCGTTTATATCGTCTTGTGCCTTTTGAACAGTAATAAGTGCACTGGTGCACTGTGACGAGGTTGCATACGGTGTACAGTAGGATACTCTCTATGCAGTCAACGCCATATACAATGATATAAAGACAATTTAGTGGCGGTACGAGTTGTTACGTGTGCCTCATAATTATTGCATCACTGATTATTCGCAACTGTGCGTAATCCTTTGATCCGTTGATAGGATAATATCACCGTAGATCTTTCTATAAGTTTTATTTTTTTCTTTTCTTTTATATTCTTATCGTCGAATATTTTCAATCAAAAATTTTCACAATATATAGACAATTAATATTCGTTCGAACGAATCAAATAAATCCGTTATGATCACCTTTGTCGTTCTAGAATTCAAAAACGAATTCTTGATCTTCTTATCGAAATTTTCGTTCTCTTTCCGTACTATCGACACCGTTGCGTAAAACGTTAGTTTATTTATTTTATCCTCGTGACGACAAATCAAACGTGTTGCCTCGCGTTCAATTGCGATTAAAAGTTTGTATCGTAATATTGAGGAAATATCTCTGTTTCACCGTAGAAGAAACAAAAATCACACAATTGTAACAACGCCTTCTTTTTTTTGATGCACCGTACGTTCCGCTATAACGTTTGCATCCGCGGGGGTCAGGAACAGCGACTGTTTTGAGATTAATACAAGTTCGACGTAAGACCACCGCTAGAAACGTGACCTCATTTTATGAATCACCAATTTTATAATAGTCATTGCCTTCGAGCTTTCCCGCCAATTTATTTACACGCCGCAAGATATAGCCGTTGCCCGCGACTTCACCGTTCATCGTTGAAACAACAACTATGATTTTCTACTGTTTACCTCACGTTTTCTCAAGATCTATGGGTGCGTGTCTCTATAGTAATAAGGTAGGGAGAATTTTGTTAAACTTGTGCACATGCACGTTATACGCGTATATAAACGATACTTTGAAAAAAAAGAAACGTTCACTAGTGTCGTGTTCATTGATCAAATAAATAAATATAGATCGATTCTCGAAATAAATTCGTAATGTGTGATAATATATGGGTATAATTATTATGTGATTTACTACTACTGGCGCTTAGCAAATGTTCACAACCGAAAAAAATATCTATCCAACGTGAGCCTTTTTACTTTACTTTGCTTTGCTTTGAACGAGACTTCGTCAGCAACAAATATAAAAAATCTTCCTAGAAACATAAATCTCTAAAGGTAATCGCGTAGTGAGTTGAAACCAAAAAAAAAAGATCAAGGGAAAGACGGGGGAGGAAAAAATAAGGAAAAAAAAAGATAAATAAGAAAAAAAAAAGTAAGCGCCGCACGTTATATAAATTCGTGTGATATTTCGGTTCTTGGATTGCGTTTGGCAGTTGGCCAGAAGACGACGGGGGTTAAACTGACTATTCTCTATTGCACCAATATGAATAGAAAACTCTCAACGAGAAACGTACGTCGCGCGCCGTTGTTGTACGTATGTCGTACGCGTTGCATAACAGGTAACAGACAAAGTAGAATGCATGTCATAGGCTACAGACGAGTACAACGGGTGCAATGTTGAAAATGACAACTATGATGACGCCAAGGATGATATGTCAAAACCGAGCAACGAGCGAGCTAATCTACGTCCGTTTCTACCAACTTGTGTTAGAATGATAATGCTACTCGTTATTATGTTAATTGCATTAACGCCGGTCCGGGAGCACGGCCCATTTCGTTAATCGTACAGAATGTAAAATTGTAACAAGAGGATGTACGGTTTCATAGCTTCAAAGTGTGCACTTTAACATGTACATTTCTTCTCTATCTGTTCGCTGATTTCAATTCAAATGCATAACACTTGATGTATGAGTAACATGTATTTTTTTCTTCTGTTTCTTCATCACCATCATCAACCAAACACATTCTCCGATATCTTGAAAACTTCGTTGGATAATTAAACGATTTCTAGCTTGTCACGCATCGTATTGTATATATTTACATAAATACGTGAGACGTGAGTGAATTTAAATACGAGAGAGAGAAAGAGCACCATCTTATTGAAAAACTATTCGCATTCATTCGCATAATGTCGATTGGGAAATATTAAGATTAAGGTGATGGTTAGTGAGTGCATAAAATAAAAATTTAAATCATACTACTGAGCATTAAGGTCAAACTATCAGAGATTCAACTTTCGACATAGGGTAGAACAATTGAAAATAAACTATAAGTTCATCTTGTCTACTCGTCGTTATTAAAAATCAAAATGCTAACGATAAGAATTATTTTTATTTCATCTTTTTTTTAAGGGGGTTTATTTTTTTACAAAAAAAAAAGGACCCAAAAGTATAAATCCAATACCAAATGTAAGCTAGCGGGAAGATAGGTAAATAATGTACAAGATGGATTGATCGTTTCGATTTATATGGGATCGAATAGATGGGAAGGGAATGTTTAAACGATGTACCAGACGATCTATGAGCTTAGAATTCCAGAGATCGACGAAAATATTACAAAATGACCCACATCACACGGCTCTCAGAAGAGTGTATGTGTGTACGGTATGTACTTCACGCACGTGTGACATGTGAATGAAAGAAAGAGAGAGAGAGAGAGAGAGAGAGAGAGAGAGAGAGAGAGAGTAGAGAGTAGAGACAGAGTGACAGAAAACAGAGAACTTACGGGTATAGGTCATTTGGCCCTTGTAGTAAGAAGGAAGGTACACGTGTTGCGCGTGTGGAGGCTGCCCGTACACATTCATGGCTGCCATGCCGATTTCATCACCACCTACATTATACGCCGGCGAGTAAGGTCATTTTTTTATCAAAACCCTAATTTTGCACCATCAAACATTGTTTCTATATCTCGTTATCACTGGGTTGTTAGTCTTCGTATAGTTAGTGTTAAACCAAAATATATACCTTCGCTGAAACTGCTATGAAGAACTTTATTTGTAATATATATAAGCAAGCAACTAATATCGTTTTAAATATATTATAATATAATAAATATATATATATATATATTTATCTATACAAATATAATATTAATTATATTAAATAAGTAATTAGAATACTCAAGAAAACGCTAATAAATAATGAATTGCAAGAATCTGTTTCTATAATATGTTCAAATGTTAACTTTATTTCAAATCCTATACCTTATCTATACTATGTATACAGAATGTTTTGTAACTGGTAATACAAATGTGCAAGGGGTGAATTTACATGGAAAACTAAATCGAAAATGTATAATCACATTTTTTCATTGCTTTGTTTTTAAGAAAAAAAAAGTTTGAAAATTTGTCGAATACGCGTGCACTTGATTCAGCTCGACAGATTCCACTATCTTACTCTCGGATATTTCGGATAACATTTTTGTGCTTCCTAACATATTTGCGAACATTATCAGTATGATAATACCTCTTGTATCGATTTTACACTTATGTTTATCAAACGAGGCTTTTAGTTTCTAGGGATGCAGACACAGTCAAGTGCACAAGTACTCGACAGATTTTTAAACTTATTTATCTCAAAAACAAAGCAACGAACAAATGTAATTCTATATTTTTTATTTACTTTTTTATATAGAACCAACCCCTTGCTCGTTTGTACTACCAATTACAGAATATCCTGTAGAATACTTTTTACTTTAAGGCAAGACCGCATATTTACAACTATTCCTGGTGCTATTACGAAGCTTCAAAGTTTTACATAATATTGATAAAGCAAAGATAATATCTATACGTTATTTGAAATATTGATAGCTTAGCTATTTTGCAAAATTCAATACTAAATAGATATATTTACATAGACGGAAAAAATATAATTTGAATAAACATTTGATGGAAGACGTATTTAACAACCCAGCGAGTATATGCTAGATACATGCTCTTGCGAAATGAATGCAAAAGAAACGCAATAAAAACAAGCAAAGAAAAATGCCATTTAGCTCTTTAATAATAACTCTGGAATTTCGACAAAAAAACCGATTATACTAAATAATAATGTAATATACGTATTCGTTACGCGTATGTTTGTTCATTTAAGTAAATAGAATATGTAGATACATATACATATATTCTATTGTGTCAAGTTGAGTAATTTGAACCTATCCCTGCTACCTCATGTTGCCTGTTCCATCGTAACTAATCGGGTTGGGAAAAGGATATGAGAATCTATGAGGATATTCATATAAGGAAAATATTTTTATAAGCTAAGAAGACATGTATCATCCATGCTTCATTATTTAAACTACACTATATATTCTCCTCATGCCTCATGCAAGAGTGTGTACATAATTTTAGGAAGCTTACTTGATAATTCATTTAGTATTTTTTCATGCAATTGTTTTGGAAGAAACTTGTGTTAATTCCAATGATGTAATACATATACATATTTAACAAATCAAAAATATTCATTAATTTAATACGGACAATTTCACGGATAACGCTTAATAAAAACATTTATTAAATTAAATAGAAATGAATATAAATTAATAATATATCATCATTAACGTAGGATTTTTTCTATAAGAATTATTTTACAGCATGCATTATATCGAATTATGTATCGAAATTTAATTCCAATAAGATTTATACTTGTATTTTTACAAGAAATTCTTTTCTTTATTTTCTTTTTTTAATATTCCTATTTTTTTAATTATCGAATATATATTTTATTAGATAAAAATTCTCAATATATTGCAAACTATATTCAACATGTATATTTAAAAATCGCATGAGGTTTCATTTTCAAACGCCTCCACTATTAAATTGAGAAAAAATGTTATTTCTTCTTAATTCAACTCTTATATAAGATTATACATTTGAATATGCATAGACTGCAATAAGTATCTATTAAGCAAAAACAAATGATTATAATAATAAACCATGTACTCACCGCCTTCATCTTCACTGTCACTCATGAATGTTTCTTGCATAGATTCGGGTGCTTGTACTCTATATTTTTCTTCAATAGTGATAGTATGTGTTGTGGTAATAATAGTTTCAGTTACAACCTTTAATGTCTCAATGACGCTGATATAGCCAAGTTTTTGTGCAATATCCAAAGCAGTTTGCCCATTCTATAAAACGTAATGCAATTTGTTATTTTAACTATTTGTAAAAAAAAACGTTGTCTTGTATATAAAAAATTGGATTTTTAGCTCTACTTACATTAGTTACAGCATTTGGCTTAGCTTTACTTTCTAATAGTAAATTAATAACCAGCGTGTGACCCTGCTGAGCAGCTTGATGTAACGGCGTGTAACCAGCATTGGTGCTGTTATCAACAGTTGCACCCGAGCGTAAAAGGAATCGCACCATTGCTGATTGTCCAAAATGAGCTGCAACGTGCAATGGCGTGTAACCAGCCTAAAATAAACGCATATATTTAATAACAATTTGACATAAAAATAAAAATGATAATTGTATAACATTTTTTTTATAAGATAGTATAAACAATACCAATAATTACTATCACTATAAAGACAATAGAGTCAAGTGAACAAGTCGGACACTTAAAGATAACAATGCAAAAAATGCAACCTAGAGCTACTTAAAGTACTTATTGTGTTTCCAATGATAATTGAATTATATTCATGATGTTAACAATGTAATCGTGAATATGATAATTTTTTTCTACGCTCAGTTATAATATTCATCGTCTATCGTGCCATTGATCTTTCGCTAATTATATTGTTCTTTTCATAAGCATAAATGTAGATAAAAATAATTACATTACCTTTGTTTTAACATCGATCTGAGCACCATTTTTTACGAGGATAGAAGCAACGTTGACTTTATCCTCTTGTGCGCATAAATGTAACGGCGTAAGACCATTCTGAAAAAACAGGTTAATAAATAATAATATAAGGAATATTCTAATTATGCGAATGTACCTTCGCCTTATGATTTGTGTCTGCCTTGTGTTCGATAAGTAAAGTTGACATATCAGTGTGTCCTTCTTGTGCACTTAAATGTAGCGGCGTAAATCCAGCTTTTGATTCTGCATTAGCTTTTGCACCATATTCCAGTAATGTTGTTGCAATGTCCATCTGTATACAATCATTCAAATTTTTCTGTTAATTCTGTCAATTCTGTCAATTTTAATATCATTTTACTCTATTTACTTGCCTGATTTTTTCGTGCTGCAATATGTAAAGGTGTATGACCATTTTTAGCCATAGCATGTGGCGAAGCACCCTTATCTAATAGGAGTAATGCTACATTCTGATGGTCGTAATGCGATGCTACGTGAAGAGGAGTTACTCCATTCTGTATTTAATAAATTGATCAAAATATTTTTACTTGTCGCGTCTACGCTTATATATAATTTTAATAAAAATTAAATATTATAAGGACGTTACTTACCTTTCCTTGAGCATCAACAGGTGCATTCTTTTGTAGTAACAATCTTGCCACGTTCATATTGCCATATTTAGCTGCTAAATGCAATGGCGTAAAACCTTTTTTAGTCGTAGCAGTAAGTGATGCGCCATTTTCTAATAAAACTGAAGCAACCTACACATAAAAAATAATTGTTAATACGTTATATTTAATAGGTATAATCAAATATTAAATTGTATGACCAAAAATTACTTGTAACTATAAAATGTTTACCTCTTCCTGACCTTCCTTAGCCGCGATATGAAGTGGAGTGTACAAATCTTTTGTTGTTGCATCAACTCCAGCACCGTGTTGTAATAGCAACATTACAATGTCAACGTTACCTAAGCGGGAAGCAACGTGGAGTGGTGTTTGTTCCTCCTAAAAAAAAATAATATGACAGACATCAAAATTATTCAAAACAAAAAAATAAAATTACATGATATCCGTACCCTTGCTCTAGCGTCAACTTGAGCACCATTCCTAAGAAGTATCCTGATAATATCAGTCTGGTTTGCTCTAGCAGCTAAATGTAACGGCGTCTCGCCTCTTACTGTCGGTATGTCTGGACTAGCTTCGTGTTGCAGCAAGTAAATGACGATGTTCATACATCCCATAAAACTTGCTACATGCAGCGGAGTTAATCCGGACTAAAACAAAAATAAATAACAAGAAATTTTTTAAAATTTTAAATTATTACAAAAAATATATTTTTAATATTCAATAATAATATTGTTTACCTCCGTAGTGGCTTCGATACTAGCTTTGTGTTTTAATAGAAGTTCAACCACTTTGATTCTGTTCTTCTTACACGCAATATGAAGAGGTGTGAAACCATTGAGTGCACGTGCATTAGGATCCGCATTTCTATCGAGTAAAAGTTTGGCCACTCTTACGTGACCACAATGAGCTGCCACATGCAATGCTGTTAAATAGTCTACTGTTACTTCATCCACAGGTGCACGATGATAAAGTAAAACCCTTGCTGCGTCTACGTGATCTCCTTGAGCAGCCATGTGTAATGGTGCGAGACCATTCTGCACGATAATCAAGAAAAAATGCATTACTCAAATGATAATCAAATATTATTCGACAACGATGAGGTTTATGAATATATAATTTATTACCTTTGTCTTAGAGCCAATAGGCGCTCCTTTTTCAATAAGAATATCAACAACTTCATGATGACCTGATCTTGCTGCACAATGAAGAGGTGTAAGGCCATCTCTCGTTTTAGCTTCGATATTTGCTCCTTTATTCATCAGATGACTTACCATTTTTAGTTTACCCCATTTTGCAGCTACATGAATTGGTGTAATATTGTGCTATATGAACGAACAAACGAAAAAATAAAACGTAAATATCATATTTGTTCAAATATTTTTTAATAATTATAGGTGCACATATAAATATGATTGAATACTTACTTTAGCAACAAAATTAACATCCGCACCTCTGTCATAAAGTAAAGAAGCAATTCGATCGTTGCCATAATGTGCGGCTATGTGAAGTGGCGTAAAACCGCTTTTCGAAGTTACATCGGGATTATGGTCGTTCTGTTAAAAAATAAAATACGATAAAGATTCAATAAACGCACTATTTACTTTTATAATTTTCCATTTACTTAAAATATAAAATAAAAGCGTATTATATTGACCCTTTGATCGATTTATTACGAATTCAAAATGAATGATAATTCATGAACGTTCATCAGCTACCTATTTGTCAGTCTGACGTATTTCATAACGATGATATAATTCATAAATAGGTCAAGTACATATTCTTATATAACTAAAAAAAGCTACAGTACTTTTTTAATAACGCGTAAAAATACATAAGTCGATATGAGATCTCATAAACGATTTTATTCTTTTCGTATTTAATAAAAATCATATTTATATACACGTTCGTATGTAATTTAAAATTCTTTTCATGTAATTAACGTCCTAACTTTCTTTCACTTAAATATATGCGAAACATCTATACAAAACTGTTTTACATTATTTGCAGAAGTTTATAAAAAAAGTTAAAATTATCCTCTACTTTTTATTCGAACGATAGAATATTTTAAAGACAAAGTTTTCCGATATGAGATTATATTTTCCGAGAATTTTTTGTTATAATACATTTACATCGATTTTAAATATTTGAAAATTTAAGAGACGAATTTTTGTTTAGAACATAACAATTTTCACAATTTTATAGTTATATTTTTTATTATTCTCGTTCATATAAAAATCGGTCAACTATTTGGATCAAAAGAATGTATGGTATAAACTAATAGAAATGTATTAAGTGGTGAACCCTATTAACAAGAATAAGAGGATTGCTACGAAGGGCTCTTTTGCTAGAAAAAAAAAGAAATATGGCGTCGTACTTGCAAAAGTAGGGCAGCAGCATTACAATCATCCTTCTTAGCTGCAATGTGGAGAGCAGGTAATCGAACTTTACCGCGAGTATCATTTTCCAATAGAACGGCAACTACTTTATCATGACCCTGTTGCATGGCCACCGCCAATGGAGTAAACCCATCCTACGATAGAAAATAAAACATAAATAAAAATTGAATAATAAATAAAGTACATTGTATCTCGTATAAGTTTTTGCACAAAATTATTTTCGGGAACTATTTGTTATTCAAAAATTAACGGAATTAATTTTATTTCGAGAATTTGCCTTCTGGCAGAACTTGTCTATATGAAGGACACGTTTTTGAGATTTCAAGGTAATCCTTGTTTTTTCTTTTACATGTTTACATTACTCGTTTCGTAATGAATTAATCGACCTATAAATAGAATATTGATCCTTTAAATCAATTTCAAATCATTTATCATTTATTTTAATCGAATAACCAAAAATTATTCCTTATCTCCTATATTAGAAAAAGGACCTTGGGCATCATTAAAGTGATTTACCCTAACCCTAAATGATAGCAGCTCCACCCTTTTAGTAATAGTGGTAGAACTAATTTGTTGGCAGACATTCCTAATACGATTTTTCGTATTATCGGGGAGTAAGATAATAATGTAAATGAGTCATCGTAAATTGAATCGTTATCGATAGGACAAACGTGTAATGCTAATAGCAATAATAGTGATTATTTCAAAGTAGTTATAATATAATTTATTATTATAAAAAAACTTTAACACTGAAGATATATGTCGCTCGTAAACAAGAATAATCATAAATCACATATAATCAATGCGATTTCGATTCGTGTTTACGACTAAAATCGAAATTAAATCTTTGAAACATTTCGAGCACGTTTTTCTTCTTCTAATTATTAGATAAAGTATCTTTTTTCGAATAACACGTATTTATTATTAAAATAAATTATATATATAACACGTACCTCTGTAGTGAGGGTTTGATTTGCACCCTTACTGAGGAGGTACTTGACCACAGAGTCATGATTTTCCTGAGCAGCCATATATAGTGGTGTGAACCCATTTTGTGACTGTGCGTTGACAGAAGCACCTTGTTGAACTAGCAATTGTACAACCTCCTCTTGTCCAGCTGAAACAAGATATTAGTTTCACAGTGAAAGAAAAGTGGTCAGATATCATATACATTTCCCATTATGACCCAGGAAGAATAAGTATAGGGTAAACAAAAAGTTAACGCGTATATGATGAAACTCTTTAAAAAAAGAAAAAAAAATACAAACAAAAATATGAAATATTATATATTTTTCAGTATAAATAAATCCATCAAAAGTTACATTCTTTTTCGATTAAACGTGTCATCGAGTCGTTGGACATAACAATGAATTTTTTAAAAATTATTATTGCCTAGAGGCAATGCACCATATCGGTATCAAGGTATGGAAAGATATGGGTTAATCGATATAATCTGAGAGTACGTGTATTTTACGTGTATTTGTAATACGTTTGTATATACGTATAGACAGAAACACACACACAAATGGAATTACGCTTACTTACCAAGAGAAGCAATGTGCAATGCAGTGTTTCCCTTTTTAGTAGCCGCATCGACTACTGCGCCACGATTAAGAAGTTCTCGTACGATTTCCAAGTGGCCATCCTTAGCTGCCAGGTGCAAAGCATTCAGTCCGTTCTAAGTATAAAAAAAAAAATAAATTCATTTCCTTTTTTATTTAGATTCTGTGTAAGTAAAATATTCGTTATACGTATACACGCATAGTTCCTAAGATAGTCACTTAAGTATCTTGATCAATTGCGACTATGTTAAATTCATGCGATACAGCAATAATAAACTTACAGCATTCGATGCATTAATATCCACTCCCGATTCAAGATATTCCAAAACCTTTTCGAGTTGGCCCGCACGAGCTGCTCTCAAAAATGACGTACTTGGATCACTCTGAAAATAATCAAATAAAATTTGACAAATTGAATCGATTATATTTATTTTCTCTTACGTTGTAATTATTGAATGAACGGTTTACTCGAGTTATATGATAAGTCGGACATTGCATAATTCTCATTAATTTCATGCTAACTAGGCTAATGTACTCGTGTGAACATTCGTAATAGAAATTATCAAGGGACCTTACGTAACGTTTTAATCCGTATATCTTCTCCAAATCACGTCTCGTACATATGTATGTATTCACGTGCCTTTAATTCCAATGTGCTTTTCCTTCTTTGTATTCTTTCCATTGTCAACGTAATAAAAAGAAAATATACTCTAATATGATTTCATTATAATTTTCGGCATGTTTGCAATGTCCTCATTATTGTTTTCTATTGTGCATTACGATATGCACATGTATATTTAATATCGGTGCATACGAAAGTTTGTCAATGTTATCTATGAATTGTAAATGTTCGATCTTAGAACATAAAAACTTGCACATACATTCATTTTAACCGTGCTTTTTACGTTTCTATTTTATCGAATTGTATTTTTCGTTTCTCGATAAAAGTTATCAAAAGCACGTCTCAATGTTATATATTCTTTGTAAATCCTAAACAATAAATAACAAAGCTTATTCAGCAGACAATGTATGAAAGATAAATTTATCGATCTTTGAAATTACAACTAGTATAAAAAAAGAAATCCACACATGTATATAGTATATACATGTATGATGATTCTACTACTTATACATATCTATTAATTTTTCTAGCGCAAAATATGAAGAAAAAGAAAAATAATCACGCACGACATGCTCCGCCATTATTTCACGATTACAATGCAGGTTGTTAGCCAATGTGTATGTAGTTTACTGGAACATACGGCGCCTTTCGGTCTACACGAACGATTGATGCTGATCTCGTTATTTTACTACTATCCATTTGATCGATAAAGACTAGCTTTTTCTCTTATTTATAATAAAATAACAATAATGCATGAATACATAAGCTTTCTCAAAAATTGCTTTACCGTAATGGAATGGAAATATTTGATACGAAGATGGGTAGAATATTCTGAAGACTATCCTTTTTTAAAAGTTTAAAGACCATGTCAAAAAATAAAAGTGAATTTGATCGAAAACAAAAATTGTTTCAATTTTAGGCACAAACTTCAGAAACGAGCATCAATATTAAACCGCAAATATCAAATTCGCTTGACTTTGTGTAATTTTTTCTTATTCCCAAAACTCAAATTACCACTCCGAAAACATCATTTTCAGTCGGACGAATACACTACAAGAAATTTGCAGTAATCTCTCTCAAAGCTGTACCAAAAAGTGCATTCATGGTAAATTTTCTAGGAGTAGAAAATTCAATAGCACAAACGTATTGCGTCTAAAGGAAATTTACATTGAAAAAGAGAACAAAATAAATATTAACGATTAAATTAAAATAATATACATATACGTTTAATTTAACAATACTTATTATACTTTCGTGACAAAAATTACAAATTATCAATTAGAGTTTTATTACAAGAAAAAAAATATGAACCTATGATTCAGTTATTTTAAAAATAAATTTATAATATTTTCAATTCAATAAAAAGATTTTGAAGGTCACTAAAAATGTATTGATAGCAATACAAAATCTTTACAAGAATTTCATTGATTGTGTAATGCGTTAGATGTATTATATAATCCTATGTGTGTTTTATATTTATAAGAATAAAGTTCCCATTTTTTTTTCTTTTTTTTTTACGGGGAAGAAGACAACGTACATGTCTGGAAGCGAGAAAGTCGCGTGTTAGTCAGCGGCAACTGGTTTATAAGCTACGTTATAAGCTTTATGTGGACGGTAAGTGTACGAGAATAAACTAACCGAACTACACCTGGATAGTAAAGGTAAGTAAAAAGGAGTTACAGGGAGAGACGAGACGCTTCGGCGTCACCCAACGACGAATACCCTGTCGTATTACTGGAACACATCGTATTATCGTTCATGCGTTGCATGCATAAACGCTGTCGAACAATAAATCGATAACAGAGTACGTTGGACGAGTTTTTTTTTTTCAGGGCAAATAACCCTCCTCCGTTGCTGTCACGGTAATTAACATACGGAATATGTATCGTAAATAATAGTTTTACTTATTTACTTCCTTAAACACGCAGTTATTTGTTCAAGAGAGATTTCTTTTTATGGTAATTACAAAAAAATAAATTTAAAAAAAAATAAGGTAAATAAGGATATCATTATGTATATATAAAGTTTATTTGATAATGTTTTTTCTTCTTTTTCTTAGGGAGTACAATTGGAATCGCATTTATTTTCTAATGTAAATAAAAAATACTTCAATACAAAAGGTATACTGTTTCCATTAACGATTAGTTTAATTTCTTTCTTTATTTCTTTCTTTCTGCTTTATCTACCTACTGTTTTTTCTAATTTTCTTTCTATAAGCTTTCACGATGGGCTTTATCTTCCTATCAACAGCACTTTTATTTTTTTTTATTTTTTTTTTTAAATCGATCCTATTCATAGCTTCATGCTACGAAAAAAGGATAAGCTTCCCTCATAAAGTGATTGCCAACGCTAACAAAATAAACCAACTAGGATTTACAGTCTATTAATTTCGTAGAGAAAAAAAGAAAATAGCATTCGAAGTGGGTGGTGGTTTCAATCAAGATCTTCCTTTTTTGTTTTTTTGTTCTCTCTCATAAGTGGTAGTAGCACCATATAACGTCAATGCTAATTTAATCTGAAAAGGAAGGAATCTCCGGTTAGTAATATTATCTTCTTAAGACACATACGCATGATAATACCATAAAATAAGTCCGCAAATGTAGGTGTTAATAGAAAATGTAACGAACTGAAATAGAATTTATATGACATAGTAAAAAAGAATTTTTTTATTTGTATTAACTGATTAATTGATTGAGATTAAATTAAAATAACATAAATTAGAAATAACGAATGTCACGATCGTACAATCGTATTTATGTTAATGACGAAACATTATTTTTTCATATTCGAAGTACAAGCATCGCGAAATCACAAGAATGAAAGTCGAGTTATGATATACCAGGTATAGACGAAAGGATTGTGTATGGTGTCGATAACGGCGACACATTTTTTTTTCATCAATGGCGAAACCACGCCACGTATATTGTAACATACATTCTATATATGTCTAAAAAAAGATTACTAACTTTTGCGGTATAAGAAGTAAATGAACTAAAATAAATACGTGAGACTGCTACTTAGAAAGGGATATTATACACGTTTACGTTTGTAAGTATGTATTATACTTATGGTATATGTAGGGCCACGAAACTGTACGACAGATCCGATTACTTAAACACGAGCTGACCTCGTAGGACGATAAACTCGAATAAATAAATAAGAATATATTCTTTTAAAACTATCAATTCTTTGTTATTAGGTTTTAAGGTACGTGACGATAATCGAACTAAAATCAAGACTATTTATTTTTTCGAAAGAATAATCTATGGGGAAGGAGGGGTTATTGACAAAGGCAAGAAATATCGAGAATAGTGTGGGTTGTTAAAAATAATATACGTAAATTATCAAAAAAAATAACAGTGTAGATTAGATTCGATTAATTTCACAAATTATGTTATTGATAATTTCAATTTAAACAATATAAAATTGCATTCGAATTGATTTACACATTTAATACATGCATTCATTTGTTTCATGGAAAAATATTTAACGTTAAAGAATAAACAAATCAATTATTTGAATTACGAGACGATTTATATTTATTTCCCTTAAACAAATTAAAAGATTACTTTAAAAAAGATTGAGAATCGAAAAAAAAGAAGAGATCTATGGTAAATATAATATATATGATAAAAACGTCTCTCTCTCACACACACACACACAAGATAAATCTCTTTTAAATATCAAACGTTAAAAGAAACGATTCTTCCTTCATAGAGAAGGAAATTCTTTCTAATCGGTGCAACAGAGATAAAGTGTCCTTTTGTGTTTCGCGATAAATGACGGCTCGGTTTTAAATAATTCAGCGACCCCGTTACATCCAACACGTGGACATTCCCTCGTGTTATACTTGCTCCTTACCCTTCTCCCTTTACTAGAACCCTTCTTCTTTTTCTTCTTCTTCCTCACCTAGCCCCATCATCTTTCTATACTCTTTATCCAAGAAGCGAAGCTGTATCTCCGGCATGGTAGAACAACCGTTGAAAAAGAGTAGAAAAACCGGTGGAAGTCATCGTCGCGGTGGTCTCATTACTGTCTCTTTATTACAACGAACAAGTCTAGTCTCACTCAATGCGATCATATAGCGTAGCTATGCGCGCATTTTAAGTACTATGCGAGCTTGATATTATATATTCGAGTCTCCTATTCGTTTAAATGTCTTTGATCTCAAAATCTTCCCGTAAAAATTACATAAACATTTTCTATCAATTCACTATTTCATTCCAAATAAATACGAAAATAAATGGAGCGTTCTAATCGAAACACGATAAAATTCAATACTCCATATTCCACCCTTTTTTTAATACCTAAATATGCTTACAGTAAGATATTTTTATATCTCGTCTCGAAAAATTATCATCACACATGGAAAACATGGCTATTTTTATATCTTACCCTATAATGTAACACTTAAATAACTTTTGTATTCATTTTATGTAATAACATTTTCTAAAAATAACATTTCGACGTATAACGTGTGTTTGTGGGGGGAAGGGCACTGTTTATATTTTATTTTCTAAAATTTTAAGCTTCAAAGAGTTTAATGACAATTTCTTTGTGAAAAACCGAAGACGATCGTTAACGTACCGGAACATCGATATTTTTATAATCGAAACAACGACGACTGTTACGGCTAAATCGTTTCTTTCATCGAAATACCATCAAACTTTTTCTTATCGTTGAATGGATCCTTCCATTTCACCTAACACAACACAACACAACACAACAGAACAGAACGCAACTATGGAACAAACTATAGGAACGAAGATACTACGTAAGAAACTCATGAACCCGTAGATTCTCGTAGAATCTCGACTGTATCAAAGATTTAAACTCTCGTAGATTGCCTCGGGTGATACTGGACGAGTCTTCGAACCAGCTTGAAGAAACTGTTGTAAACCCGATCAACTATACCAAGTGATATCATCTTTGGTTATTGCCAAAGTTTCAAAAGTTGTAAACATGTCACTTATAAAACAACTAACACATTCGTATAAAATTTATTCATCTTTATTTTTTCTTATTATTAATTGAAAAAATGTGACAAAGTAAAAGCTTGTTTAACAATTCTAATTAATAAAATATTCAACTTGATTATAATTATTAGAATAAAATATTGTCATAATAAATTTTAATGATGTACCATTTGTATTGAATTATCATATTTTTATTTTTAAATGTCAAATAAGTAGAAGAATTTGTCTTATCTTAAATACTTTTAGTCTATTTGGGCTTCCATACATTAGTAAAAAGGAAGTAAACGGCAACAAGTGCAATACCTACGAACCTTACTGCAATTTCTGGCTATGTACCAAGCTAACTATAGATACAACATGCACAAAACTGACTACTATAGTAACAGAATGTGTACCTACGTAGACCTGCTTGGCGTTCCAGTCGCTGAACAAATTCAGAACCCTCGAATAAATGGTATGCGAGAAAATACATTTTCACATATTTTTCGTGATAGATTATAGTGATTTGTATTTTGTTTTTTTTTTCTTTTTTACGATTACATCATCGATTTAAAATATAATTACATATTACTTATTAAATATCAGCGATTTATTATCATTTTTAAATACAATCTTTTCTTGACGTTCCCATTCTATGACAGTAAATCTATAAATAGCTAAAGGTAGCAAAATAGTAATGAATCTTTACCAAGGATATCAATGTTCGACAGGTGATCGATCGATCAACACGCAAAAGGTAGACTTATAGTCTGACGGAAGTAATATAATAGACGAGAACAATTAATGTGACAATGAAGGAACGAGGTTGAGTTCGTTGACTTTGCTTAGAAATAGAGAAAGAAGAAGAATAAGACATGCAACGGAACGATTATAGTGGTAGGATAATAAAAGTAGTAGAAAGGAAGAAAAAAAAAGAAAAAGCAGACAATATAACGAGAAAGAGTAAAAAAAAAGGAAGACCGAGAAAGGACTAACGTCGGCTTCGAAGCGTGAACCACGAACCACGAACCACGAACGACCGTGCACCAAAGAACAAACCGTCGGGGAATTTTCATTGGAAAATGTGTTTAATTCTTCATCAAAAAACGTAAAAAAAAATTAAACGAAGGGATAAATAAAAAAAAATAAAAAATCTTCCAAAGAATAAAAAATTACAACGAACGGATAGGAAAGTACGTACATTTTGAATGTAGTCGGATAATGTAATTAAACTAATTAAAATTTCAAGATAACCATCTGACAACGTGTGGAATGCAAAATACACGTAGCACAAACCGGAAAGTAACAAAGTCTTTTACGCGTGTAGGCGTGTTCATTCTCCGGTGTGGGTAGACGCCATATTTCAATGTATACGCACACAAATATGTGGTGGTTATATACGAGTCACACATGCGTAGGAGTAAGCGCAAGCTTCACATACGTGTAGGATCCTCGAAAGGGCCTTGACCGTTTCCAAATGCCTCCAGGAACGGAGTTCTACGCTTACTACTACTACAACTACTACCTGTCCAGACTAAGAGCTGAGATATCGTGACGTTAAATATCGAGTCTTTTCTTGGCGAGACGTGATTAATGTTGATTTTCATCGAACAGTGACTAGGCCATGGCCAAGAAGAGTTGATCTCTCTGAAGTTTTTTACGAATTAACGAGACCCACGGGTACGACTCGTGAAAGATTCTACTACGAGGAAACATTTTTAATTTAAGACTGACCGGAAGACCCTGACCTCTTTCAGTATTATTATTATTACTATTATTATTAATATTATTATTATGCATTTTGTATGAATCTCATGAAAATTTACCTCGAAAATAAAACATTTTATTTTATAAATAGATTTAAAAAAAAAAAGGTTTAAAATATTATAGCAGGTACACAGAAGAAAGTTTAAAAATAAAAATACGAAGTTTTCATTCCAGTCGAATCTTCGAAATAATAATTAAAAATAACATCACAACGTTACGTTTACAAATACGTCATTCTCAGTACGTATGCATAAAATTATACAAGTAAATACAAATCGCACGATCTGAACGCCCTTTCCTCCTTACAACCCTGAAATCAAAGAAGCATCGAGCCGTACAACTGCTCTTCTTAACTTCTAATTTGATCTATCTCGCTGGGAATCCTTTTGACTGATGGTTCCCGCGAGTCCTGCAGAAGGAAAGAAAAATTACTTCCCACGAACTATCCTCGAACTTGACCGATTATCTTCTGATAGTATTTTGCTAATTTCTAACAATCGCCGACGATAAAAGCACGCAATTATCCTGTCAACGATGCAGCAGTGTTATGGTAAATTCATATAAACCTACATACTTAGTCGTTAGAATAATAAAATCAACATGGAATTTGATCTTAAACAATGTTTATGCTCAATCTAATCTAAAAATAAATATATTTTCCTCGTAACGTGTTTAAACTACGTAAACAGAGGCCAGAGGAATGTTACATACAAAAAAAAAAGTCATTTGTTTGATAAAATTATACGTTTTATGAGAAAAACGTTGCAAATTCAAAGTAAAGAAAAAAAAAACATTGTTTTTGCAACAACGAATATCAAAGAAATCCAATCAATTTATTTTCTCTCTCGTGTTATTAAAAGTTCTCTTTTTTTTCTCTCTCTGTCTCTCTCTACCATTCAGTAGTGTCCATCCTATATCCCTTTCTCTCCCTACCTATCTATCTATTCTATCTATTTATCTATCTATCCATCTATTCATCTCAGCCATCTCTCTATGATCAGTCCAAGTTAACTATGCACTAAGCCAATGTTACATAATCACAATAAATTACAAACGAGGAATGACATCACGTCCCGCGTTATAAGTGTGAGGTCATCAGGTGCTGACTGGATCGAAAGTACAGGTTTTTACGGCCATCTTGTTTGGCCTCGCTCGTCGAGGGTGACGGCATAACCGTATATGCGTTCTCGCTCTTACTATACGCATAGGTAGTTCGAGGTTGACAAAAAAAAATAAAAATAAAAGTAAAGAAATAGAAGTCGATTCCCAACATCACGGTTCTCCTTTCGACGATTAAAATGAACAAAAGAAAAAGAGAAAATAATGAAATGAAAAGTTTTATTTGGCGATCCCACATTCCTATCTTTAAAAGTACAATTCTTCAAGAAAGTACATCCTATCTCGCAAGATGCTGACAAACTGATACTTCGGTATGTATATGTATGTATATATATACATATATTTTTTTTTAATTTTCTTCCATCCTTTCATCGTAGATTTACAAAATCATGTTTTATATTTTAATGGACAGATAGATACGCTTACTGTCGGAACTGTAGGATCATATGAAGAAAAATACGCGTCTCTGTTTTTCTATATCTCCGGATATAATACTTAAACTATTTTTAACTCCCTCTCTCTCTCTCTCTCTCTCTCTCTGTCTCTCTCTTTTTGAATTTTCGACGCATATCGAAATTAAAGAACGCAGGAAGGTTAAATAGTTTTGAAAACGGGCCAAGTATCGTTCTTGTGGATGAAAAATATGGAAAAAGAAAGCAGCTATCTCGTATACATAAAATCATAGATCGATAGTTAGTTAAAGGATTGACATTTCGTCGATGTTACATCCTATCTGACAAAAGTATACATCCGTCATTCAACATTTCCTCCTCCCTCTTCTTCTTCTTCTTCTTCTTTCATCGAGTCATTCATAGATACGAATGATACCAACCATGAGAATGACACGCTTGAGTTACTTACGATTGCCGGTTGAAAAATATCGACCGGATGTTGTACAGCATCATCCTCGAGATCGTTTATTTTCATTAAGGGAAGAGAGAGAGAGAAAGAGAGACGATAACGTGAATACATCGGTGACAACATCTTTTGTCATCATCTTTTTTTTTTTACTGTCTTTCTTTTTCAATTATAACGACAAACAATATAATTGCAGTAAAGATAATAATTTTCTTTCTCTCTCTCTCTCTCTCTCTCTCTCTCTCTCTGTCTCTCTTTCTCTCATTCTTTTTATTTTCCTCTTTCTATTTCTCTCTTTTTCTCAGATCGATCTTTTTATTAAATTCGAAAGTTCAAGGCAACTAGAAGAAAATTAGGACGCGAGTCGACAAATTACCCGATCGTCCTCCGGTGTTCTAATTTTCAGAAATGATCGCATGCAACGAAAACCAAAACGTGATTCACACTTATAATATGGCATAATGTAGTATATACTTTGAGTTTCGTATGATTTTAGTCGCCAAAATTCATTGAGAAGTAAAAACATTTTGTTAACTTATTAACATTTTATACACGCTAGAAATATTCTAACGATAGCATCCTCTTTAACTTGATTTTCCCGTTATTCGTCTATCTATGAAGAAAAACAATAGTCGATGCATAGCGATGCTTCGAGACTTTAACAAATGGTGTTTAAAATGCCAGTGTCAAACGGTTGAACTATGAACCACTTGCATCGGTATATCACGTTCCAAGTCAACTTCTAATTGTATCGTTCAAGATGAAAACTGTTACGTCCTATTTTAGAAACGCTTTATTGCAACAATCAGATACGCTCAAAATCTACTATAGTTATGAATCACAGTGTTAATCGAACAATATATTCAAGGTTAAGGTAAAACAAGGGGAGATACACCAATGTCAATGAGAACACAAATTCAATTTAATCCCTCTTTGCTTTTAGTTTTTTTTTCATCAAATGAGATATAAAATGAAATATGAAAATCTTTAATTAGCGTTAAATTTTAATTAAATAATTATTACAATTAATTCGTACTTCTTGAGATATCTTTTGATGTTTATTTTGAATTGTTAGTCTAAAGTAGTATATATTATCACTTTTCGATAGATAGCAATCATTTTCGACACGTCCTTTCCATTGAGTCTTAATTAAATGTTACGAGCAAGAAGAGATGCTGGAGAAAACAAGAGTAGGAGAGTTACATCTATTACAGAGGGGGCCGATGAAGAGCAAAGTTGAAAGGGTCGAGGTCGCGGTTGACACGAATACGAGCAAGAAAGAAAAAGGGAGAGAAAGAAAGAGAAAAATAAATAGAAAGGGAGAGAGAAAGTGAAAAAGAAGAAAACAGAGAACACGACTTTTGAGAATTTATTTATAATAGTCTCCTTGGTATTTCATAGTAGCTTTCACGACTTTCTCATGACACTGCTCGCATTACAATTTTTATTTTTCCTCCCCATAAACCACAAAAACACGGTAAAAACTCCTTGCAACACGCTCGCTGATCCACATACTTTTTCTAGTATTCTATATATTTTTTTTCTAATTTTTTTATTTATTTTTTTCCATTTCAAATAATCGATTAATAAATAATATCTCTGACGTAATACCTTATTAAAAGAGAAAAGGTATTCTCGTTAGTTGTGAGATGTCATCTCTTTGAAATATTATGTAAATTTTGGTTTTAGAATTCAAAGAACGAAATTAAGAATGAGCTTTATCAAGAAATAGGAAAGGGGTTAAGGGATGGAGAAGGACGACAGCGAACGATTAAGCAATAACTCGGTACTTTTTCATTCGTTTCGTGAAGGAATTTATCTTTAGAGAGAAAAAAAAAAAGAAAAAGCAGAAAAAGCAATTGTTCTACATATTTTATAAATTTCCAGGAATGTAACTAGGTTAGTAACTGAACTAAATTCGCGATTATCACCAAGCATGCGCATACCTACTCCTCGTGCTGTTGTATACGAAGGAGTCTACTAAAAGACTGAACAATGAAATTAAAAAATGTTGGTCCGTGGTGAATTGAAATAAATTCACCAAAAGAACAATATAAAAATGGTTTGTAACCGCGTACGTTATTTTCACAAATATCTTCCATTTTTCCACTATCAACATATAATCGCAACGTTCGTAAAATTTTTAAAATACGACCTTTAAAATAGTAATCAACTTATAAAGAAAAAGAACAACGACTTTTTTAATCCATTACCATAATCACATACTACGCGTGAAAAAAAAGAAATATATTAAATTAATGTAAATTGTTTGCTACGATTAAATATAAAGATCACGCTAATGAAATGGTATATCTATGTATAAAAAGAAAGAGAAATATTATGAATAGCACGAGAAACACGCGACAAAAAGAATTCGAGAAAACAGAAAAAGGGAAAGCATTGGAAAATGTCATTATTCTACATTATTTTTTTCCCCTGCTGCATAATTAAAATGAAGAGAATAATTACGATATATAAATAGAAAAAAACAAAGAATACTCTCTCAAAGGTTGGGTACAACGATTAATTTGACTTTACATTTTGCGCGAGGATAATGTCATAGATAAACTAACAACCTACATACATATATACATATATACATATATATATATATATATATATATATATATATATATATATATATATATATATTCAAAGTTATTAATCGAGTAAATATTGAAAATCGAATAATCGAAAAGATATATTAAAAGAAGATATTTGCGGAGAACGTTAAAAGTAAGGAACAGGGAGAAGGTAAAAATTGCGGAAACAGAGCAGAACAGATGAAGGTAGGGCAGGACTTTTTACATAGGTTGGTGAGTAATAGATACATGTACATGTACGTATCATCTACGTACATACACATAGCTATATGTAGGACAAGCAAGATGGAGTCTCAAGCTTCGGGTCGATACGAACGCGGCAGCGCTATTGCAGCAAACCTCCCCCTCATTCCTTCCACAGACATCACTCTGTTTCTCACTTTACCATCTTTTTTTCTTTCTTTATTTATTTATTTATTTATTTCTTACCTTCCTTCATTACTTCCGTTTTCTTATTTAAGTTTCCGAACTCCTCACTACTTTTCGTAGTGTCGATTCGTGACAACTTATATTTTATTGTAACAGATAAAGATTTGCATTCGATGCGACAACAGGTAACTTTGTTATTTAAATTCGGATAGCTTTTAACGTCTCGATTCTTCTTATTGATAATATAAACGATCGTGTCGCGTTTACTTTTTTCTTCTTCTTCTTCTCCTTTTTCTTCTTCTCCTTTTTCTTCTTCTCCTTTTTCTTCTTCTTCTTCTCCTTTTTCTTCTTCTCCTTCTTCTTTTATGTTATTTTTTATTCGAAGATATCACAACTACTTCATTCTACTAATAAAACGAATATTTTTTTCATCAATTAAATTAAATTTTCGCGTATATTTACATCCATATATTTATGTTTGATAGAATTTTGTCCGAAATATTTAATATTCGTCTTTGAGAATAAGATTACGTCAGCATATGAAAGAACAGTTAAATCAAAATGTCATAGAATCATACCCACGTACGAAATATCACGGACGTGTCCTTAATTCATTCGCGTGTATCTTTTAAAAAAACGCTTTCGTAATGAAAAGAGGTACGATTCTACACTACCGTAATTGTACTCACACACCAGCGTGCATCATATGAACGAACAAACGACTACTTAAAATCATATACGACTCTTTATTTGAAGTAAATAGAATCATCTTTTAAATGGAATATTACTTTTTATAGTATTTAAATAAATACGTACAAACTGTAAGAGAACGTAATATTTTTTGACGATAACTACTTGAGATTTGAACTCGCTTACTTACTTGCTTTTTAATTATACATGTGCATGAATATACAAAGTCAAATTATGCGAAGACACTATTCCATAGGATAAAAAGAAAAAAAGAAAGAAAAAGAATTAAGAAAAAAAGAGGCATCTTGATTCTAAATACGATTGAAAAGATAAACGAATTTGAAGGAAAAAAAAAAATCTCTCTTTAGTTTAACGACACTCGAAAATAAAAGTATATAAAAGCTTCGGAATGCAGAGAAAGAGAGACCACTTCGAAGGACCAATTTAATTCTCGACGTAGAGTAGAGTCCTCTCTACGTTCGCCTAAATTAAACGACATTGGGGTGCTATGAACCTTGGTTTAGCTGTTAAAGACTCAAGAAGGGGAGTTCGTCGGCAGTCGGGTTAGCAGGTCGAAAGGACTGTAACGGGTAAAGAGAGGAGAGAGATATTGACAATGCAAAAAGGGGGTCGATCCCTCGTGTCGGTTATACGTTCGTGAACGTAATTCTACACATTGGGATGTGCATATGTGTAAAGGGAACCTACGCGGTTGCAATGTAAAGCTGAAATATCGGTTTCCGTTGTTCAAATGATACCAATGATGGATTGAAAATAAGATACAAAAAAAAAATAAAATACTAATCGATAAATACGTCATAAAACTCAAACAAAAATGTCATCTAATATATTACGTTGTTAAGAGCTTCAATATTTTATCGAACATGTAAATAATATGTAATATAAAAATCTAAAGAAAGTTGTTGATCTAAAATATAAAAACAAAAAAGTGTCTTTTATTTACTATTAAAAAAAGTGAAATTACCTTTCGAACTATACTTCGATATACGACGTATATTCGTATTATACTATACGAGAATAGATTGAATAGTTTTAGGGCTATGTGGAAAAATTTAAATCAATGGTTTCTATATTAGACTCAAAACTTTTTAATCTAATCGCTGTATGTGTATAGATTATTATACCGATTTATTATCAATATTTTGTTCTTTTATTTCATATATACACATATATATTATATAAAGTAGATTTCGAGGAGAACGGTAAGTTGAACTTATACTACATGCTTTTAAACTGCAATATACATTTATTTAGATTAATTATCAATTATTTGAGATATATCGAACACTCTGATGTATTCTATAATAATATTTTCAATTGTTTAAACTAAGTTACATTCATTCGTTTTAACATTCCTGACGAGTGTGATGACTTTAAATTGAAAATGTTCATCTAACAAAATATCAAATCGAAACTGTGTTTATTCAAAGTATATATATAATTTTAAAACAAATATACTTTATATATTATTCTTACTTTAAATGGTATTAAAGCTTATTTAATCAGTATTAAGCTGATTCTGATATACACACATTCAACACAACTAAACATTAGAATCTTCCATAATCTCATTCAACTGTTGATCGATTGAGGGTTCTATCTTACTCTCTCTCTTTCTCTCTCTTCCTACTTTTACGCTCCCTATCTCTCTTAATGTAATTTTATAAAATATTATCTTTACTGTCGCCCCCAAAAAGTTTCACTTAAAAACAAAAAGAAAAATAAAATAGATCGATAGGAGAGCGTAATGAATTATCATGATATTATCATTGAATTCACAAGGTCGCAAGAGATATAAGATGATAATAATAAAACTATATCTCGATTTATCCTAGTAACGTACGATGAACGGGGTCAGCCGTACACAAAGCTTTTAACGGCAGCAGCGTTTTATCGGACTTTATTGAACTGGGTCAATCACATTTCCTATATCGTCGGCCGTGCGTAAGTATCTATCAAGAATAACTCGCCAAATTTCACGTAAAAGTTACAAAGATAATTTTTCTTATTCTCAATCGACCTATAAATAAAATATTTATGCATGTATTATACATAGAATGCGTATTACTTTGACATCAAAATAATACAGATAATAATAATATTTTTTTACCGATCTTATATATGACCGAAAATAAAAAAACCGAAATTTTATAAGATTCGTTACTTTCGATACGAAATCTTTTTTCAAAGAAAAACCGTTGTGTGACTTCTTTTTAACAATTATTTCAAAGAAAAAAGTTCACTCTCGTTAAAGCGAAAAAAGCTTGCTCGTTCGTTCGTTCATTCGGCATGTAAAGCCGTGTTGTGTGCTTTTTCGCTTTGCCGATGGCGCCATTACCAAACGAACGTGTACACACGCAAATACATTTATTTTCAGTCTTTACTTTTACGCCGACACGAAAAGGGGGTGGTTATCTATATCCACATATATTTATATATATACATACATACATCATAAAAATATACATGTTTACGTACATTTATATATGAATGTATTTACAACACACCTATGCATTCATACAAAAACATATATATGAAATACTATGTTATAATGTACACGTGTACGTCCTCTTCTCTCTTCCTTTTTCTCTCTCACTCTCTCTCTCTCTCTCTCTTTCTCGAATGCGATTTCACAACCCAGTTCCGTCCGGTTGAAAATGTACGAATAGAAAATAGGATCCACAGCCGATATCTGGTAGTCCTATGAGCATATAAAACGTGCACCAAACGTAATTTTTTTTCATCCGATTGTTACCAAAATATTATTGTGAAATCTACCGGAAGATATTAAATCTAAAACAAGATCCTTTCTCTCTTTCTCTCTCTCTCCTTCTCGCTTGTTTTCTCTTCCTTTTCGATTGAAAAAGTATTTACAAAGGAATGAAACTTTACGGTATTAAAATTCAAATGAAAAATCAATAAATAGATAAACAAATATCCCTTTCATTTAAATTCCCTTTTATTTCCCGTGAAAAAAAAATAAAAATAAATAAATAAATAAATATATATATATAAATATGTTCTTCGTGAGAATTCATGAACTAATTTCTGTAAGAGAAAGAAAAAGACATTCCAGAGATATCTCACATCGTGAATATAATAAGGCAGCTGTTACGAAGCACAACGTCTGATTAAGAACGGCGGCACGTAACACGCGAGTCAGCAGCACTCATCATCAAGAGTGTACTTTCATCGCCTTCTATGAACTGACGTGTCACACGGTGGGCAGCACATAATCACGACCTAAAAAACGAATTAGGACGAAATTGCGTTGATCCTTTTTCTGCTTCTTTTTTTTCTTCTTATTCTTAATCTCACAAAAATTAATGATTATTCTTTCCGTTCGTCTCTTTCGATTTGGGGTCACCTATATTCGTCATCCTCCTTATTACTTGGAAGAACTGTCATGTTCTTTGTTATTTTTATTAAAGGTCTAATTTCAAGTGTCGCCATGATATCATATCCGCGGCACGCGTTTAAACTCGATTAAGAGAATCGATTAACGCATTTATTTTATCCATTGAAGACAATATCAAAATGTCAAGGAATACTATTCTGAAATAGAAGTTTATTGTAATAATGTTATTACTATTATTATTGTTATTATAATTATTATAGATCAAGAAAGCACATATAAATTTCATGTCTACGTTGCTATTTATTCCTTGAGATAGCACTTTACCTATCTATGGCCTCGAGAACGTTTAAAGGGTGAGCGATAAGGATAGTCAAAAGGGGGAACGACCCGTACGAGTCGGCCCTTCAGGCATTTTCTTGCTACTACACAATATGCCTACGTAACATATGGGTTAGATGACTCTTCAAAGCTCACCGATTTTCTTTTCTTTTCTCCTATTATAAAGATATAAGAAATAAAAGCTAAACCAAGCATAAAAACGATTTTAAATTGACCCACGTCTACTTTCGGATATGAGAAACCAATTGAATTATAATTCGAGAACAATATTTTTTTTCTTCTTTATAAAATAAAATTTTATTTTAAATTCATAATACGTTGATAAGTTAAAAATTGTCAAATCTTGTACGAAAACATTTTTTGATGTAATTCGTTATTATTTTAATATTAATATAAAAGTTCGGTTGTTTATTGAATAGATCTCAGTGAAATTTGTATCTGTAAAATAAATCTAGAATAAGTTATCTTATGTTAGATGGATATTACGCATTTGGTTGGATTAATTAAACAGTAATGTTTGTAATCTGAAAAACTCGTGGTAGATTTACGTGAAAATACGATTTGATCTATGATGTAATCATTCGTGAGTCTATTACGAGAAGTAAACACACACACACACAAAGAGAGCGGATAAACGATGTAATATGCGAAACACAATAACAAATTACAAGCAGTAGGATGATACGAGCAAATGAAGCCCTATACGTGCGATATGTTTTGAACGAGTATGTAGTTTGTTTATTCCTCGAAGAAACTCAATAATAACGAGTGTTACCTTAATTCGAGCAGTGATTCTAACAATAAGATATTTTTCGAATTTCTAACTCAAGTATTTTTGATTACTCGTTGTGTTTCGATTTTCTGACGTAATAATAACTAAAACTTATCATCATTTTTTTTAAATTAATTTTACGAAAGACGCGCATTCGTTTCACCAATTTCACTTTCCTTGCATTTTTGTGTCGAGCGTATTAAAAGAAAAGACAAATAAAAATATTTACGAAACGAACAGCATCAAAGTCCAAGTCGAAATAAACACGCGTGTACACCATCGTGCTTACTATTATAGTAATGGTCTGCGGCCCACGGTAACCGTGACCTTTTACGAAGCAACAACAGTCTATTCGTCTTAATGGTCGCTTTACATGCCACTGCGCAAAGTAACAATCTGAGGTACGTAAGAAAAGACCAAATAAAAAAATGATCGGACATTTTTCTTTCTCTCATTTGGATTCATGTTCAAAAAAAAAAAAATTTTTAATCCTCGACAAAAACTAAGAGTTACTTCTTTAAAACTGAAATAACTATATGCCGTGTCTCATCCTCGAAATCATTTATTCAAAGATAATAATATCGATAGATCGACCTTGAAAATATTCAAAAGAAAAATTAACAAGATTTACGAAATAATGATAAAATAACCTATGTACATATATGTTTTTTATTATTTCATATTTCGGAATCAATACAATAAAGATGAAAAATAATAATGTTAATAATAATTAGCATCATCTTACCTGTTTTCCAGCACGCGGCAATGTCTCAACGTTGGTACCACCGACTACCGGCGCCTTCTCCGTTCCGCCATTTTGGTGAACGACATTCGTATTCGCGTTGATGTTGACATTGACATTCGCATTGATGTTAGCGTTAACATTGTTCACATTATCGGTCGCATTAACGTTCGTATTCCCACCGGCGCCACCACCACCCTTCCCCTCCTCCCCCGTCATCTCTTCGAGCTCAGTCACGAGCTTATCTCTTTTTCTTTTTTCCTTCCTACTTCTTCTTCTTCTTCTTTCCTATTTTCTTCTTTTTTTCTTTCTCTTTCTCTATCTTTTTGTTCTTTTTCTTTTACACACACTGACGTCCTTCCTTGTTCCTTTTCGTTCAACGAAGAATTAATTTCTTCTGTCTCTCTCGACTATCCAAAATCCGGATATTTGCTAAGAATGAATGAATGCACACCATGAACGATGGGAAAATTGCCCACAAGGAGAAAAATCTTCGCGTTACATAGGGAAGAACCCTCCGGCACTTTTCTCTACCTCGGCATCTCTCCAATTAGAATACCACGGGTATTCAAGATGAAATCAAGGGAATAACGTCAACTTTTTTTCTTTTTTATCAATAAAACTTCGTCATTTTTAAAATCTCATGTAATATGCGTGCGCTTGCTTGCGACGGCGGAAATGAGAACTACTCCATGTTATCTTTTCGCCAGGTGCTCGTACAAACGAACGATCGATCGAAGGAGACGAGTGAGTCTTCCCGATCGAAGATTTTCAGGGAACTATACTAGACGTATATATTTTAGAGAGAAAGAGAAAGAGAGAAGGAGAGGGAGAAAGAGAGAGAAAGAGAGAGAGAGAGCTCCCGTCCAAATTACTTTCGTTGTTCTTCCGGGGGCTCTATTTTTAGGTAGCCAGATACGCGATACGGTCGACATAACGGTATACGTCCAAGTGTTGTACCCGGAGAACGTTCACGAGCCACTTGCATAGTACATTCTCTATATCTCACGTTTGATATTAAGCTATTGGTCTGACAAAACGAAGACCAACTAAATTTAATTAATAGTTTCGTTGATTTTTAAAGGACTTTTTAATCCTCGCCGTTTCTATCACGAGAAAACACACCAGTTTAACGATAAGTTGTATATACCACACGTTTGTATACGAAACGAGAAGAACATTCCGAAGTGAATTACACGCGAAAATGTTTCCCTCTCTCTCTGATGTCGAATCTAATCAAAAATAAAAATAAAAAAAGATCAAATAAAATATAGAGAAAAAATAATAAGCGAAATTGTGTCGCGAACTAACCATAAGGGGGAACAATTCCAGCACCATTCGGTGCGTGTGCCCGTACAGTTCAGCACAGCGGTAGTAGAAGCAGGGAAAATCGATTGGAGCGTGTCCGTTCGAGTACTGCGCGCTTCTCCAAAAGCACATACGAACGTAACTTTCAAATCAAACCAGTCAAATGATACCTATATAATAAATGGACAAAAAAAAAGAAAAAAACTATCCTATTATCTTGTCCATTCTTAAAATATAATATTCAAAGAAAAATATCTTTATAGATTTTCCGTTCAATTTCGTCTCCTCATTACCCTAATCCGAAATATGACTCAGCGAGCAAAGAAACCTTTTAAATAAACGTTTAGGAGTAAACATATCCTGTTTACTATCCTACTAGCTACCACAGAAACGGGGGAAAAAGATCCTTCTTCTTCTTCTTCTTCTTCTTCTAAAGTTACCAAAGGGTGACGAACTACTCTACTTTAACATGCTTCCTCCGATCAAAGAGGTCCTAATATGACGTGGCACGTGGAATTCGCACATCCGTGGACACCGAACCACCCCAACTTTAGAGGACCGAGAGGGTGGTAGAGAATTTTTTCAAGAGACGGCAATTAGTAAACGCTCACGCCGTTAATCGTTTGCCTTTGATGCTACGCCCTGGAGCGATGGACCGACGACGACGACGACGTCGACGACGATGGCTTCGCTCTCGTATTTGCCCAACCCTCCCGCAATACTCTCCTCCTACTTTTCTCTTACCCCTTCTATCCTCTTCTCGTCCCTTTTCTTCTCTTCTCTTCTCTCAACAGAACATGGCACATAAAGAGAACAAGGCGCACCCCTTTCCTATCCTTCTCTTTCTCTCTCTCTCTCTCTCTCTCTCTCTCTCTCTCTCTTTCTCTTTATAAATGCACGTCGAATCCATTTTAACCGTCAAATGCATCCGATTTTACGTTAGACGTACTCGACAATACCCAACAACTACTCGTTGTTAATGACGTATAAAAAGATGCAAAGATTTTTAATATATGCAAGAGAGATATAATAAAACTTCCCTCTATTGTCACTGTATTATTTTATATTCGTATAAATATTCGCTATACGAATTTAACCAGGAATCTCTTGTCCGTTCAATTAATTTATCTATTTGAATTAACGATGAATAACACATGTGTGTACATATACGCACGTATTATTTTATTTCTCTACCCTTTTTGATGTCATTCCCGCTGAAGGTCACCTTCTTACTCAAAGAGGAAAAGGTAAAAAAAGATAAGTATGATGTAGGACTCGGTTAAAAAACTGACCCGAACTAAACTCGTCGAGCGGTAAGTTGTTTTTTTTTTATTTCTTTAGAGAATTCCACTGATGTTACCGGTTATGTGACAGGGACGAAAGAGAAAAATGTGTAACTCTACGATTATTTGTAATCATACAGTTGGTTAAATTTTTGTATAAATGTTTCATTTGTTTTGTAAATATATAATTAATCTTAAATATTTTTTACTATATATAATAAAACGTCACGTAAAGTTTTTAATAAATGAATGTATCATTTGATTCTTTGACGTGATTGTTAAAACGATTATGAAAATCGAATTCGCAAACGATCCTACTAGGAGAACTGAAAATCAATTGTATAATTATAAAAAATAAGATTTTAAAATTTGGAACAAAAATGTCGGTGCTCAATTCGTTGCAAAACCGAATTCGCGAATGATCCTACTGAAGGAATTAGGAATTATTTTATGTAATTAGGAAAAAAAAATCAAATTTTGGAATTTAAGGAAACAAATCCGATGCCCTGTTTGATTCGAGTTTTAAACATAGTCACCTATAATGCATATATATATCAACTATACCGGCCAATACCGCCTGTAAGAGTTTATACCGCGCTCGTCGATCAATGTCTCGAATACTGTTTTCGACGATAGGCTTTTTATCCTTTTTATTTCAAGGACGATAAAAAATTTCTCTTATTCTTTTTCGTCGATAATTTAAGATTAAAAAATACTTTGTCATTGTCGTTAATACGAGATAGAAAATGAAAACGAAATCTAACGGAGAGATGCAAGGTATTTGAAGAGAAGTATACTTGTTTAGAACTGAAGATCTTAAATTACGAACCACTAAATATCGAGGCACTTTTCCCATTCGATCATTTCCTTCACTGTCAAATCACACGACGCGACATTATTCTTTTACGAATAACGTTTCTCTCGTGACGCGCGTGAAATCCAGTATACTGTCGTACAAATCAAGAAATTTGTATGTGTTAAACTATGAGGGAAAAAAGATTCTCTCTCTCTTTCTCTTTGATCGTAACACGACCGCCCTCCTGGAAACTCTGTACGCTTTTGATCGGCTTCGTATTGTATGACCGAGCTCAGCGCTTTAACTGACCTCTTCTGGATACTGCATAAATTACAAGCTTTTGAAAGTACTTGCTGGAAATGCTCCAATGATATAATTCCGTCATATGCTGCTAAGATCGCTACGATCTCTTGAACAACGATTAAGCGCGAAATCGATTAATTATTTGAATATGTATTTTAATGAATACATAATGCAATATTTACTTTCATAAATTATATTGTTAATAATTTTAATCTGGAATTTAATTAAATTTAAATTTAATGTCATCTTTTCGTAATTTTCACTTTTATATTAACGTTAATATTTTATATATATAATATATGTGTATGTATGATATATTCTTGAGTATAACTGCGGCAAAGCATATACACACATTATTTTATATATTTTAAATTTCATATATATATATATATAAATTATAGAGAATAGAAAAATGTTCGTATATCAATGATACTTGATTATTGTGTATAAAATATATCGTAACATATAAAAAATATTAAAAATCGGTTCGTAATGTAAAAAGTTAACCTCAATCTATTTACCTTAAACGTACACAATTTTGTGACAAGTACACATGTAAGTACATTAAATTTACACTAATATGTTGTACAATCAATTTATCATTATATTTATATAAAAAAATGAATGTATTACATATATATTTATTAATAATACAAAATCTTTTTTTACCTTAATAAATAGAATCAATAATGGCCAGAGTAGTGAAATTTTTCCAAACGATAAGAAATAATTGGAAAAAATCTGCATTTGGTGCTGCTGTTTTATCATATGGAGTTTCATACAGTAAAGAGACATACAAGTATGATATTTTAATAATTATAAGCGATTAAAATCATTCAATAATGTTTTATAATATAATTATTACATTTAAATAATGAATTTTTAATGGTTGAATTTTTAGCACTCAAATGTTAATGAGACAATATTGTGAGGATGTAGTCAAATATGGAAACGAACCTTGTCCCACAACCATAAAACCTCGCCATGTCACAGTTATTTTAAATCCTGCTGCTAAAAACAGGTTTAAAATAAAAACATAAATCTATTGCTGCATCCTAAAAAATCATTTCTGATATATTGATTTATTCATTTCCAGGAAAGCAAAGAAATTATTTGAGAATTATTGCGAGCCATTGTTACATTTAGCAGGAATTGCAGTAACAGTTTTACAAACTGAATCAACAAGTCATACTCGTAGTATAATAGAAAATTTAGACTTTGTAACCGATGCTATAATTGTGGCAGGAGGAGATGGTACTTTATCTGATGTTATAACCGGTTTGATGAGAAGATACAAAAATAATCTTCATTCTGTCAAACAATGCTCAATTGGTGTCTTACCACTGGGAGAAACAAATACTGTTTCCCATGCTTTAAATTCTTTGCGCTTTAATAATTTACTTGAAATACGTGAGATGACGGAAGCTACAATGGCTGTTATAAAAGGCAACCAAAAGTTCATAGATATTATTGAAGTTCAAGCGCTTAAAGTAAGTTATAAGAGAATAGATTTATTTAGTTTTGCAGCTAAGAATTAAACGCAGATTCCAATATTCTAATAATTATTGAAATTTTATCTTTATTCACGTTTATAAAATTTACTTATGTCTATTATGTTGATATTCAAGGAAGATTCTGAAAATGAATTAAAACCGGTCTATGCAGCTGGAACAATAGAATGGGGTGCCTGGCAAGATGCGTATGCGCGAAGAAATAAATATTGGCTTGGAAAAAATTTAAGAAAGTATGATATACACTTTAAAGTAATATTTTTTATTTCCATAATTTTACACATTAACTTTAAAATCTTATTATATCATATATATGAAACTTACACATTTAACGATTATAAAAATATATTTTTCCATTACTTTATATTAACTTTAAAATCTTACTATGTTATAGATATGCAACTTTTATATTTAATGGTTACAAAAATAACTTAAACTGGAACTGTAATGGGTTATTGAAATATACTAAACCTTGTGCAGGTTGTTCTCAATGCTATGAAAAAATAAATACAAATATCGATCAATCTTTAAATACAAATAAAAAATGGTGGCATGCATTTTTGTCTAGGAAAACAACATTTACATCAGGTAAGCATGTCTCGATCAATGCTTATATGCGTCAAGTAAATGTTCCTTCAAATTTCAGTAATCGCACTTATCACAATTTATCAGGATAAAAATTAACAATAGTATATAATGAGAAATTAATTATCGTAATGTATTCTTTACACTAAGCATATTGCATCTGTATATATATACATTTTTAAATTTATTTCAGAAAAGGTAATTGACTATAGCAAAATTACGAATGAAAATTGTAACGTTTCGTATGAAGTTCCTATTTCAACAACTGACTTATTTATAAAAACCTCATCTCTAGATGACGTTGAACGTCAAGACTATTCTTCATTAAAAGTACAATTAGGTAATGCAAAACAATAATAAATAAATTATTTAGCATGTTAAATGCTATGCTTATCCTTATAAATCAGCAATTAGATTGTCCAACCAGGCCATTATTTTGTTACCAATGGCTAATATTTTTATATTTTTCTATATCTAACAGATCATTTTGACCTAAATGGAAAGCTCAAAAAAATAAGTTTGGAGCTTAACGTGTAAACAAAATTATTATATAATATTATTTAATGCGATTTACATTTGTAGGTCCAAAAGATGTAGATTATATGTCATTCGTTAGGGAAGGCTGGAAAAGAATAAATGGAAATAGAACCTTAATAAATTCCTCGTTCGAAGCAAAAGACATTGAATTGTACCCTGAAAAGGTAAATAGTTTTGTTTTGTTGTTACTAAAATTTATTATTTTTAAATTCACTTTTGCTGTACTTTCCATATATTATAAAAACATCCTATTCATAACATATACTTTTTTACAGATTGATAAACGAGTATTTTATATCGATAACGAAGAATTTGATTTAATGGCAATTCGAATGAAATTACTTCCAAATTGTATAAAAATATTTTGTTCTAATGAGAAAGATGTTAATACACTAAGTAGATAATACTACTAGTAAAAATTATGTTTAAGTATTTCTTTTTTATCTCCTATAAGGCACATCACATTTTTTCGGTTTTCATATAATAAATATTTTCTAAAATTATTGATTACTTATGTATAAAAAATAATTCATTTATACAGTTTTTTTTTCGTTATTAATAATGAATTCTTATCAAAAAATAGTCTTATAATTATCGATAAAAATGGCAATTACACTGGAACGAAGAGTACCTTAAAATTACTTATCTATTTTAGGTGAATACTGTTTTATAAGGTACACTATTAAAAACAATACTAAGCGCGCTCAACTCTCTTCTCCATGTATTTTCAATCCTATTGTAAAGATGTTTTTTAGATAAACCATTGATGTTTCATTACATTATTACGTTCATTGCATAGATAACTAAGAAAGAGTATTTGAGTTTCCAGGACAAGTATTTTTATCACATTCTCTATTATTAACTTTAAAGAAATTGAGTAAAGATGGAGTGGGAGACGCAGAAGTTTTGCATCCTTTTGGTTCCATTGATCTAGATCTACTACTTCTATGTGCAGGTGTAATCACTTTAGAACTAGACAGTTTATTTGTGGATGATTTACTTTTTTGGTCTTTAAATTTCTCTCGTATTTTTGTTAACCAATCGACTCTTTCCTTGTACTTTTCAGGAGAGATTTGAAGTAGGTGAGGCGCTGTTCCATCTATCACAAAATTTGGCAGATTTGATATAGGTAAAAATGAAATTGATGAACTGGTACTTTCTGAGACGTTATTTTCTGAACTAGTACTTTCTGAGACGTTATTTTCTGAAATGGTACTTTCTGAGACGTTACTTTCTGAAATGGTTGTTTCAAGTTTTGGTACATATGAACTTGTACTTGGTTTATCGAAGTTGTAACCCTTATCACAAATAGTAGTTTTATCAGTACTTTGGCTAAAAAGCCTTCTAGCACCACGATTTTCTATGTGTGGGCGTTTTATTCTAGTTTCTGAATTTTCATGAATAGGAGATAAACTGGTTTTCAATTTTCCGTCCGAGTACGATCCTTTAAGTGTCATTTGTGTATAAGTTCTTTTAAAACTACTGCTATTACTTTGTCTATGCTTATGTCCCGCATATACATTATTTGATTCAGTAGACCCTGGTGTACTATCTGTTAATAAAATATTTTATTATATCTAATATCTTTCTCTATACATGTAATAAATATTTTATATATCCTATATATGCTATATATATATATATATATACTCACTTGGTGTCCTATCTGATGATCCAGGAGTATGATCTTGTGTTAACGTATACCGCTGGTGGGTAGTCGGTGTTGTCTCCGTTTTCAAATTTCCTAAGGAGATTGCACTGGAAACAGGCTCTGCTCTACCTACTATTTCTAATTCTGCATTTTCTGTTGTATTTTCAGCTATAATTCTCCATATCATATGACACGAATCATCCGAACAAGTTACTATCTATATAATTATTAAATTGAAATGTAATATTTTATGTAAGATAAAGTGCTATTTTTCTATTATTTACTTTAACAACTAAAATACCTTGGTTTCTCCAACAGTGCACCATGCAATACAAGTAACTTCTTCTGTATGACCACTAAGTTTAATTATAGGCTCACCAGATCGCTTAGTATGCCAGATATAAGCAATTTCATCACTAGAACCACTAGTAAGGTATCTTCCATCAGGACTTAAAGAAGTCTTTACATAATATGTACTATTTTGATGTCCATAAAATTGTGCAACTGTAATAAAAAATAAAATTATATAAATTATTCTAAAATTAACATTTCACATGGGAGTTAAATATTATTTTAGATTACCTGGATACGTATTATAAGAAGATATATTATATGCATATATAACATTATCCATACAACTAGCATATAATGTAATTCTAGCTGGACATATTAACAATGAGGAAAATCCATTTCTTAGGCTACTTCCTGCATAATACATTGAATGTTTAGGCATCGCATCTCTTTTGTAAACGGTATAGTTTTTTCTTAAATCCCAAACTTTGATTACTCTATTATAATTAAAAATATATTAATATAAGATTTACTTTTTTTTTTATTTTCAATGCTATTTCTTATTTAGAACTTGATTATTTTTAAGTTATTTACCCATCACCGGCAGCACACGATATTAATGAATTATCATCTTGAAAACCAAGACTGGTAATACTTTGCGTACAAGATAGGTGATTGCGATTTTTACGATGCTTATTACTAACGGATACGCTACTATGTGCATTAAATATACAATTATCTGCTTTAAGTTGAGCACTATGTCTTGCTCTTATATCCCAAATCATTATAATTCCATCACGAGCACCTGTGGCAAAAATTGCTGAAAAATATAAATTCTATTTAATATAAATATAAATGGTAAAGAATTACAAAGAAAAAATACAATTCAATGTAGAACATCTATGAATACATGCATTACTATATAATTTATATTTCTTATACCTTTATCTTCGGGACGAAATACTGCAGTTTTTACACTACGCAAATGAGCCTGGAAGATATCGATTTGTTTTATTTCAGATTGGGATACATCCCATAATTTTGCGCTGTGATCTCCTGATACTGTTACTAACTTTAAATCATTAGGCATCCATGCAACATCAAATATTGCATTACCATGTGCCTAGAAGGAGCATACGATGATTAGTAACATTATATTGTATAATTACTATATACTTTCTTTTCATATAATTTCTTTTTTATGTATGCATAATAAAAAAAAGAAACAAAGTATACAGGGTACCTTATAATAAGTAATACAAGCTAGAATAAAATGATTCTACATGAAAAGCTAATTTAAAAATACTTCTTGCTTGCTTATATTATTAGTTAAAAAATATAATCTGTACAAACGTTATTAAAGAATGGTACAATACTTGTGTTCCTTCTAATGGTGTATCATGCCTTTTTCTAATATTTATATCTTGTAAAGCAACTCTTCCATCTTCATTTGCTAAGGCAAGAATTTGCTCGTACCCTTTCTTTATACAAAAACGACAAGCAAAAACCGGTGGTACTGAATTATAATGCTGTGCATTTATATTCGAAGATATTCCATGGTATAAATCATTACGAAGGCATTTTAAACGATACAGTGCTATGTCATAATCCCGTACAAATTCTACAGAAGAGATTAAATTCTTTGTTATTAGAATTGAATAGGATAGTAAATAAGTACTATTTTCAAATGAAATAGTATGTTCAAAATACGCATAAGAATTCTTGCATGACAAGATGATTGAATACATGCACAAATATGAAAGATATAACCTTTCATATAAAATATAATATATTAATTTTAATTTTTTATAATAATGTAGATATAATATTTTTTTAAATTACCAAAACCCTCCCAACGTTTCGTAATATTTTGCACTATATTCATTGTAATTTTGTGTTAATTAAAAGTTCTCTTTATTAAATCATTAAACACAATAATTCATACGTCCAATATTCTACGCGCGAAAACTTGTTACGTCTCCTACCTCGCAAAATTTGGTTAGTACATATGTAACGACTGTTACCTAACTTTGATTTCATGTATACTTATTTTTTTCCATAATATTCTGGGGATCCTAAGGTATATGGGGATCTGTTTTTGTCAAGTTTAGTCCAGGGAACAGCATTATACCAAGATCGTTTGGCGCAAAAATTTTAATATTGAACATAATAAAGATAACAATATTATAGTTGAGAGAACAAAGATGAGTTCAATTATTAAATATTTTTCATAATCTAATAACCAATTAAAAAATGAATTGAAACGATATGGACTTCGTTGTACAGGAAAAAAGAAAGATATGCAAGAAAGATAGATATTATTCAATTTTTGAAAACAAATTAAAAATAACACAAATTAACAGTTCAGATTCTTCTTAATTTATTCTCGATCGGATTTTTTAAGTCTGTGTTGAAAAATTTTTAATTTTATAAATGATTAATTATGAAGAAAATTATGTAAATCAATTTTATTTCTAATTTTTTATAAACACTATTTAAAATTTAGCGCTAAATGATTTAGTGAAATGCTGCCACCAAGCGGCAGAGTTTGGCGATCAAGATCCCCATGAGAGTATGTAACTTATAAGAACAATAAATGATAGAAAAGAAAACAATAATAATAAAATTTCAACCCCTTAAAATTTCCTCCTATTTTTTATATTCTATTGAACTCATTATTTATTTAACAAGATATTATTTTATTTAAAATTTCCCTAAATGTTACTAACTTTCAGTGGTTTAGTAAAATTTAGAAATGAAATAGAATATAAGTAATAGGTCTAATTCACCGGATTAATGGCCGGTAGTCTAGCATTAAGTATTTTATGGCCGTTAGGTGGTTTGCTGTTGCTTGATCGTTAGTTTTGTATGTGGCTTTAAGTACCTGCCATTTTGCGATTCGTAAACATATCGTGCTTCGATTAATATTCGATCAATTTTATCAAATGTTATATCGTGGTCTCTTGTGCAAGGGTTTGCTCGACGATCTTGTCGAGCTAACCTCTACATTTTGCGCATAATTAAAAGAGTAGAACGATTCACGGTTTTCCAACGATATACGCTACTGTGCCAGTTTTTTATGCGTTGCGGTATTAAGCAGTGATTCATTTATTGCACGGTAATAAAATTTGTCATATGTACATACGTATGTATGATTACATTTTGCATACTAAGAATTTGATCAAGGTTTTTTTACGTTTCGAGTAACGCGTTATCAGGCAACAACATATATCGAACAACTCACATTTTTATTATTTATTTTTATTGCCATTCTTATACTTCCTCTTGAAATCCTTTTTATTACAAATTGAAATGCAACGTGCTTGACTTCAATACTATTTTTTACAAATGAGTTTATTTGTACAATTTATCGATGAAACTGTTTAATGCAAGTATATACAAGATGTATATAGAATATTTATTATCTATAGAAGATTCTATATATATTTATTTTTAATATCATTACTTCTTTTTTTTTATTGCATGTATTTTAACTTATATACATGTTTGACTATGTTTTCCAGAATGGTAACTTCCTATTAACAAGACTATTAAAGAAGTAGTATATATTTGAAAAGTAATATCTGGGGTTTTTTCTATTGACTCTGAAGATGATGGAAACTGATCCTCCTCAATTTTTGTCTAAAGATGATGAAATTCAATATTGGATGGATCTTGCTCATCAGATGCATCAAAGGTAAAACATTCTGTTATAGAAAATAAATATAGATAATCAAAAAATATATACATAACTTATATTATAATCGGAGTACAGTAGATTACTGTAGAATACAAGCTATCCATGTTATAAGAAATTGTAATATAAAATGCATTGTGAAACCTAATTTTTGATTATTGTATGGTTGATATATAATTTGAAAAACTTTTCTGTAACATAGAATGTACTTATTACAAGTATGGTTATTAATAATTTATTAATACGCAGAAAAGAAGATGTCGAAAGAGAATTGGAAGAGTTTCAAGAAAATTCTCAGATGTTAGAGAAAGAATTAGAAACGTCTTTAGAACAAGCAGAAAAAGCTAACAAAGAATTAAGGCAGAGGAATTCACGACTTGCAACAGAGGTAGAACAATTAAGAACAAGATTAGATCAGCAAACTTCAGATTGTGTTATGTTTCAATCACAAGCGCAAGATTTGCAAATACAACAGGAGCAATTGATGAAATACATTAGAGAAATAGAACAGAAAAATGATGATTTAGAACGAGCGCACAGGTATGGAATGAGACTTATAAAAAAAATAATATAAAAAATGTAATATGAATTTTATAAATGTTAGATAAAGTTAGAATATTATTTATTGTTATCGGATACATATGGGCAAATTTGAATTTGGGGATTCCATGTACAAGTCTAGATTTCTTTTTTTCTTTTGCTTATAGTATAAAACATTGCTGAAAACTATACTATATAACAATATACTATTGCCAACATATATTTATAACTATTCATTATATATTACAGGGTAAATAGAGTAACGGAAGAAGAGATAGAAGCTAAATTTAACTTGGCAATAGAAAAGAATGCTCTACTTGAGTCGGAACTTGATGAAAAGGAGGGCTTAAAAGTCATAGTACAAAGATTAATGGATGAAATTAGAGGTTTGATTGATGACAGTTATATATGTACATTATTTTTTGTTTGTTTTCATAATTAGTACTTTGTATTCTTAATTGATTATTATTTTATAGATTTGAAACAAGAGATTCAAGTACAAGAGCGACACCAACCAGATAACGATAAGACAGCAGATAGAGTTCGCAATCTTGTAGATAGTAATAAACTACAAGTCGAACTAGAAACGCATACACCACCTTCCAGTCCATTAGTTTCACAATCTATACCTTCAAATAATACAGCTCCATCATTGAAAAGTAAGATTCATAGCGCTTTTCGTAAATCTAGACGTATACTTTTTTTTGGAAGTAAGAAAAAACTTTCCGTAAATCTATGAAACAAACTTTAGGTTTTTACCGACTAATTGGTAATTAATGTTCTTAATTAGTTATTACTTCAAACTAATTTATGTGAAACATGAATTGACTACTTCCATTTTTTCTTTATTATTCATTCAATAACATGAATTATCAAACCTTGCATTATTCAAATTGTAAATTATTATAAGTAAATTAATATTTGACATTATATTAAATTGTAAATATAAGTTTGCTAAATATCAAATAAAAATTTATTTTTAAGCTTGTATATTTCCAGTTTTTCAAGTTCATGCATACTTTCTCAGGTTTTATTTCTTTAAAGTAATATACATTTTATCTTATTTACTATTAGTTGGAAATGGAGTAGTTGGAGGTGTAATTGGGAACAACAACAATAATAACATAAATCCGCCGTTGGCACCATGTACCAGAATATTAGCCATGAATATGATTGGAGACCTGATGCGAAAAGTTGGAGTGAGTACAATAATTTAGTTACTAGGATGCAATAGTTGTTTGTAACTGAAAAAAATGAGTGCTGTTATTAAAGCTTAAAGCATGGCCTGTATTTCCTTATAATTTTGTAAATTTCGTGTATTTGTTTTTATCATATCTTGTATATAAATTACATTTTATTGGGAAAGAGCATTTAGTATACTTTTATATATATATATATATATATTTTTTTTTATATTTTTTTTATTTTTCAAGTATTCCATAAAACTATGTTATTTTATTTAATTGATTATACTAGTATCTTTTTTTCTTCGTAAGAATGTAGTTATTATTAGTAGCTGGTGTTTTGGTAGCTTGACAGATGGGTCTGCATGGACTGTAGGAGGGTGAAATGTACATGTCCAAATGGAAAAAAATCAAATACTATTCCGCCAAATAATGCACCATCGGTTCAAGTTTGTACACCTGCACAGTGTATTAGACAACAACCTAGACCAGCCAAATGCAGACAATCTTCGTGATTTCGTCATTTAATTATTTTCCAACTAATAATACAGGTCTTTATTCGTTTTTCTTCTTTATGTTTTGATTCGTTCTCCATTGCTTTCACTCTATGCTTATTTACATTATTGATGATAGATTTTCAAACAACTATTATTATTATTATTATTATTATTATTATTATTACTTTTATAACTTTTATAATACTAAGTATTTTATTCGTATTTCAATATCTTTCTACTTATATACTAAATAATAAAATGCTCGTGCATGTTTTGTTGTTACATGGCTTTGAGAATTAAGATTGATGTATTGCATATTTTATTATGTTAGGATTACTTTTTGATTATATTTTTCATTTCTTTCAGTTAAATTGTATCCGAATTTAATTTTTTTCAAATCTAGAGAGAACTAATTCATTAACATAAAACAACTATGCTGTATTAACACATTGTGTTTGTTCTTATTTAATAATATTGTTTTTATTTAAAAAAAAATCTCGTAAAAAGAAAATTAATTATTTCATTAAAAAATAATTACTATGCAAGGTGTATTCAGAGGAAAGATGATTTTATGTGCAATAATAAGTCAAAAAAAAAAAAAGACTACGGTGGGTGATCAGTTAATGAATAATTCAAATCAGACAATGAACATTTTTGCAAAAGAAGAAATAACACTGTATTTAAAATATATAAAACATACTGTCAGTCACTGTATTTCAGAGAATTTTCAAACAAATTTTCTCGAAAACATAAAAAAGTATTACTCTTTATTCTCGACTTTATTTTTACATATAGAATCATTCTCTGCTTGGTTAAACCATCCATCTGGATACATTTTGTGTTTAATTAAATTCTATATTTATAGATACGCTTAAAATTATGTATTATATTTTATTTTATTTTTAGTTACTCTGATATTAACTTTTATAAAATATTTATGAAATATTTCACTGATAATCCAAAATTTGTTTATGCAGGCCTTGGAAAACAAATTGAATACATGCAGAAATGCGTCTCGAGAGGACCAAGCTGTACGTGATCTCTACAGGTAACATTTCTATCAAACTTTCACATGGAATTGTGCTGTTCTTTATTTGTGCTGTTGTTGCATAACCTGGAAAAGTAAATATTATGTACCTGCAAAATTGTTTTATATATAACATGTAATATATTTCAATTGAATAATTTCTTCAAACTAATCAATCAGAAAGGTACATAATATTTTTGCAACATGAAATAAAGTGTACTTATTGTTAAGTTAATTCACTGGTTGTGTATACACTTTTTAGCGCTTTTTATGAAATAATTCATATAGAATTTTTAATTTCATATTATCTTATAGTCCTATAGCTTTTTAATTTCTTTTTTGTTATGAAAGAAATTAAATGATACTATGTCAGTCGCATAAATTTTTATTTTAGTATTTTGAACATAAACTATAAGACTAGGTTTTTATATAAGAATCTTAATAATTTTTTAAATAAATGTTTTTTTGTATTTATATTAATTTTTAAATTATTAGATGAAACTTTCTAAATTTCATAGACGAATACTCATTTATTTTCTTTTTTTTATATCTCTGCTGTAAAAAATAAAGATGACTCAGTAATCTGATAATTTAAAAGCTTGTATCAATGTATTTATTTACTATCTAAATAATTGAATACTTATAAATCAAGAAAAATTATTTAAATATTAAAATGATGTATTATATAACATTATTAAATTTTTCTTTGTGAAAGGGTATAAATCATTTCTAAAATTTAGAATGTTTGATAAAGCACATTTTGTCATACTAAATTTTCTTTTTATATCTTACACATTATATACAAAGTGTCTGAGATTTTTACATTTCGCAACGGTGTCAGCGTATTCTATGCATAAAAATAAGAAAACATGTTATATAAACATGAATTTAGAAAAACCTTAGACATTTTGTATATATATGTATATACATATTATTTGTCATTATAAAAAATTAATACGTGTGAAAATATTTTTACAAATATATGTACAAAACATTTTTTTTTTTCACAAAACGTATGCTTCATTACACATTAAATGCTTGTCGTATGCTTTTTTTTGTTTATATATGTGGATAACATCTTAAAATATTTACTTCAAAATATCACATGTATTTATTGTTATGTGATGTTGAAAAAGATTTTATTTCTATTATGAAATTTAATTTTATATTATTTACTTTATAAGTTCTACAGTGTATTTTTTGTAGTAATTTATAATTTACTGTACATTAATATAAAATTTGTGTTATAAGTAAGAGTTAAGCCACTAATTCAAAAGTAATCCTTTTGTTGTGCCACTTTATTCTACTTTAATAAATAACTCGAATTATTAATTGCAAATAATATAAAGATGTATGTAAATATATGTGGCTCAAATAACTAATTAGATACTAGATCATTGTCAACACGCAGTGCAAGTAAGATTTATTTAGTAGTTACAATACATCATTTGCATGAATTTTTAGTTAAAAAAAAAAAAAAAAATTGATTATTATTTTGTCATATTCTTGTAAAGAAAAATTAATATCTGACGGCTGCATAAATATATGTTGTTAACCATCACATAAACCGTGTCTTATTTTATAATGTCACTCGTGTATATTTATGCGGTAAGTTGGATTGTAGAAATTAAATAGTTGACTATATTAAAATAAATAAAAAATAGAACCAAAGTGCTGTTTTGTTATGATACTAAAGTAACAAATAATTGTTGCATTTGTTTGATCAGGAGTAGACGACAAGTGAGAGGCGCAGCCTCAGGAAACAACAACCACATTCGATTGTAACAAGGTATTTTTTTTGTGCAACAATAAGCCTAAAAAATGTGCAATTACGTTTAAGAATTGTTGCTTTAATAAGAATATTTATTAACTAATAGAAAAATTTTTAGAGATTGATACGATTGTGTCGATTAAAATGCATCTCTATGTAATATGTCTATTTTGGACAAAAAAATATTTTTTACTATAATGTGACAAAGATTTATAACTAGGTATTTGGCATATTTATTAGATTCGTTTGGTTGATAATTACTAAAACTAAAATTTAATTTATATGCGTTAATAGGACGAATAAATGTTTCATTATATATATAAATATGTATATGTAAGTGATTATTATAAAACACGAATGAAAGCTAAGTACTATACGCTATTCGATAACAAAATTAAAATACTTTTCATCGCAGCAATAACAAACAGATATACATATATATAATAATCATTTTTTTGTAAAATACTTTTATAAAGTACGTTTGAATTTAATTGCAAATTAATACATCCGACTTTTTAAGTGGTATTATTCAAATTTGTAAATAGAATTAGTGTCGTATCATAAATATTTAGGCAAGATATATATATATATGTAGGTATGTGGACTGTTTTAATTATTTATATTGTAGTATTCAAAATTTAATTTAAATAAACCAATCAGAAATGTTGTTTTTAATATTTAATTTTAATTTCATTAAAAGAATCGTTTAATATTATTCTAAAATTATCTGTAATAATAATAATAATAATAATATAATTTTAAATATATTATTAATAATAATAATTATTATTATTGTAAATTATTAATCTATTGGATATATATATATATATATATATATAGAGAGAGAGAGAGAAAGAAAGAGAGAAAGAGAGAGAAAAAGAGAGAGATGTTATGGATTGATATAACTTGTAACATTATAATTATGATTATCATAAGTTATGAATTTCCTTTACTAGAAATTTCATTACAATGTTGAAAATAATATATACACATAAGTATATACACTCTGCATTCTTCATAATATTGACAATATCTTAATATTTTTTTATTTATTTTACTGATTATTTATATGTTAGTTGTATATCAGTGCCATTAGATATATAAAAGATACATTTCGTTAGATTAAAAATGTTTTGCATTGTTGTCTGTTATTATAATATATTTCGTATGCAATTATTGTATTGTATTTCAATATACTGACGAAATTGCGAAATATGTTTATTTCAATGTATTTAAGTATATTTCAATTATAATACAATCTTTATATAATGATAATCATTAATATACTCACATTTTAATTTATCTTTCATAACACATGTAACACACATCTTACTAAAATATTAATTCTAAAGAAACATATTTTCTTCATTGATGTAAAGGTATATAGAAGTTTAATGTTGGCGCGATGAAAAATAAATGATGAGTATCTTGAAATTTTAACTTAAAAGGGTCTAGTTATAACTATTACTTATTTAAATATGTTTAATTATTATAAATAAATTTTAAGGTTGTTTAAAAATATTGAAAACATAATTAGTGGCATCGACGATATTAAATCTAATTTTTACACGATTTTGACAAACAAAGTCTCATTTAATAAATAAAGATTAGAGCGAGGAGAGACGGGCTTTTATAATTTTTTTAGAAACTTTATTTTCTATGAGGAAAAAAACATGTTTCAAATAATCCTTTTTTATTGGTAGAAATCAAATTTTTTTATAAACACCCTAATATATGAATCCTTAGATATTGCAATTTAAAGACAAAGTGATCTTTGTTACTTTCAAAATAAACAGCTCATATACAAAACTTAAATTAATTTTGTTTTTCTATTAAGTTTTGAAATTTCACAGCACAACATTGGTGTAATTTACAAACGGTGGCAAGTGGTTCAAAGTGGTACAACACGCCGCGACCAAGTCTCATTGGTGTTAGAAAGTTAAATTACAGTTAGCTATATACCGAAAATAAATCTGATATCTAAAACAAAATTGCTAGGGACAATATTGGAGATTGGATGTGAGAAGAAGTATAATATTTACGTTCTATTTTTGTACATTCCACATTTGTTTGAATATTTAACATGTTCACGCCGGCGCGTACCACCAAAAATTTAGATCGTTCAGTAACTAGAAAAAGTTGCTATATAGTTTAAAATTAAAATAATGAAAATTTAACGTATTTTAATGGAAAACATTTATTTTATAATAACAATTATAATATATTTAATATCGTTTTATAAACATAACTTTAATTTAATTAATTAATCGGTCCGTCCGATATAGGGAAAAGCTGCCACCTATGCGCGAGAAAAATGAATTACAGCGCCGGCATGAACGTGTTAAATCTAATATGGCACTCGTTCTTTCGTTATTAAAGTTAACATTGACTTGATATTTTAGTTGGTTTCTTCTTTTTACGTCATTTTTTTGTTAAAATTGGGTAAGTATGGATAATCAAAAATATAAATTCTAAAACATAATTGATTTTAAAATGTAGTTTATTTTAACATGTAGTTTACTCTAAAACAGCGTTTTGAAACTATTTATAGAGTTGTAGAGATGATTAAATTGAGTAACATGTCTATTTGTGTTGGGGGTGACTTGCTATTAACGATAAATGGTTGATCAAAACTATTTTTTTAACATAAAGTTCAAATTTGACTGTTATTAATTATTTTTGTCGTAGATTAATGTTTTCTTCGCTTCATATTATGAAAACTTTCACTCTTATAAAGAAATGCAAAATACTTACTTTGATTTTCTATTTTTGATGCAATAGCTAAAAAACATTATTTAAAACTTTGGCTGTCACGTTGAATTCATATGTTTCGTTCAAGACGCCACGGTAGTATTTTTATTATTCAAGATTTTATAGAAATAAATCTTTTATTTTCAATGTTCCAATAAAAATTTGTAATTGTTTATTGGGGCATTTTTTATTTAAAATTATATTCTAATTAGCGATAATCTTGAAAAAGCACTAACTGTAAATTTTTATTCAACTTTTAAGATTGTAAATATTCAAGCGCGCCCGTCGGTCACCGATGAATACCATGGCGTCACAAGAGAAAACGTAATCGGTCATGTATCACTAACGTAGCAGTCACAGTGTTAACGGATTGAAACAAGAGAAGGTTTTAAGTTACGCTTAAAATGTCTCGCTAAAATGTAAAATGTTGTTGAGATTTTAAGTAAGATTAATCCAATATTATATAAAATAGGAAAGATGATTTTTTTCGAAAAAAATCGATATCTGGATCAATTCTAATTGAATATCAAAATATCGAAAATAAATAGATCAATCTGTTTTTAAGTGGATTAATTAAAAAATATATTTAATATTTAAATTAAATTTAATAAACAAATAAATATATATATATATATATTATATGTTAATCTATTTGTATCAATTGTTTAACGTATTATCCCAGCATAACCACCAACAGAGTAGTCAATGCCATCTGTTGAGATCATAGTGACTTTGATATTGATATGTTAGTATTGATCGAGAGTTGACATGTGTTGATATGTGCGATGTGTTCTATTTAAATTCCCTTTCATTACAAGATTATATTTATTATTAAAGAATAAAACATATCAGTCGAGTTTTAGATTACTTATATCGATTTTCCGATTAATCGATTACAGATCATCATCCCTAATATAAAATACCTTTACTGTTTAACTTAGTTTATATTAATTTATATTTATAATAAAGTGCAATATTTCAATTAAAACTTATTATTTTTTGCATTACATTTTTTTCTAGATTTGTTTCTTACGTTTTATTTCAATATTCAATATGGAAGCTGTTCATTCATTGATAACTAGGCGTATTGAAGATGAGGACAAGGTTTCAGAGGTTATGAAAGATTTCAATAAAAAGGACAATGATCAGGATCGCATAATAAAAATTCTCCAAGTGATGCATGAGTTCGATGTAACTCCTATTATTCCATCACTAACAAAAGATAATTCACTCTCGAACAAATTTCGAAATATGGGAGAAGAATTGTTTAATGAAGAACCTCTCAATATAAACTATTTTAAAGAAATATTAATTTTATATTCAAAGAGTATAGCTTATGCGGAACCTTTATCAACTGAACTTAGTCTGGCCTATGAATGCAGATCCAATCTTCTATTATTTATGTTTCAATATAAAGAGTGCATTAGTGATATTGACAGAGCATTATCCTTTAATAATTTACCCGAGTATCAAACCGTCAAATGTCATTTGCGAAGAATACAGTGTTTGCTCACGTTAGGAGAAAGTATAAATAATGATCTTATCAATGCGATTAATATGGCGAAACAGATGCCAGAGTGTCCTAGAAGACAGAAATGTCTGAGAATAGCACAAAATTTAGAAAGAATGGCACAAGGAATAGGCATTCCAAAAGTATCAGTTAATCAAAGGTACCCAGTAAAAATTCCAGTAGTTAAGTCTCCGAACGTAGAAGTTCCATCTGCATCAGATGCAGTTGCTATTGAATACAATAGCCAGTGGGGGAGACATATTGTTGCTACCCGCGATATTGAACCTGGTGAACTCATTGCAGTAGAGAAAAGTTATACTTATATTTTAAATCACACAAATTGTTATACTCATTGTTCAAATTGCACGGAAGGTTCTTTTACTCTTTTACCTTGCGATTATTGCTATTGTTCAATGTATTGTTCAGAAATATGCCGATCTGACCACTGGAAGAAATTTCATGAAATAGAATGTCCTGTATTTTCTATACTGTACGAGATTTCAAATGATGATAACGAAAAATTTAATTTTTTCTGTATAAGACTCGTATTACAAGCATTAAGAGAGTTTGGAAGTATACAAGCTTTAAAAAATCAACTTCTTCTTTTAAAGGAAAGTAACAAACAGCGTGGTAATTAGAATTTATAACTTATTTTTTCAACTATTAAATAATAGTTTTTTTTTCTTTTTTTACTTAAATTTTTAATTAACTATTTCTTTATAGATCCTAGAACACAAGGATTTGATTCCAATATGCAGTTTCTTAGTAATAAATATACAAGTATATATAGTCTTACAACAAATACTGATAAAAGATCATCTTTTGATATATTTAGAAGAGGTTTAAGTTCTTGTACTCTTCTATATTTATTGGTCAATTATTCTACGTTTTTTGGAGAAAAAAAAAACATGAAAATATCTGAAATAGCCGAATATGACGATGCTACGTTCATTGGTGGTCTCTTATTAACTCATCAACAAATAATACCTAGTAACGCTCATTCTGTAAGTATTTTCTTTTTTTGGTTTCTTCTTATTTTTTTGTTCATATTAAAATTAGAATTATATTACAGTTAGAGGAAACATATCGTTATGATCCTAAACAACGAGGAATGGTAGCTATGGCATTTTACAGTCTGTTCAATCACAGTTGTTCGGCGAATGTATTAAGATATTCTGCAGGCACAAGCACAGTTATGCGTTCTATATTTCCTATAAAGAAAGGAGAACAGGTATTTATTTATTCTAGAGCTGTAAGTAATATCATTCTATGCTTTCTGTGAACAAAAATTCTACATAAAATTCATTCTTTACGTTTTTCTAGCTTTTTGATAATTATGGTTATCATTTTGGTGTAACGGTAAGAGCAAGAAGACGAGAGGGACTTCTAGGACAATATTATTTCTTCTGCGAATGCATAGCATGCAAAGATAATTGGCGTACAGATGCTGAACTACCTAATGTCAAAGTATTTATAATTTATGAATTCAGTTATATTATATAAATTATACAGGAGGATCTGTAACTAGTGATACAATCAGGCAGAGGGTGATTCTACACGAAAAACTAAGTAAATAATGTAGAATAAGATTTATTCATATAAAGCTTTGTTTTTAAGAAAATTAAATTTGAACATTTGTCAAATGAGCGTGGACTACTGCATTTTCAATTTTGTTTTTCACGTAGAATCATTTCATGTTCGCTTGTATTACTAGTTATTGGACATACTATTTACAATTTTTATTTTTCATATAAAATTTTTTTTTCTAGGAATTGATAAAACCACCGATTAAGAGATCGTTCATTTCAAAATCCTTAAAAATGCTCGATCATTACATCATTTTTTTAGGTAGTGCAACACCCAAAATTATTGAAGAGAGACAAGATATACTACAAGCTTTATTAAACATGTTAAAAACGTTATATAATAGTTCTTTATATCCTTCTTCGGAATTTATTAATATTGTGGAAACTATAAAATATGCTTGTAGCATGCTTGGTAACGTATATTATTTTCCTGAGATAAAAGAAGAAAATTGGGCCTAATTTACTAAATTATTATATTAAATTATTGTATGTGTATTTTCGTATTTTATTTTTTTATATTAACTCTTTCGCTACTACAGGCGACTATAGTCGTTCTCCATAAAATTCTATGTATTTTACATATGTAGAACGTTTACGATTATAGCACATCAAATATCCCACTCTGAACGTATAATTTTAGTGTTTAATTTTTTTTGGACCAAAAATCGTTTATATCTACAACAAAATACTTCAAAAATGAGTCTCGACTGCTGATGAAATCGGTTTTTCGCGCAACTTGCAGTTTTGATGCTGTACTTCACAGTGGCCTGTTCAGGTGGAGTACCGCCCCGGAAATCATGCCCGTAGCGAAAAGGTTAATTGACCATTCTGTGAAAGAGTTCTTATAATCAAAATTTTTTATTAGTATTATAGATAATACATGTATGTATTGAAAACTAATGTAATGCAATGTAATGGAATGTATTGAAAACTAATTCACATCGCTAACTATTTTATTATATGTTCGGAAAATATACATTACAAAAATATAATACTTGAATTATTCTATTTTCTGAGGTAGATAATTCAATAATGAAACATACTGCCAGTACTAATATAAATACAGATTATAAGATGCATTTGGACATTACATTGTAAAGTACTTGTAAGTATTTAAATAAGTATAATAAGGCTATGAATACTTGTAGAAAAGTAATTACTCGAATAATATATTATCCTTAAAAATTCTTAAAAATATATTAACAATTAATAATTGTTAAAGGATATTCAAATTATCTGTAAACGACTTGTATACATGTTACCGTGAAAGACTGAAATTGAAGAATGTCAAGATTCACATGGTCGCTTCGTATATGTCCGAAATATAAATGTTAAGAATAAACTCAAATATTCGGTCTTTCACTGACGTATTTGTTGTGTGTGATAAGCAACTATGTGAACTTTGTCATATTTTTTTTTTTTTTAATAATTATGTCATTAATATGTAAATAATGTCAAATTTTATATTTCTTCTGCCAAACTTAACGTAAAGTTACCGTTACAATGAAATGATTACGTTAACAATCCAATAGACATCATTAACAGAATTATAAGTCCTATCGAATGCTCCTTTACTGGGGCAGATGATGTATCTTTATTTTTAATTTTATTAACATATTCTGTATCCTGTATTTTGTCAGAATATAATTCGTGGATGTAATTAATTCTCCAATCAACACCAGTATATACAGGACTGTATTTTTTCAAATATTGACTAACTATATCTGCTATTGTAACACCTAAAACATGATAATGATTAATAAACAACGACATTTTGTGAATGTTTAAAATAAAAATCACTTAACCGTACCTATTGTAGTAAATTGAAGGTCTTTTAACATCTTATATCCATCTCCTCCGTTACGCATAAAATCACTCATCAGAACATTGTAAGTTGCAGTTTTATTGAGATCACTATAACTTGGAATATTACAAGCGGCACATCGTACTTTAACGGAAACCACTTTCGAATTAACTGGACGAGAAATATCATATAAAACCTGAAGGCCAGAAAATTGGAGGAATGCGCCAAATAAGTTATCAGAAGAATTTTGATGAAGATTATATACGCTCCATTCTAACATTGAAAGCACTTGTTCTCCTGTCATAGAAACTTTGAATATGGTATTGCCAAAGGGTAGAACGCCAAGTATATCACCCATTGTGATCTAAATTTTGTTTATATAGAGAAACGGGAGAGGTTCAGAAATATGTAAAATAAATCAAAATAATAGATTGAATGTAATCTGAAATATTTACTTTATCGTCTAAATCTCTAGTTATAGATGCTCTAATATTTCCACTATTTTGAACAGCAATAGCAGCGTCGGTCCATTTTCCTTTGACAAAATATTGTTGGGCATTCTGCAATTGCAATTGTAAATTCGTATCTTTGAAATAATAACGATAAAGGCAATATTTTTTTTGTTATGATCTTACGTAATCGACGATAGCATCTGTAATAAGATTTCCTAAATTGCATTCTTTCTTTCGGCAAATTTTACTATCACCGTTAAGCAATACACGAGTCCTTCCGATTTCCAACGAAGTTATATTATCGATTGCAGGTCTGAGTAGATCCAGTTCTTCGATAATATCCGGTGCCTGTTAGGAATCGTCTTTAAAAATAACATAAATATCGTATAATTATATAATTCATTGTTATCGTTTGAAAGCTTACCTGATCGATGTTATGATCCACGAGAATCGGATTACCCTCGATGTGAGTAATTTCACCATTTGAATCGAATGTAACGCTAAAGTTACCAAGATATTTGGTATAAGCGTATGCTTGAACAACATAGACTCTTCTACCATTGTCTTGTATAATTTCAGTAGGATAAAAACCTTCTGGGTGTTCTATATCAGGTTGTTTGCCACGATAAAGAAAAGTATTGGTATGTCCACCAATAACAAGATCGATGTCCTCAACTTCTTTGGCAATTTTTTTATCAACGTTGAACCCAGAATGACCCAAAGCAATGAGAATATTGACACCCTCTTTCTTCAATTTCTTAGCTTCCTCACGAATTGCTGGTACTTCGTCATTAATTATCACATTTTCGGTGCTCGATAAGATCGTTGTATCTGGCGTGAGATAACCGATCACACCGATTTTCGTACCGTTTATTAACAAGACCGTACTGTTTGCTAATTTCGTCGCTTTTAAGTTCGGCTCTTTCGATAGATCAAGATTTGTTGCAAGAACGGGAAACTTTGCATTCTCGATGAAGGGTATCAAACCGTTAACACCATCATCGAACTCGTGGTTTCCAAGACTCTGCGAAGCATGATAACATAGTTAAAGAAATTTTCTAGCTTTCGAGATAATTAACGGAATAAGCAGGAATTAATTCGACATTGATACTAACTATTGCATCTGGCGCGAGAATGTTGAGAAATTGAACAACGATTTTCCATTTGTAAATATTATACCAGACTGAACCTTGATAAGTATCACCAGCGTTCAAAAATAACGTTGGTATGGAAGAATTTCTAGCTTGGCGAACCAATGTTGCTATTCTGGCGAAACCACCGTAACAATTACCTGCTTTAACATCCTGTTTAGGACAAATTGGTACTGACATTTTTGAAGTTTCTTCGAATCTAAAAACGTTATAGATTTTTTGGTGAGTATACTGAACTAATTAAAGAAGCGTAAGCATTGTATGATTTTATTGTAAATTGACATTTATCGATTTATATATTATCTCACAAATTCCCACGATAATAATTAGAGTTAAAGATTAAATTGTTGCTTAATTGTTATATATGTATATGTGTGATCCGAATTGATTGGAACGTTACGTTAATGTATATTAATTAAAATGTAATTTGTGCAATTTTTATTATTTTAATTTTTTATTAGAATGATTTTAAATTATACCTGGCGTGCATATCATTAGTGTGAACAATTTGGAAAGTAAGTTCTCCATTTTCGTTTTGCGAAGATACAGGATTTCCATAAACCAAGTCGTTCGTTACCGTAAATAGTATGAAAATCGTTGGAAAAGTCCGTAACAGTAATACGAGCATTGTTACGACTCATTAATATTGTATCTGATTAATATTTAAATATTTGCCTTGGAACGTAAATGCACGGTATTGATAAACGTTGTTGTTTCACGACTCGTTGAGATCTTCGTTATTGCAATTATTTTTTTTTTATCGATATGTTAATAAGTTTGTTGGTTGTCCTTAGTATATAAGACCTTCTCAGAACTTTATCTTTTAAGAGTTCATTATTATTCTGAAAGATAATAAACATTTCGATTTAATAATGTTTTATGAAATATGAAAAGCAATTTTTCTTTTATGATATAAAAATATACAAACGAAACGATGCCAAGCGTCACGGTCTATATATTATAATATTTGATAAATAATACCTATTATGTGTTATTCAAATAACAGAATTAATTCAATGCCAATAATTTATTTCTTTGACAGCGTTTATGAACTTTCGAGTTCCTAATGCCAATTAATAATAATAATATGTATATTTGTATWTGAATTATAAAAATATTAGGTATCATCAGCAGAAATGATTTCGTCATGATTTCGAAAAATGTGTCGTTAAACAAATTGAAAAATATTCATTAAAATTTATTTTAGATCAAACAGATAACATAGATTGTAACAGTGTTTCTCAATTAGTGATTCGTAGACAAATTGTAGAGGTCTGAAAAATGCAAATGTTTATAGATTTGTTTATATTTATTACATATTTGTTATTCAATGACTAATAAAATTAAATTTATCTTTAATTTACCGTTTCAACATTTTCTTTTGTATAATTAAGATGTCCTGTAATTTGTGATTATAAGTGAGCAGAGGATGAGTATACACGAAAAACTAATTGTAAGTCGAAAAAGAATCAATTACAGGACATCTAAAGTAAAATAAATTCGGTAAACGCTACACGATAATAATATTTTATTATAAAAACGTCCACTCTTTCTGTCATTTTTTTAGCTTAATTTATTTCATTTGATTTATAATAAAAAAAATAAAAAAATGTGTTGACCCGCGGAAATAGAGCTAAATAACAGCCAATAGAGCTAAATAACAGCCAATTGAGAAACACTAGGTTTTAATGATACGATATATGATATACGATATACATATATATATAATATATAATATAATAATAATATATATATATATATATAATATATAATAACATATATAATACAAATATATAATAAATATATATGTTTTATATAATATACGTGTTAATTTAATAAATTTAACATTGATAATAGAGCAACTTATTAATTTTTATTTAGAAGAAGAAAAAAGAGAAAGATAGATAGAGAGAGAGAGAGAGAGAGAGAGAGAGAGAGAGAGAGAGAGAGAGAGAGANGAGAGAGAGAGAGAGAGAGAGAGAGAGAGAGAGAGAGATAATAAAATTTACCTTTAAAAATAGATATAAATCACCTAATTAAAATTTTAATTAATTCCAACTAATCTTTCACTTATATCATTTTTTCATAAACTTAAAATCAAATACTACGGTGTCACGTGCTAACACTCTCAGATAATTTCAAAATATACTCCTATTGATCGAAAAGAATAATCGACCTCTTTTGAGTGATATGTGGAATTTTAAAAAAGATTAATCGTAAGCATTAATTATAGTGACGAGAACAAGCACATGGTAGAAAAAAAAAGACAAAGAAGTTGAGACACGATCGAAGTTGCGACACATGTATATATATATATATATATATGTATAAAGTGACGTTTAAGTGTAATTTTCGATTAGGTTTATTAAAATTTTCTTTAAACACAATAACGAGAAGAAGGAACACGCGCTTCTTAAAGATACGAACAGGAGTCAATAAAGACACGTAGTGATTTTGCCGAGGGACGAGCGTTGACTGAACATAATGGACGTTTGAAAAGATGGCGGAGGTGGTGGTTACAGCGTATTTTAATTTCGAAGTAGAATAGTCGTCATAAAAATAAAGAGAGGGGCATACTCCTTCGGTTGGTTCATAAACAGTCCTTTATATTTTAGGATTGGTAAACCATTTAATGAAAAGAAGGATTTGGTTGAATAACTCTAATTCAAAACGTAACTCGCGACGTCATTTTTCATTCATATTAGTTAAAAGGCCGTATATCTTTTTTTACATCAACCAAAAATTTCTGCTATCTCGTTTTAGTTTATTTTTACTTATATTTTCTTGGATAACAAATGTTACATTGTCCGCGTTATTTTTATTTCCTTGTCATGCTTTGTCAAGCAACTAAAATATTATAATTCGTAATTTCGTAATCTGAACAAATTATTAAGTTTCCGCAATTGTCGAGGAAAATTATTTAGCCGGAAACATTTATTCATCCATTTATTTTTTTTCGATTTCTATGGAAAACGGTTTCTCCTCACTCAGTCGTTTTGCACAATTGTCGATGAAATTATACATTTTATATATGTAAGTAATGTTTGTTAAATTCAATCACAATTTTGAAATTTGGAAAATTTTTTCTTTATCTTTATATATTGTCGTCTTTGCTATATTGCCGTCATTGTTAATTTATCCGTCGCTTGATAACATGATTTAAAAGCTTAACAATCGTGTGCATATTGCGTTTAATTTAAACAAGAAAATAGCAGAATACAAAAATAAAAAGAAAATAAAAAAAAATATTTAACATTGATCGATAATCGAACATACATTCCTCGCGAACATACAAAATGCAAAGTATCGGACTACATTTATTTATTTATTTTCAATATTTACGAGTTATGATTTCGAGTTATTTGTAAAATATCGCTCGAAGAATCTCATTAAAATTGATTTTTATTACCTTCGACCGATCGATAATAACTCGAAGTCGTCGTTCTCATGGCAATCTTGTTTTTCATTGTAACAAAAAAGGTAGGAAGAAAAAAACAAAAAGGAAAATTACAACAATAACAAAAAAAAAAAAAAACTCAGAAATCATATCCGGGTGGAGTTGTAAGAACGTAAAAAGAAAAATTGATTTATTTGTTTTCTCCCTATCGAACGAGATCGAAGAGTTTGATGTTTTCATTTTTGGTCGAAGCATACAACAGTAGTAGTATATCCACTTGAATTTCTTTCATCCTCATCATCATCATCATCATCATCTTATTTTTCGTTCGGTAATTTCACTCGAAATCGATCATAAGTTATTTCTTAGGTTCGAGCATGTATCTTCGCGGTTTTTTTTAAATGAGACCAGTGAATCTTGATTCCTTCGATCGTAAACGATTAGCCATGGAAAAAACGTGTTGGGTTATACTTATATAGGTACGATCTTTTAAAATTACTTCTTCGATGGACTTTGTATCTACTGTAAGATAAGAATTTGAAGTGATTTTCAAATTGATCATGACGCAATAGCTCTCAAGGTTGTATTTTTAATGAATAAAAACGAATATATACTCTAGAAGCGATAATATTTACTATGTTTTTGTTATATTATATTTTATTTTATTCATTTTTTTGTCTTTTTTTATAGTGCAGATAATGAAATTTTGCGAAAGTTAAAAAAAAAAGACAGGAAAGTGAAGATATCGTAATGCATTCGTTCGCGTAATTTTGTCTTATCCTTTTTCTTTTTAAATATTAAGTTGACATTATCATTGGTGATGTAATCAGACCTTCGGTCGTAAAACTCTTTAGTGTCTTTTAGAATATATCTTGTAAGTATCATAGTCACGGTCTTACGAAGCGTGCCATGGCCAAAATTCTAATATAGAATTATTCTTTTGTCAATGTGCCAATAAAGAAGCTCTCTTTCCTGTTGCTTTACTCTCCTCGGCTTGGAATTTTTTAAACAGAAACACTTCGAAACACTTGAGTAATTAATACTATTCTTTTTTTTTTAATCATATTCATTAATTTGATCGATCGTATAATAAATAATTTGAACGAATTCTATCATTCAATTTTCTTATTTCGTAGTTCCAGGTGTTTTTAATATTTTTTTAGATCTTCGTATTCACGTTGGTACAACAATGCTAATGCACAATTTACTCGTTGACACTAACACGATTATATAACCAAGTGTTTTACAATACACTGATAAGAAATGAAAAAGAATTGATGAAAGATAATAAAGATATAATGTGAAAAGCAATGTGAATGATCTCTTTCTGGTTATAGGTTCTAAGTTTACTAATTTCTCGTATGTTCATGATAATTTTTCTCAAACAGGTTTAAATGAATGCGGACAGGTCACATGTTTGCTTATAATTTCTTAACTGAACACGCAATATATCGTTATTTTTTATTTCCCTATTTTACGTATATTATTTATAAACGATAAGAATTAGCATAATTTAATGATTCGAAAATATTTTATGGTATTTTAAATCAATGTGGTTTACCTGCATAAATCCGGACTCCTTGATTCTAGTAAAAACTCGATCTGCCCCGTATAATTCAACGTTTCTGAGTTGATTTATAGTTTCGATATCTAGTTTTACTATTATATTGAAAGGTAAACGTGAGAGATATACAACAACCAATGATATTCGTTCTAGGAAAAAAATCTATGTTTTTAATTTGCTTGATAAAATCTTTCAACATCCGCTTTATCGTAACTTTGAGTATGGAAAGTTTATTAAGTAATTATTGTACAATGATTTTGTTAATGCTCAATTGTACAAGTGAATTGCTACACTCATGCTAAAAATATGTTATAATCGATGAGAGTCCTTGTCAAACGATGCAAAAAATTTTTTCTACAATTTTTTTATTTTTGTTAATGAAATTCCCTTCTATAGTTGTTGAATATTGTATTGATCATTAACAAATTGTCAAACAATTGATAAGAAAAATTTGACAAAAAAAAGTGGAGAAAGATAATTCGTCGTTATCGAATCTAATGACATGTGTGTTTTCGAGATAATTATCATGACAGTGTGTAGATAATTATGAGACGCCTTCAATAATGAATATTTGTGATAATAGATGTGCTTGCTTTTTCATGGAAGGCATTAAGATATATCATTGTTGGTGAAGGTAGCAGTTCTCAACGAACATTCGGTGCTGACAGGTGATTTACGATTGGTATGCTCTTTACGGAAGTTAGAAGAGTGCGTGTAAGTTTCAATTTTTCTCTATCAAGGTTACTAAATTTTCTCCTCGATTCATTCCTTTCTGTCTTCTTACAAATTTCAAAGGAGTGATTGTTTTTTTTTCTCACTTTGTATTCGTCGTATCGAAATGTCATAAATCGAAATTTGAAACTCGTAAGTTTCTTATGAAGGGAACAATTACATTTACTAATTAGAATCGTATTTCTTAAGTATGCCAGCAAACGTTCTCGGTTGCGCTATAAATATGCGCTATAAATTATGAAAATGACAATACAATTGATCGAATAATTTTATTCATGCTGAAACTAATAATTATCGGAGAAATGAGAATGTAGTTTTACGCGAAAAATAATAATAACAAAAATATATATGAATTATTATACTTTACCAATAATGATAATATCGTCCTTTTTCCTTTTATCATCTTCAAACATTTTGTTGTGTATACGTTTCTTACGATCACGTTTACATTAGTCACTGCGAACATTTCCTTTAAACTATTCGATCGTTGGTGTCACGTTTGTTATTTTTTTACAGGCGTATATAACTTATAAATATATTGGAAATATATTTTTAAAACGAACGAACGTTTTATTATCGTTAAACTAATTCAAGTTATTCAATTTCAAGTATCAGGTAAATAAAATGAATTATATTGATTGGCAATTTCAATTAATATTTACGTTACTCTTACTAGTTAATATCAATTTGTTCAACAGTCGTACAGTTGTCGAACACAACATGTATACTTTGTTGTTAATAGGCATACTGTTACAAACATGTTTGGCTTTTACCGGTCGTGGATTGGTCTATCCTGGACAGACCGATTTTTTTGAATTATCTATCATACATTTGAATGATTTTCATGCGAGGTAAGAAATCTAATGATTATATACAATTATTTATCTAATTAATTACGAAACACTGTTGTGTTTGTTTCGTATCATACGTTTCAAGTAAATAAAAATATCTTTGTTACCGTCGTCTCTATATTTTATTTATATATTTACGGTTTACATAATCACAATTGAAAGTGAATATAGAAATTCTTAATTTATTGTGATAGACATAATATTACGAATTATGTAACATACGTAAGTCTTGTTTATAACATACGATTTTTATTACAATATAAAACAAGAATTAATTTAAATATAAAAAAAGAATAATTAAAAAAAAACCGAAAATCATTTTGTAAGATTTCAACAAACCAATCCAGACTCCAGTATTTGCCATCGAGGACAGGAAAATGATTGCGTTGGTGGAATTGCTAGAGTGTATACTGCTGTTAATCAATTGAAGAAAGAACGACCAAATGCTATTTTTCTAAATGCTGGTGATCATTACCAAGGTACTTTGTGGTACAATGTTCATCGATGGAATGTGACGGCTACATTTATGAATATGTTACCTCACGACGCTTTGGTAAATTATAATTAATGAATAATTATTGAAATAATATTTTAATCTAATTATAATTTAAGTATCTTCGATCTGTAGACGCTTGGGAATCATGATTTTGATGATAAAATAGCTGGCGTAGTACCTTTTCTTAAGGCTATGAAAGCACCTGTTATTGTAACCAATATCGATGACAGCGAAGAACCTTCTATTCAAGTATGTGTCATAATTATTTTTTTACTTTTTCTTTTTCTTTTTCTTTTTCTTTTGGTATATCCTTCCAATAATTTTTTCTCACACATGGATTGAAAGTTCGTTTTTGCTCCCTGTTTTCAGGGGCGAAAGTGCCACATTCCTGCCCGCTTGAACCTGTTTTCAGGGGGCGAAAGTGCAACATTCCCTCCCGCTTGAATATTGTAATAAGTTAGTGCGCATGCTTCAATTTTTTAGCGTATGCAAACTAGTTTCTTAACTTTAGGAATATTTTAATAAATTACTGCGCATGCTTCAATTATTAATAATAATAATAATAATTTATAAACTCCCAATTTAATTAATTAAATTTTATTTAAAAAAATATTTTTTAAACTTAAATAATAATTTATATTTTTAATAGAATATAATTTTATTTTTTATTTATTTTATCGTAATTATGTAATTTAATTTAATTTATTATTATATTAGATTGATAAATGTAATTAATAAACTAAATAAGTCGTTGGTAAGGTTACGCCATACTTAACAAAGCTTGGCGCATGTTCATAAAAGTTGAAGCATGCGTAATATTTTCTTTAAAAATTTTGCAGGGAGGAAATATTAAAAAACAATATTATTAAAATAGGGAACCACCGATATGTTTCTTTTTCTAAATTAACAAATTAAATCGTGATATCGAATAATTTAAAAAAATATCACCTGTCTCATAAATTTTATATTTTATTTATTTTTATATTAAAATTTTTTTTTAAGCTTTTTTATATTTTATTTTATTTTTATATTTAAATTTTTTTTAAGTGGGGGGCTGTTCCCCCGGATCCCCCTGATTTTTTTTCTGGGGGCTTTGCCGCCAGTCCCAGACCCCTACCAGGGGTTTCACCCCTGGACCCCTTGTTTGTTTTTAAATTTATATAATCTTCGCAAAATTTATTAATTGACAAATAATAAAAAAGTATATTACATACCTAGGGCAGTATAGTATGAAAGCGGCAACTTCGTTTTGCACAGCTGCAGCGGGAGAAAGTTGACGCTTTCCGCCCGGGTAGAAAAATATGTGAACTATAATTCCTTTTAACCTAACAGCAACATATTAATAGTATATAATTATTTAATTACAACCGAACTTTCGATACCGGTGTGAGAAAAAAATGTATACTCACCACGGGAGAAAAGTATGACATCCCGACCCGCGGAATACCATACTTTTCTCCCTAGATGAGTAATATACTATTTTTTTGTTTTCAGGGTCTTTATAAAAATAGTACGATTATCGAAAGAGGAGGTAAAAAGATCGGAATAATCGGTGTCATTTTATCAACTACGAACGTTGGTATATTCTTCATTATATTATTCAATTAATAATAATAAAAAAAAACAAATGTTTAAATATTAAAACGATAAATATATATTTATTATTAGACCATATCGAGGACAGAAAAATTGAGATTTTTGGACGAAGTAGACTCCGTTAATGAGGAAGCCCAGAAACTTAAGAATCAAGGAGTGGATATTATTATTGCTTTGACTCATTGTGGTTTAAACATAGATAGAATAATGGCTGCTAATTGTCCTCTTCTCGACGTTATTGTTGGAGGACATTCGCATACTTTTTTATACTCTGGTTTGTGCAAAAAAAAAAAGAAAGGATTTTGATTAAATATATTAATGAAGTTTACGTTGTCAGTCTTACATTAACGTAAAAATACATTATAAAATTAGGGAAGCCACCATTCATTGATTTACCTGAGGATGATTATCCTGTGATAGTGAAGCAAGAAAATACTAATAGAACGGTGCTTATCGTACAAGCAGGTGCTTTTACAAAGTATGTATAATTTGTGTATATCTTTTTATTGTACAATTTCATCCATCGAGCTACTATTTTATCACAGGTGTCATATTACGAAGTTAATTTACGATAGTGTTACATTAATCTTAGTAAAGTCGAACTAATTAAAATAATGATTTAGTTATCTTTCGTATTATTAAAATGAAATATAAATTATTTGATTAGTTAGAAATATAAATTATTTTCTTGTATTTAGATATCTCGGCAATTTGACAGTGTGGTTTGACGAGCAAGGAGAAGTTGCAGACTGGGAAGGAAATCCAATTCTTTTGGATTATACTATCGAAGAAGGTAAGTTTGAGGAAAAAAGATATGGAAGTTTAATAAATAAAAATCAATCATTTTTTGAACAGATCCAGATATCTTAAAAGCATTGGTACCTTGGCAAAAGGATGTCGATGCAATGGCATGGAAACAAGTTGGCAAAACTAAAGTTTTCCTTGATTCTAAATGTAAAGGGAAGCAGTGTAACTTGGGTAACTTTATAACAGACGCTATGGTCGATGCGGTAAAAAGTTTTTGATATTCTTATAAAAAAAAACAACCAAATCTTTTTCTTTTTACTTTTTCTCTCAATTTCAGTTTGTAGATATGGCAGAGAATAAAACTTATTGGACTTATGCTGCAATATCGTGCACAAATACAGGCGGAATTCGTGCTTCTATCACAGATTATACTGTAGATATTACTTACGGTGATTTAATGATGGTTCAACCTTTTGAAAATACCTGGGATACTGTCGAGATAACTGGCAGCTCTATCAAATATGTAATATTTTTTATTTATTTATGTATTATCAATAAGATAAGGTATTAAGGTTTGAACGTTATCAAGATAATTTTTATTGAGAAATAAGTAGTTTATTTACCGTTAAATTTAAGTGTAATTTTATCAATGTTTGCTTGTTGTATACAAAAGATTTTATTATTTGTTAACAATGTATACATAGGTTACAATATGTTTTTCAGTTGTTGGAAAATGAAAGAATTATGTTGTGGTCCGGACTCAAAGTAATTTATAATATGACAAAAAACGCACCCAATAGATTGGTCGATGTTAAAATTAGGTAATCTTGTATCTAATTAACATTAATATTCAAATATTATTTCTCATATTAACACGTTGACTTTCAAGGTAATTTTACATGTTTTTCAAAAGACACGATTTAAAGATAATATACAAAACAATATAGTAACGCCGGTCACGGATGACCCCAATGATCTCATTGAAAGTAGAAAATGCAGGTTACAGGTGATCCACGTGATAGTCAACGTGTTAATTGTATATTGCAAATTTGTACGAAAACTTTGAATATTATTTTTGTCTAGATGCCGTGCTTGCGAAGTACCAAGATATGAGGATCTTGCTGACGACGAATGGTACAGAATCGTAGTTCCATCTTTTCTTTATAATGGCGGAGATAATATTAAAATTTTTAAGGAAATGGGTAGAAACCATAAGGTTGGTTCATATGACATTGATCTTTTTGAAAAATACGTACAAAAGATGAGTCCCATTATAGCCGAAACAGATAATCGTGTTAATTTTCTTTACGTGCACGATGAACATGATGTATATATATCGTGAAAGATTAGATTTTATAAATTCTGTAAATAAAAATCATCTCAAACGAATGAAAAAGAAAATGTTTAAAAAAAAAAACTTTCTCGAGATGAATTTCGTAAGAGATTCTCTCTCTCTCTCTCTCTCTCTCCTCTCTTTCGTTTTCTTTTACGGAGAGAAGCCAAGAATCGTGCGGGACATCCTTAAAGAAAGCAGGAAATGCTGGTCGCTTATCTCGCGGTATCTCGAGATCGCGGCAGGTGAAGCATTTAAATAATATATCGAACAGGTGAAATAGCAGCTGTTCGTCCGCATCTCCTTGGCCCTCCTCGCGCGCAGGACGCGTGAATCTCTTTGTGGTGCCGCGGAAACGTTCCTTGATACTTCTTCTTTTTCTATTTTCATTCTTTTTTTTTAAATTTATTTATATATTTATTTTAATTTTAATTTCTATTTTTTCTCATTCCACATCTTTTTCTTTTTCTTGTATTATATGTCCATAGAAGTAAAAACGCGCCAACAATGCGTACGCGTAAATTCTTTCGACGAAAGCCTCGTTCCTCGAAATGCGACACGAATTATAAATAGTATAGTGATCCTCGTTTCCATTACCTTTCTCTTTCTCTTGATAAATGTTTTTTTTTCTCGACCAACGAGATGTTTCTTTTTCTTTCTCTCACTCTTTCATATCTTTGACTATATTTATAACATATGAACAATTAATCAATACTTATATTTATATTTATGTAAAATATATATATTTATAAATTATGTTAAATTGATAAATAAAATAAATTTAGTATTTTTACGTGTATAGAAACTTTAAACTGTTTTTAACCATCTTATATGTATCTGACCAATTATTTCAATCCTTTATACGAATAATTAGCCAGCAGTATTCTTGCTAACGATTGGTACAATTTGAAAAATCCCGCGAATACGGTATTACACTCGATTGGCGAATTATTATGGAGGGGAGAACGATGCGCGAAAAGTTTTCGAGAAATTCCGCGAGGAGTCGTTGATCGAAGAAGGATCGAAGTTTCAAACGAAGAGAAAAAGGGCAGGTGCTAACATTACTGATGATGTTTCAAAAAGTAGTAGTAGGAATATTTGAAGGGACGTTACGTACGTAAAAAGGAAAAAAAAAGAAAAATAAGATTTGAAAGATGGGTTCGTTTATTCTGCCTTTCGGCTGGTCGACCGTCCTGTTTTATCCTATGTACGTATAGCGATAGTGGCGACAGAGAATACGTAGTGGGAAGAGGAGAAGTAACTTTCGTTAGTGTTTTGAAAGACGCGCGTTTCGATAGATCGAGTTGGGACTGTTATTTTAACGAATAAGCAAGCAAGAGCGAATCTCGTCGAGCAGTTTGAGAGTTCTGGATTGCGACGTTTTACATGGTTTAACCTGTAAGTGGGGGGAGGACGAGAGAGAGAAAGAGAGAGACAGAGAGACAAACAGACAGATAGGGGTGGAGCGGTGATGGTGGGGGTTGATGATAGTAGTGGTGGGGAGTACGCGTTTGTAGCTTTCGACGTTCCTGCCACGCCAGCGAGACGTAACTCGCAGAGAGACGACGTTCTCCTGGAGAGCGCGTCGGAGGAGCTCTCGTATTGGTTAGATTAGAATTTCTCGTAATCGTGTTCGTATAATTCGCGAAGCTGGCCCCTCGCGTGTGTGATATGCATACTTACGTACAATATAAATAAATATACATACAAATATATAACTTAACGCGTACCACACACACAGATATATAATTATATGCATATTTTATTAAAAAAAAAAAAAAACGAGAAAGATAAACTTGTAGTGTGTAAGTCTATACGTGTATCGAGAAAGAGAGAGAAAGAGAAACAGAGAGAGAGAGAGAGAGAGAAAGAGAAAGAGAAAGAGAGAAGTTAACACGTTGCGATACGAATCGATCCGAACGTTGAGTTACCGGAGAAAGAGGGAGAGAGAAAGAGTGAAAGAGAGTGAGAGATAGAGAAAGAGAGAGAGAGAGAGAGAGGGAAAAGAACGTATGTGTTTGTGAAGAGAAAAAGAAAGACGCGATGTGTCTTCGTTTGTGACGCTGACGAAGAAGAAGAAATTTTGTCAGTTATATTCGTTCTTTTCCTTCTATTCCGTTCTCCACTTTCGTCATCGTTCTCATCATTCTCGTCGTTATCGTCGTAGTCGTAGTCGTCATCGTCTTAAACTCTCTTTCGAGTTTTGTCGTGTTATTTTATTCCCCTGTTCCGTTTCCTTTTGATTTATTACTACCATTGAAGTTATTTTCTTTCCTAAGTTTCGACTTATACGATTCTAGGAGAAATAGAATTGAAACAAGTCTCTCGAATTAAAAGGCACAGGTAGATCGGTAATAAAAGGGGAACAAAAAAAAATCAAAAAAAAGTTTGACGATAGAGATAGAAAGAGGAAGAAAGAGAGAGAGAAAAGGGAAGAAGAAAAAGAGTGAAAGAGAGAAAAATAAGAGGAGAAAAAACATAGAGAAAGAAAAGAATAAGAATAAATCTACATACGTTCGTGGGCGGTGAGTGATTGTGTGATCGTCGTTGGCCAGTTTCCATTGGAAGTCATGCGAGATACCAGCGATATGACGGAGGACGCCCTGTCAGAGGTATGCAATAATAAAAATTTATATTTTATCTAGAAATTTTTCATTTTATTTGCTATTACTCTACCATCCTCAATTTTATAAGTCGAAAATCATAATTTAAAAGAAAAAAGTATACTACTTCCGTTTCAATGTGGTCTATATATTTTAATCATTTTCTTTTTTTTTTTCTTTTTTTTTTTAAGGAGTAGTTACTAAGATCAATTTGGAAATAACGACAATTCGATAATTTGAAAGTCTTTTGAATAATAATATTTAATTCAATGTCCTTTTACGTAAACTCAGATCAATTATATTCCTTCGACGATCGATTATTAGAATCGGTTAACACGGAAACATCAATGCTCGCAAAGGAAATATCAAAATTATTCTTCATGAGTTTTTTCTGTTCGTTTGATTTATTTCTTGGGTTTTCTTTTTGTTTCTTTTTCTTCTGTTTCCTTTTAAATATAATCGTGGAAATTGAAATGAAAATTTAATGTCAATTATTTATGCAACAGGAGTAGTGGGTTTATGTTTTTCTCATGATAAGCGGAGCGAAAAGAGATTGAATCGTTAAATCTCGTGCGGTTTTATTTTGTTCTTTCTTTTTGTTTCTCTTAAGAAAATCAAATTCTTCTTTATTTTTCCATCCAATCATTTTCTATCCTCTTTTTCCTTTTGTACCCTTTATTTTTCTTCCATTAATTCGAACGGTTTCACGTCTAATCGAAGTTCAATCCAATTGATGAACTTTGATTGAAAATTGGTCGAGAAAAAAAAATATTAATTGTCTAACACGAGAAGTACAAATGTTCGTTTTTCTTAATCGATTATAAATTGAGATGAAGTTGAGTCTAATTATTTTGCAATTAATCATTCGTCCCGTTGCTCGTAACATTGCCATGCTCGATTACATTTTTTCCAGTTTTCCTTCTTTTACTCGAAAAAAAAAAAAAATAAAAAAAATAATAAAAAGCAATTTTTAGAACAAAATTCATCGAGAGAGTAAAAAATTCTTTTGAAATTTTTCTAACAAAAGTATCATAAAAACAAACGTACAAAAACAATAATACCCTTTAACTTGTTCGAAAGTTTATTCTATTTTTTTTTTTTTTTGTAATTTGAAAACTCGAAAGAGCAAATTTAAAAACGAGTTCGATATTTTTATCGAGAGATTGGATAAAGAAGAAAAAAAAGAGTTAATTTTAAGAATATCTCGTTAACAAATTTGTACGCTTCGTCGAGCAAACTGATTTTCTTCTCGTAGTTTAAAAATTACTCGTGTTTTAAAATACAGACTTTATTTTTTTTAATCGAGTCACGCGATAAATCGATTATCTTCAAGACTATATATTGTATAGACGATAATTAAATAAATCGATTGAGAGATCGCGTTAGCGTTTATTCGATATGCATGAAACTAAATATATATAATGAAACTTTTACTTAAATTGTAACACAAAAAGAGAAGGAAAGAAATAAAGAGAATGAGAAAGAATTTTATGATAATGAGATTTATATGAAAATATTACGAGAACGTTAAATTAACGATCGAAGGAAACGATAAACTCTCGCGAATTGCGTTCGATACAATTTGAGAATTTTCTGGCGCGAAACGTTTTTTAAGACCGGACGTACTTACGACGCTTAAAAAAGAAGGACGGTGAAACTTCATTGCCCTTTCATTTCGGTTTTTTTTTTAATGTATGCAATTTTACTTCACGAAATCTTATTAAATAAACGTGTTTAAAGGCCTATACCAACTTGTCATTACGTTATCGGCTTGCTTCCCCCCTCCTTCTGCCCCCCAAAAGTTGTTAATGTTTTTCGTTAAATGTTCAACGAATGGTTCTTAACGAGATTTTGCATTTTTGTAAGGTTCGAATGTAACAAGTACGTTTAAGAAAATGTTGGAATTTAATTAAAAGATTTTATTCAGCGAATATTCAACGGTAGACATGTGGAAAGTGTCTTTTCCGTCTCTCTATTTTTCCTGTATTTTCATTTAAAAAATCGTTACGTTAGTTTTCGGTGCAATCCAATAAATTGTCGTCACAGTCATAGATATTACCATAAAAAGAGAGAGAAAGAGAGAGAGAGAGATAGCAAGAACTTGGCTCGAGTGCATCGATTTATTTTGGAATAAATACAAAGATTATTTTAACGCATTCTGGTATTTCGAATATTACAAAAATGTGAGAAAGAGATAGAGAGAGAAAAAACAATAAATGACAAAAATTGTACACTTTTACTGATCAGTTTATTCGAACAATTATTGAAAAACCGCATTAGACTTGATAATATGCATTTATAAATATACACATTATATACTCATATATACATTTGTAAATGGATGTAAAAGTATTGTTAAAAAAAAAAAAAATCACTTTCATCTTGCGCTCAGTGCAAATAATATTGACTTACGAGGACTCCTCGTAGCCAAGACTATCGTCGTGTTTTCTCGAAGAGCCATATTCGTTTTCTTCTTTCGAACATGCAGTGCACCTGCTTGTAATCGATTTTAGTAAGCAGAATCGTATTTCTTCTTAGCGTCGTTTTCGATCGTTGAACAAAAGAAGAAAAAGAAAATAAAAAGAAGATGAATAAGAAAAGATAGATAGATAGATAAATAGATAGATAGATAAATAGATAGATAGATAGATAGATAGATAGATAGATAGATAGATAGATAGATAGATAGATAGATAGATAGATAGATAGATAGATAGAAAGAAAGAAAGAATGAAAAAAGGAGGAAAAAAAAGAAAACGAATTTTAAATAATAATAATTTGAAAATTATTTACCCATTTTCTTGTTTGTATTCATTAACAATTTAATTTTCTATTTTCTTCTTTTTACATTTTCTTCATATTCCTTTATCCTTCTTTTAATCTCGTTTGTTCCCGAAAGGAATAGTAGAGTTAATCTCGTTAGAAAGATACAAGAACGTTGCATATTCACCGTTTCTTTTATGGTCCTTTTCGAATGAGCGTATAGTCCCGCTCGTTTCGATGATTTAAATCTCCATTAAAGGGGGATGATGTTACTTTGTCGACAGTGGGAATAATTACATTAACGGGTGTCTCTTTCTCGTTCATGGTACGCGTGCCTAACTCTCTCCGTTATAGGAGGAAATAGCAAGCCTTTTAACCCCTTTCCTCCTCGTATTAACTCGAGTAATTGAATGTAATTTCGCGATCGTTATTACCGTCGTCGTCGTCATCGACGGCGGGTGGGCTATCCAACCCATATACACTTCTTTATGCAAACAACTATTATTCGATAGCTCGTATTATTAAGCTGGCTTATGTTACGAATCGAATATACAAATCCTATAATTGATTCTCGCCACATACCCGTTTCTAGATTTTATTTCTCTTTCCTATCGTTATAATATATTCATTCAATTCAAATTTATTAGCAACATTCGTAAATCACGAAAATTGACAAATCTTATTCGTAGATCTAACAAATCCCATTCGAGCTCGTCGATCGCAATGATCGCAATGATTGTTAAGGAAAATTTTCCGATTCTTGTAGAACAGGTTTCTTCGTTTGGGCGTCATGGCTCGTCTGACCTTGAGAAAATCTCGCGTTCTAGCGACGTTGTTGTTCAATGTATCGCTACATCGAACTGCATTTCTACGTTCGACCGTGGTTTAACCTCGTAGTCGCTAAACTTTTTTCTTTTTACAATTATAGAATTCGTACGAATTTTTTGATGGTAAAAATTTGATTGAATAGAAATTCGTTCTTCCTTCTCTTTTCGTTGTTTTTTTTTGTTTTTCTTTTTTGTTTATTCCGTGCAAATCGAACTTGATAAAAGCAAAAGAAATACAAAATATCGTTGTTCTGCACTTTACAAGACATCCGCTTGGCAACGGGTTAGCGAGATATCGACTTGATCTCTTGAGATGACTGCTCCGAAGTGGTCAAACGTGTCCCTTTTGCTACGTACACACAGTACTCTACTACTATAATCGCGTATACTTCGAAACATTCTCCGATCGTTGTCCTATTTATAGTCCTTGTATCTTTTACCAATGGGCTTCAATAAATAAAAAACATTAGATACACTCTTAATCGATCTATAAGCGTACATAGAAAAAAAAACAAAAAAGAATCCCTTATACTAATTACTTCTATTTCTATTTCTATTTCTATTTCTATTTCTATTTCTATTTCTAATAAACGTTACAATTTTATTTCCTAGCATTAAATTTTAACGAATGGGAAACTATCGATTATTAAATTCATTAGCATATATTTTCTTTTTTTTTTCTTTATGTATACATACGCATATATACGTTGCAAAAAAAAAAGAGAAAATAATGAGTATTACGTAGCGATAATCCGTACATACGAGATATTGTATGAAATAGATTTATATATGTAAACGTATGTAAAAAGTATGTACCAACTTATATAGTTAGATGTGCTTTTCTTTGACACGAATATTAACTTCAACTTTAATAAAGCTCGTTCGGTAAAATTGATGTTTCAAACAGGTTGAGTAAAAATTTCCGTTCGAAGTTAACGATTTTGTATCAGTGTAAAAAATATAAAAACAAGAAACGAAAGATGATTCATCGATTGTTGATATTATTGTAGGAAGAAAATTAAAAAGAAAAAAAATTAGTTTATGACTGAAATATGTGTATAAAAAAAAAGATAAGACTTTGCAACATGTGGAAAGTATCCTTTATGAGAAACCAAAGAGAAAGTTTTGAAAAGTGTTAGAGGAAAACTTTAACAACAAGATGTCATAAAATTTATAGTTTTTTTTATCTTTTTCTTCTATACACAGAAGCTCAATGAAAACCAACGTAGAGTTTGCCGTACAATAATTTAAACGCCCTTTTATCTTTCTGTCTTTATTATGGTAGCACGTCTCTTTGGTTTCCATGTTTATCGTCATCCCGTGAGAGTAGGTCACTGTGTGTAGAACTTTTGAATCAAAGTTTGTTCGTGAAAGACCCACCACCAAGTTTTATCCATTGTCTTGAGGATAAATTTTCGAAATTTACGAAGGACACAATAGCCGAAGCTCGTCCATTACCGTCAACGTTTGGGGAAGTTAGTGTGAAAGAAAATCGGTTAAGGAAAAAGTATTACCGTTCAAGGTTCTTTTCTTTTTTATCTCTTTTTTTTCATCTTCTTYTTCTTTTTCATCATTTCTTTTACTTTTTCATTTTTAAAGGTTTTTTTTTAGGAAGTTCAAAAATTTTCACGAGTACTTTGTCATATAAAAATTTGTATAATTTCGATATTTAATAAATTTTTGAATATACTTAAAAGAAAAATTTTCATTTTATTAAGGATTCTACTGTTTTATGGTCTTTCGTTCTTTTCTCTCTTTTCCAGGACACTATGATGGATTGCGGAGGGGATGGCGGCGGAGCTCTCGAAGATTTTGTTGAATTGGCAACCAACATTGCTGATTCCTCGCGAACCATACGAGGTAATAACAAAAAATACAAAATTTTCATTCCTATATTTTTTTGTTCATTCACCAAGATTATCGAATAATTAACGAGATTTTTTTCTAACGAGTTTATTATCTCGTACCAAGTGAGATGTGTTATCTCGATCTTATGTAAAAGAAAATGTTTGTAATTTATTTTGCGTTTCAACTTTGTCGCATATCCGATCAGTATTCACAACCAGTCGACTTATTTGCAAGCTAAATTATTGCCTTGTTTTTTTCTTTTTTTATACTTTTTCCTTCACTATTTATAGATCTAAGTTTATACATTTAGTTAACCAGTTGACTCATTTTTAACGTTCACGTTGCAATCGCGTAAACCTTTTAATTAATTTTTAATAAGGTTTAAAGAGTGTGTTATTTCTTTTTTATTTTAATTTTTTGCAGAAATTAATTATCCTTGACTTTTTTTTTGTCGTTATAAAGAAATAGACGTGAACGCGGAATTCGTCGCAAAAAAAGAAAAGAAAAATACATCGGGCTACTTGGAAGAGTAGTTTTTGTCTGTCTCGCAAATTAAATTGAAAGTCACAGTTTAAAATAATAACATAAATCAATTTTTAACTTAATTCACTTTTATAATTACCGGAACTTAAGTCTAATTTATATGTATGTAAACAATTTTATTTAAAAAAAAAAAAATAAGGGTTAGTTTTTTTTTTACCAAGTTTCAATACTTTTCAACCCAAGCCTAGAATTAAAATATATTTTTCTTTTAACGTGACGAAAGATTGAAAAGAAATGTGACGAGAAAACGTAACATTAACGAGTCCATTGAAATCGAACAGGAGCAATCGAGATGATCGCGAATTTTTTTTTTTTTCCTTCGAGCTATATACTTCATCTGGCTTTATCACAGTTATTCGTTTCGATCGTTCGCTTATTAGAGATCGATCAGTTTTCATTGGGCGACCCAGTTTGTGTACGCTTTGTCCGAGCAACCCGAATTTTACTCTTGTCTGTAATCATCACGTAATTGCACTCTTTTCTTTTCTTTTTCTTTTTTTCTTTCTCTGTCCTTTCGAGCCAGCCTCATTTTTTCCTTTCTACTTACATATAATCGTCCGATATGCGATACACGATACGATAAATTTTGATCACGCAATTGCGATTGAACGGCGCCGACAATTTGTTACGTCAATTTTTGTGGACCATTCCTCAAACAATATTATTTCCCCCTATTAACTCCAAAACTGTTTATTAAAATAAGAAAAACTTTCATATCTGTCCGATGGAATAATTTTGTCCGATCCAATTTTTCTTTAATTCCTGTAATTCATCGTTGTTACACTTACGAGTTCCAATTTAAGTGATAAAAATAAAAAGAAATATTTTTACGAATAATTGATTCACATGAAACAAAATGATACTTTTTCTCTCACAAATATTCTATTACATTTTGTAGCTCATTGTTCAATGTTTACAAACCTATTATTGTCGATGTTTGTCATGTCAGAGAGAAAAGTAAAGATATTTGATGTTACAACCTAAACGAAACTACCTGATGCTTCTATAAATAATAAAAGAGAAATCTTGAGAAATGATTTTTCAAGGTTATTTCGATAATGGTTTTAAGGGTAAAGGTCATTTGATTTTTCCCCCTTTCATTGTAGTAGACAAAATTTATAAGGATTTTCTTTTTTTTCTCCTTTTCTCTTCTTTCTTTCCTTTCTTTACTTTTTCTCCCTTTTCTTTTTTCAATTTTACCTTTTATCCTTTTATTTGTTATTCTTGTATACACCTATATATAGATACACACACAAATACACTTACGACTATACACTTTCATAGAGATCGCACGACACGATTGAATAAATTACAACTTTACGACAAGTATAGTAACACTGTTTTATGATCAAATGCAACGTAGCCTGGAACGCCTCAAGGATAGATAAAATGAGAAAGACCGAGATTACATTAATTTAAACCGCTTGCGATCCAATTACGAACCAACCGACAAGCAACTCAATAAAATCTCTTTTGACTTTATGAGTTTCTATGCATGCTAGACGATGATTAGACTCTTGTAAGATTCGTTTTAAGACAACAACAACAACTAGTAAGTTTTTCTTTTAACATTAATCATAAAATAGGGTTGGTTAGTCCGTGTATTTACGTAACGAGGAAAATGATAGAAATGAACGACGACAAGTTAGAAACTAAAGGAGAATTTTCGTTCAAATAAGCCGACCTCTTTTTGAAATATTAACTTTGTATGCTAATGGCCGATCCAAAGTTATCGTTGAGGCCAATACTGAAGGTGCTTTTACTCATGTCCCCCTTCTTTCTCCACACCCCCTCTCTCTTTTTCTTACTGTTGCTTTATACGGTAGCCAGGAAACAGCTTTGATAGTTGTTGTTGTTGGTATTGCATCGAATAAACTTATTTATGTATTTCGCGAAATACGAATCTCGCAACATTTCTTTTCAAATTTCTTACTCTCGTCAGAATCTTCTTTGGTTGTGGTTGGTTCATGCGTTCGTTCATTCGTTTGTTCATCCTCGACATCGAATAAACTAACTTTCAAAACGATTTCTTATTTATTATTCATGTACCGTTCCATTATTCATTCAGAAAAATCGAATTCCGCGTTCGTTCAATACATCCTTACTCGTGATTTGCAATTTTCGAATGATTCTTATATTGATCTTGATCGAGTATGCGATTCAATCTTGATTTAATATCATTTTTATCACTTTATCTCTTCTTTTTTATTTTTATTTCTCGTATTATTGCAAAAAATAAAAAATAAAAACTTAAAAATTTGATCGAATGGAAAGAAACAAAATTAAAGCCAATAAAAAAAGGAAAAAAAATGAAATCATATTTTTTCTTTTTTCTTTCTTCCCTTTTTAAATGTAATTTACTCAACTTAAAACGGAATCCAGTCTCTTCGTTTCTTTGCGAATGGTATAAAAGATTGGAGAGACATTTAAATCTCGATATCCCTGTGGGAACGTCCGGCAGGACGAGTCGAATTGGCGTCTTTTGAACGTTTCATTCATTGAGGGGGTAAAAAAAAAAAGAAAGAAAGAAAGATAGAAAGAGTGGTAGGAGGGTGGTGGTAGGGGGTTTAGAGAAAAAAACAATGAACTCGTTTCTGGCTGGTCCAGACAATCCTTATAATAAAAAAAAAGAAAGAGGGACGAAAAAGAATTAAGAGAAAGAGAGATGGAAACGGATTTGATGATCGTAACGAACCACCACCCAAAGAGGAAAAACAAAATTATTCAAATTTGATCCAACGAGAAACCCCCCTCCTTCTTCAAAAGAAAAAAAAAGAAGAAATAAAGTATAAATAAAAAAGAGCTACCAATATAAAATGAATAATTATTTGGTTTATTTGATAAAAAATTCTTTGTGTTCTATTTGTCGTTTAAAAAAATTCTCGTAATTTTATCCCCTTTTTTCTCCCTCTTTTTTTTTTTTTAAGTAGTTCAGCTCGATACGACCAGTAAGTTTCTTTTTAAAAAAGATCACCGCGCGAGAGTTACTCGTTCCCATGTTCTTTGAAAGGAAAATAGTAGACGACGACTTCGTTAGGTTCGTCTTGTGTCTGAGAGGAGTCAGGTCCAAATAACTCGATCGACTTCCACCCCCCATGGACGATGATCAAGGTCCCCCTTTTCTGTTCCCAGGAACGGGCTCAATCCCCGAACTTTAACCCTCGTTTGTCGACCCTTTACACTCTCACGATGGTGTGCGAACAAAGTACCTCGTGTACGTACACGAATTTTATTCGTGTGATAGTGAGAGTGAGAAAGAGAGAGAGAAAGAGAGAAAGAATAAGAGAATAAGAAAGAAAGAGTGAGAGAGGGGGGAGGGAGACTCGTGCGAAATCCGATGGATTTCTTAGGACGAGAACGGCGGGGTGGATCGCGACAGGTAGTTCCCATGGAACGTTTGTGGAGCAGAATTCCCACAGGATCTTGAAACCGGGTCTTCTAGTCCTAAATTTCGTCATTATTCTTTCATAACGATTTCCCTTTGATTCTTCGATCTTCTTAATCTAAATATTAGGTTTAACCAATAATTCGATTCTTTTTTTTTTGGTTAATTTTTTTAAAATAAATTTTAATATTTATTTTATACGTCTGTTATTATTCGAAATAATTTTTTTCATTTTTTATAACATTAATATTCAAGCAATTGAAGAAAGAAAAATGACAATGGATTTAATATATTAGGATGAACCAAAGGAGCTTTTTTAATTAATATTTTCAAAGTAAATTTTACAAAAGCAATTCATTATGCAGTTTATAGCACGATTTATAACACAATAAAGACGCCGAATTATTCATTGCTAAACCTGAATAGATAATTCAACGAGAGATAATTAAATCAATTGACGTTATAAAATAATTATTGTATTGGATCATTAAGAATGTAACATTAAGTATCAATTCGTAATCGAATATTTAATACTTAATGGCCTAATGATATATCGTTTTTATGAATAAATTTAATGAATTATCATTTCTTTTTTTTCTGATAACGTAGATGCTGCCGAGAGATTACTGACGTTATTGGGTGTAGACGACGAAAACGAAGATCTTTTATCCTCATCTGAAGACGAGGGTGTCGAAGTAGACGTTGAAGATGAAGAGGACGACGATCGGCCAGAAAATACGAGGTTACTTCATCAATTGGCAGCCTCGTTGGCACAAGAATTGAAATATTCACAACAGAAACACGATCCAGGTCCTACAAGGATATTAACTCAAGGACGAGGAGTACCATTCGACGATAGGGATCAAACGATGGAAATAGTGCAAGATACTAGTTACCTTGGACCAAATCGTTTTCGAAATCAGATTGATTTAAAAACGCTAGACAGTCAATTTAATGGTGATCCTTTTAATAATGCTCAGGAACAATTCGTTCCTACTAGAAGATACTCATTGGGTTATTCTTTTCAAGGCCATTCGAATGAGCTCAATGTATTTGAATCTAAAGAAAGTTTGAAAAGATCTAATCGTCATCATTATCGTCATCACCATCATCATCATCATCACCATCATCATCGTCGATCGAAAATTAACGAAGATGAAGAAGAAGAAGATGAAGAAGAAGATGATGATGATGATGATGATGATGATGATGAGGAAGAAGAAGAAGAAAAGAAGAAGAAAGAGAGATCGATGATACTTCATCGAGATTACGTTCCTGAATCATGGGGTTCCGGATGGGATGCCTGTGCCACGGAAGCTCTGAGATATCTCGTGGAAGACGAAGGACTACCGGCTCATCACCCAACCGTCCTGGCGATGAAAAATCATCTAGAGATTCAGAGAGGACGGGTATTCGCGCAGTACACAGCATAAACGAGTTTAACGAGTTGCAAAGGAATCGTCATCCCGATTCACATTTACCGTGAAGCAGTTATATTGTGATAATCGTGCGCGAATCCGTGATCGATGATACCGACGATAAGAAGGTTTTATTTATTTTTTTTTGACTTCTTCTTAATGACGACATCACGTCCTATCTATCGTCTTTGCTGCATTTTGTATCGTGTATGCAATGCAATGCAATGCAGTTTTCATCGTCAACTCAAAATGGAATACGCTTATAAATCGGCCCTGTCGGATGAATGGATCAACGCGCGGACAGGAGCTGCTAAATACGCTTTTGATAAAACGAAGGTTAGAAGATGAGTTGTTTTTTTTTGTAAATCCTTTGGCGTATTTTAATTATTAAGAGAATATCATTTGTTTGTTGTTTCTTCTTCGAATAATTGGATGTGACGCTAAAGTTATGTATGGATTAGGGATCCTATAGGAGGGATGCGCCATGTACATTGCTGGGAGACCGGAACTCGATTTTGCACGCGAATGATTCAAACATTGAAATAATTATGAAATAATGAATTGCATCAAATACAGAAAAAAAATGAACTATATTTAATGATAATTAAAAATTTATATTAAAATAGAATAGGTTACACGAAAAAATTATTATAAATTCAATCGGTCCCCCAAAATTTTCAGCCAATGGCACATGAGCTGAATATGAATGGCGCATCCCTCCTACAGGATCCCTAGTATGGATTTGTTTTATCTACCCTGTCTCTCTCTTTTATTCTATTTTTTTTTTATCTTGGTTCCTTTCTTTTATGTATTACTTTTTGATTGTTCCTTTTTTTTCTTTTTCTTAATAAGTATCATAATTGGTTAATAATACTTTAAACTAGCGAACAGACAATCAATTATGGGTTGAATTATTTACAACAAATATATGATTTTTCATCGATGATTGTATATTATATTCGTTATTCTCATTACCGTTTCATATTTGAATGAGTTAATTATTGGTTTAACTTTCTAACGAACGTCAATACGAATGTCAATATAATCGATCGAAGAGTTTGGAGATTCTATAAGTGACAAAGTTAGAATGCTGATATTAGATGAGAGACATGAGTTTAACTCATCGGAAAGTTTGATGAGGAAACTTTCGTATTCGGTAAACTAAGCAAATCAAAGAAGTGACATTAGTCGTGGCGAATCGTAGATAAACGTCTGATAGATTGGAATTAATTAAACATAGAACAAATTATTAGGATTACCTATAGTCAAGTGAAAACTTCTATACAACACACGAATATTACACATAAACAATACATAAACACACACAAACATAAACATACCTATACACGTACACCTATAAACCGATACTAGAGATTAGATTAATTAAATCGTCTAATGAAAAAGAACGATGAACGTTAATATCAATATCGTATAATTAGATTCATTCATTTTCGTTCGAATAATTATATTTCTTATTTTATTCATTAATTTATTCGCGATCGATGAGCTCGAGAAAAAATAAAAATATATAGTTTTGTTATTGTAGAATATATTACGTATACGTATCGATTGAAATGATGTTATCATCGATTAACGTATACGTAATCGTATGAGTTTTATTTGTGTAACGACGAACGGGATATCATAGATAGTATGTAAATTATTTCTATTAATAATCAATCGATAAATTATTAATTAGAAACAATAATATACAAGACGATCATCGTTCCTCGTATACGATGAATCAAATTCATTATAGAAAACAAAATGGATCGATTTGGTGAGATGAAATCAATGAAAAGAATTTGCAGATATCATCGCGAATGATTTAGGATCGACGCTACTTCAAGCCTTTCGATCGTTTATCATTCGCTCTGGGGAAAAAAAAAGAAAAAATTCAAATTCTTTTTCTACCTACGATCAATCACGTAAATTACGAGAAAAAAGCCTATGAAAGTTTTTACGAGATGGATCATAGTGATGATCGTAACATAGGCATATCTGTACATATGTATGATATATCGTTTTAACTTATACACGACTATTGTTACTTTTACAATAAATCATTGTAGATAACATTGACCACTAAAAATAAACGAGAGCTAAGTTAATTCATCTATTCGTTCATTTATTTCCTTTCGAGGCGGATTTTGGTATGGTCTTCGTGGGTTGCATCTCATTCCCCCATTCGATCGTAGTATAACAAAATAATAATAAAATTTAAATTAATAATTTAAGAAAAAATAAATCATACAACATTTCTTCGTAGATAGATAAAGTTTAAATCGTAGTTATAGCAACCCTATTAGATTTTAATGAAATATCAAACATTGGAATATCTAATCGTAAGTGCATCGTCAAATCAAAGAACAAAATTACTTCTATATGTATGTTCTTATAATTTTTCCTAAGTAAAAAGAAAGAAAATAATTAAAAGAAAAGTTGTACGATAAAATAGCTAATGAATTGTGACACAACTAACCCAAAATTAAGTTTATTGGATAAACCTTCGAACAGTGTTCTGTCCAGGGTTACGTCAAAGTTATCCAAGCTTCACAAGATTAATGGTCCACCTTGTGATTTCTTTTTCTATCGTTTAGAAGGTAATCGAAATAACAAATAAAATATACGAATTAACAATCCAAAAGGATCTTTCCAGATAATCGAAATATATTTCCAAGGATTTCAAGGTGGATCGATATGATGGTTGTAAATAGTCATAGAAGAGAACAAGAAAAATGAGAAGAAGAAAGAGGATAAGGATAAGGATAAGGATAAGGATGAGGGGGAGGTGAAGAGTGAGGAAAGTGGTTTCGGTTGAATCGGGCACGCGATCAATTTGAAAAGGATCCCCCTTAGCAACCTCTATCAGCGAGAACGCCTGGAGGGCCTGCCTGCCCCTCTACGCCAATAGGGCATCTGGTGTTGTTGGCTCGTAGCAGCACATGCCATGCATCTGCTCCATCAAGGTACTTTTGTTGTCTTCAACGTTCGTACGGCGAAAATAAGCCGTAGGCAACGTGGCCACCGTTACCAAGTGAAACCTATGAGGAGGATGTTCTGCTAAATCCCCTAGCATCCCAAACCTCCCTTCCTCCTATCCCCTAAAAAGATACTTCGTTTAAAAACCTTTCTTGATCTTCTTTGATCATCCCCCTCTCCCTTGTCTCTTTCCTCGAACGTTTTTATACCAACTTTTCGTAAATTTTGAAAAAAAGGGGAACAAAAAAATGAATTTTGTACCAAAATTCTCGATGATCAAATTGAACTTTTCAGTTAAGGAGGAAGAAGAGAGTCTACTCCAGCAGATCGTGGGACATCCTGTCTGTTGGTGGATCAACGAGAACGTTTTTTCCTCTCTAGCAACGTTCCCGAAGGTCTCTTTTTTTAATATACCGAGCTGTGTTCAACCAAGTTTCAGAAGAGTAATAAGAAGGGCCAAGGGAAGTGGACGGGTGGTTGACCGATGCAGAAGGGAAGCGAACAGCTGTCCTGGTCGAATCGTCAGGTGGTAAACCGCCGACGCTTCGTCAGCTGCGGGGGTGATAATACGAAAAAAGGGTTATGAGAGGATTCTCTCAGACTTACTTTTCTCCCTACCATCTTTCTCAATCTATTATTCGATATCAAATACCGGCCATTAGTTCGATCGGAAAATCAACTTTTCGTTCCTTGAATAATTCCCTTTTTAAGAATTCAATCTTTTTTCTTTTTTGTTATCAACCTTATTACTGGTTTTTTATTTTTTATTTAATTTTTCAATTAAAATATATATGGACGAATACATCTCCTACCTTTGTACAATCGATTTAACATATTAAAAGAAAATTAAATGACTTGTAACCGTCATCAATAAAGGCACGAGTCCCGGGGTAGCAAGAAGCAAAGGTGTTCTTTGGCACGAGCTTTTTATTTTTTTAATCTAAGTAAGATCCGTCCTCTTCTTTCTTCCGGGCAGCTGTTGATGTTTTTCAAAAATAAAAGGAAAGACCATCTTTACCATTCTTTCTCTTTTCTTTCATTATTTTCTTTCAAAGATGTGGTGGAGGTGCACCACCTTTTGCCACGAAAACTGACAGACTCGCTGATCCATTTTCTTTACTTTCTTTTTCTCTTTCCTTGTTGATTATTCTTTTACGGTTATTATCTAAATGTATCGTTACTTTTGTTATCCAAACATTTATTCTTACTCTTTTTCTTATTTATTTATTATATATATATGTCCCCCCTCCCATAATAAAACTGTGGATTCTTCTTCCCTATAAACTCTTTCTTAGCTCTTTTTCTAACATTCTCGTACGCTTGCTTTGTTTTTCTATTATTTTGATAGATTTTCGTAGATTTTTGGCAAACGAACGAGAAGGAAGGTAGGCTGATCTGAAACGTACGGTTAGTAGAGAATCCTGGCAGATGTATACTTCCGGCAGCTGTAAGAGAAGCACGTTGTCGTGTGTCTTTATGGTGCACGCGCCCTATCCCATATAACAGCAGCACACCGCGATTGGACATTAAAAATGGGCACAGCTGACGAATTCTCTAAGGTAGACGAAAATTAACTTCTCCTTTTAGTTTGTCTTTTATTCTGTGTTTTATTCACAACCTATTATTTTTTCATTATCATATAGACGAGTTAATTATTAATAATTATAACGGGATTATCGCATTTCATTAATCTCTGAATGGAATAACAAGAAAAAATGTTCCCTCTAACGGATATCGTAAAATGGTTTCTTTTTTTTCTTTTTTTCTATATCATTAATGATGCGATGATACTCGTATCTGCATTTTTTTCTTTTATTTAATAAAATAATAATTTAAAGTTTCCTTTAGTCGTTTCTTTTCTTTTGTTTTATTTTTTGTTTTCTTGTTTTTTTTTTTAATGTTTTTTTTTAATGTTTCTTATTTAATATCTCCGTGCTTTTTGTTGCACGACATGCTGTAGCCAGCTGTCGGATACATGACGTTTCTTGCTCGACTACTTGCAGCTTGTGTTTCTTTCTTCTTTCTTACAACGTTGTAACGATTGCACTCTAAAAAACGCTCTCTTCGTAGAAAATGTATAATTTACTATCTTGTCTCCCGATCTTTTTTTTTAATTTTTTTTTTCGTTGGTTCCATTCGTAGTGGTTTAAACGACAACGACGACGTTTAACGACGAATTATGACGATATTATTATTATCCTTTCTTCTTTTTCTGTTCTTTTTTTTTTATTTTTTATTTTTCTTATTTCATATGCAATATTAATATTTAGCGATCTCGATCATCGGATACAGGTTTTCCCTCTATTTATATGATCTTGTTTTTAATAATAATAAACTTATATCATCGCGTGTTAAAATTGATCGTGAACACTATATAAAATTATCCAATATTTCATTTATTTTTTATTCGAGAAAAAAAGATAAGAAATATCGTCGCGCGTCCTCGAGGAGAGGCTACTCTAGGGTCCAGTTTTAGTTTTAATCGAATCTGAGACTACGGTTATCGCACATCTGCATCTATACATATAATCTACGAGTATATTCCTCGGGACGTGGTAATTTAAGCAATTTATTCGATTCCCTCAACATCCACCGTACAATGGACCGTCATCAGCCCCTATATCGTTGACAATTACTCTTCACGAGACACCTCTTCATTGGTCTTTCCTAATATCTTTTTAAATAACGTTCAATCATATTTCTACACAATATTCTTTACAATAAAAGGATACCCTTATAATTTCTAATATCGTATAATACAATTTTTATTAGTATAAATTTATTTAATTTTTAAAATTAAATTCCTTTCTTTTGTTGTATTGGTTTTTTTTTCGTTAAATATAACACAGATTCGCATATAAAATAAAATATTTTTAGAAACCTAGCAACCCTAATATACTTAAATATACCAACCTAAATATAGTTATTTATATTATGTTATGTAAAAATAAAAGATCTTTATTTACCATGATAAAATCTAGATACTTATAATACTTTTAAAAAATCGTGAGTCTAAAATGCGAAGATTTAGAAATACTTATTTCAAGATTTACAAGATTATGTGAATACAAATTTGGTATCGAACATTTGAAAAAGACAAATAAAAAAAAAACACTATGACTTTAGTGAAGTTTCAACAGGATTGGACATTTCAGATAAACTAGGAACATTTGAGAAAAATAAAGAAAAGAAATCTTAAGGGAATGGACATTTCAGGTATACTAGGAACATTCGAGAAAAATAAATAAAGGAAATCTTATAGGAAATCCTTAAAAATTGGAAACAGGACCTTATAGCATCCTACACAGTAGGAAGGCTAGGAAAAGGTATTCATTCTGGTTTATACGTAGCGGGCGTACGGTCATTTCTTTTCTAAAAAAATATATTTCGTTAATATCAAAATTTGTATTTCTAATTTCAATGCTAAATTTGTGCGCCTACATTATTATAAACTCACGTGAAATTTTTAATTTGTGCAGAATTTGATACGAGTATAAGCCCCTTTTGTATTACAACGTGCTTAGTGAACAATAGCGTTAGTTCGTTAACGAATACAATTGTGATTTTTTGAATCGAAATAAGTGTAAAGGATATTTAAAAAGGTTAAAAAAAAGTAATAATTAAAATTCGTGAAATTTATTTCTTTATAACGTGTAGAAGAAATAAGATTTTACATAGGATTAAAAATCAGTGGCACGTGAGCGGTTAGTAGCTAACGGGTTGTAACTAACCGGAAGCCGGAAGTGGTGTTGTTGTTGGTTGACTAGGAGGGTGAAAAGGAAAGAGGTGGAGGACTCCCCCCTCCACCCCCTGAGTGCAACGATATAACGCGTGTGTGTTGTCTCTCTCCAAAAGTTTTCCCCTTCTCTTTCTCTTCCACGTGACCAACATATGTGGGTTCCTTCTTCGGTTATAGCAAAGTTTATATGAGAAGGTAGAGTATCGAAAAGGGAAAGGAAAGGGAAGAGAAGAGAAGGAAAGGGAAAGAGCGTTGTGTGCACGTGTATGCGTGTGTATATTTGCACGTATGTGCATTATTTGTATATTTGTGTGAGAGAGAAAAGCTCCCTTCGAGCGAGCGCTGCCACAAGCCAGCTGATGTTTTCTGCCGGCTTTACTTCCCTTCTTCAGTTTCTCTTGGACCGTGCCTTCGAGATAAAGCTCAAGCTACGGGTTCCCTCGAGTTGGTTTCTCAGACGTCGATCGGACGACCTTGACCTTTGCGAACGAGGTCTATTGATAAGGAGTCAAATTATACCAATAATTTCTCACTATTAAGGTAAGATATATATCCGATAATTTGACACATTTTTTTGACACATTTGACACGTTTTTATTGAAACAATCATTTTGTTAATATTTTCTTTTTCTTTTTTAATTAATCGTCAATGAAATTACGTCATCTATTTTTCTCAATAGACGAGCTATATGCAATTTTTATATAAAAAGAAGTATTTTCAATTAAAGTTACAGAGTGTTAGAGGGTGAAACAATGAAAGATCAAATATAATTTTTGTTCTCTATTTCTTTTGTTTTCTTTCTCTCACTCTCTCTCTCCCTCTCTCTCTACTTTATATTTTTTTTATCTTTTATTCTCATCGATATTGGATCTCTCTGTTGATAAATTCTTATCTATTGGAAAATAAAAATCCAATAAATCTATCGAATCCCTTTCTTTTATTTCTATTGTCAGGCAATATATGTTCGATTGCAAATAAATATTTTTCACGGAATTATTTTATTTCTGGAAATTTCGATTTTTGTTATAATTAAATTTCATTTGAAGCATTTAATATTTCTGATTTCCCCTTTTGTCATTTATAATTACCATTAAACTTTTGTTAAGTCTTACTGTGATTTTCATTCGTCGTTGGACGAACATCTTTTGTTCGTTTTAAAGCTACGCTTACACTAGAGAAACTCTATTAGAAAGTAACTATAATTGTAAGTGCATTGAAACAAAAATGAATCTAACTAGTTACATAATTCCCGTGAAGTTAGGAGAATTTATATAATTCAAAGTATACGCTTCTAATATTCATATTCTCATTGTTTTATCTAATTCAGTTTGAATATTTTAATTTTGTTTCCTTTAAAGACAAGAAGAAAGTAATAATATTTCTAATAGAGAAAATAAAAAACAATTCGATTGAGAAAGAAGAGTTAAAGAGTTTGAAAAAAACCCTATCCCAAAGTATATTTGTCTTACATTAAAAACATATATATTATTGTTTCTCGATCAGAAATTAATTATAATCCGGCTGCATAATGTCATTCCCACCTTACCAAGATAAGAAACCAGTAAATTTTCTTTCTTTCTATCTCCATCTATCTATTTATTTTCTTTTTCTTTCAATTTCTCTTTTGTTTCACCATCAGTAAAGCAGAAACAGAAAGAGGTTTTCCATTGGGACATCGTAGTTAAGGCGTCGTTTTACCAACGAACAAACCTCCCTCTCTCATTGATCGTTGAACTCTGGTTATACGTTTAGTCGCATTGGCTCGTTTTCTCCCTACCTTTTTGTTTCCCCCTTTCTCTCATTCTATCTCTTTTTCTTTTTGTCTTTCTCTCTCTCTCTCTCTCTCTCTCTCTCTCTTTGTTTCTCTCATTTGTTCGCACGGGGGTGACGGTGAATCTGGTAATCCGAGGGGGATTGAGAATCCTTAGTAACAGTGTAATGCTCTTCGAGTATTGATTTCAGACAAGGAGAGAGTTTTAGGCTTGCATTACACGTCCTACAAACATCAGTTTATCCCTATTTCAACATGATGACATAACTTTCTATCATTTTAATCGATCTTCCACAATTCTATTCTTTCTTAACATGTAACTAATCCAATTTCAAGATAAAAAAGATTATTAAAAGATATTTCTATATTCTATTTTTTTTTTTCAGATGATTCCAGATTTAGATAATCCAGAATTTATTCCTATGCCTATAATAAGGGACAAGAATGGGTCAAGACAATGGGATAATAGTTTGGCTAAAAGTTCGCAGCATAAAGATCATCAATCTCCTATGGCATGGTCCAGATTGGAATGGCTTTTATCAGTTTTCAAGGCTAACGGGCAAAAGTGCAACATGCAGACCATCATCGAATCAACTTTTCGCGGAGAAGATTTATTTTATAATAATGATACTCAATCACAAGAAAAATATTCGCGACCTTCTTCATCCTATTCATCTTCTTCTACATCTTCGTTTTCGTAATATTTATTATTGCAACACTCATTTAGATTTAATAACTTATCCTCGAATTATTCAGTCATTATTTTTTAGCACTAAGTATTTCTGAAAACAAAGTATTACCACTAGAATCACCATCTTTGTCACTTTCATCCTCTGATGAATCATTCTCATCTGACCAAAGTCAATTTTGACGTTTTCAAATTTATCATATAGCGTTACTTAAGATACAAAAGACTAGTAAAGATTTTTTTTATTATTGCTACCACCCAAACTGATATTAAATGATTGTATTATGCTCGTATATTATAAAATCCAAAGAATATATAAGTTAATAGTTGTTTAGTGAAAGATCTGCAACACGAATAATACTCGTGATTAGTATAAATGAGTAGAAGAAAGTCTCTGACGTATGTGACTAAACCAAAAACGTTTCTTTGTAATATTTATAAATAGCGGACCAATTTTTTTGCAGTAGCAATTAATATTTTCTTTATATTTGTATATATTTGTCGGATGCATTGTTTATTTTGTTGTATTTCTACCAAATGTTGTTGCACTTCTAGTCAAGTAGACCATGCAATAAAATTAAATTCTTTAGTATAAAGAGAAAGATATTATGTATTTAAGATTATCATTTTGTATTGGCATTAATTGCTGTTACAAAAAAAAAAATAAAAACGTGCGCGTTTAATTAATTACAAACGATAAATATCTCGAGAAAAATACTCGTGACACAGGATGTAATAGATTAGGATAGATTTTTATCACTCGTTGAATGTCGACAAAATGTCATGCAGTTGTCTGGATAAATTTTTTTTACCAAAGAATTGTATTCTATTTGCATTTAAAATACAAAATAATTTTTAAGATGTTTACATTAACATTAAACGCTACGTGACCCGCTTTTACATGTACGATTTTAATAATATGTTGTTATGTTGTGTAATTTGGTAGTCATGGACCAAATATAAATAAATCTGTAAAAAAATATGACGTTGTATAAATAGATTTAAAAAAAAATTATTTCAACATTTTATTTTGCTGCTATTCCTCATTACGTTTTCATTATATGAATTTTATTTTCCATATGACCCAAAAGCATTTAATTTAAATACTTTAAATATGAACAAATTGTGTGATTCTAAAATTCCGCTGGTTTCTGCAAGTTTTCTATTCATTTCATCGATGAATGACCTTTTTCACGTCGTTCTACCACATATGCCAACATTATAGAAAACATTTGTTACAGTTTGAACACATATATGTTGTTGAATGTGAGAATATATTCATATATTTTTTTTAAACGTATATAACATTAAATCGCTATACTTTCTAACAACTCGAATAAATGTAACATAGTTTTATCGCGTTTATCGATATAAATCTTTTCCTTTTTGTTTTGTTTTTACCTTCTGTACAAAATAAAATCGTGCTAAATCCCAATTAGAGAATTTTTATTCGCAATTATATTACAAAAAAAAAACATGATCGTTCTCTACGACCTAATCGAATGAACACCTACGCGCCAATTTATAAAGCGCGTGTTTTACATATTTATAGCGTTAAATATTAATAATTAAAAATGTACAAGCTATATACAAGATAAATTCTATGCGATATTATCGTACGTCATGTTGACCTATTACCAGCAACTTTCTTACGTGAAGTCACAAAATACACTCGAACATATTTTACAATATTTTTACATAGCGCGCATATATATATATATATATTGCATGATTCTATACGTATAACATTCATATGTATAAACAAAGTTTCTTATATACGAATTTTGGCTTTCTGCCATTGAAATAATCTGTTTCATTTGTTTAGATAATAAATATTCTATTAGTCACGATTAATTCGATTTAAGAATGAACACGTCAAATCGAATTTATCAAAATTTTGTTTTACAAATGAAATAATATATTAGAGCTTTACTTCTCGAAAAAAATTTCATTAACAATAATTGGCATTGGAAAAATCTTATAAGATATTATTTCAATTGGATATAAATTAAAAAAAAAAGAAATCAAATGAGTATGTGACATGGACATAGATGAGAAGAAAAGATACTTTAGAAATGATTATATACGTTCAGATAAATTCTGTAACAAAGATCTTTTTAAAATCCGGTGCCGAGCCCCCGATATCATGCCTGCAGATATCACCATTGTCCAAATAACTAACATCGGAATTTTTTAGGATACTTTTCAAACTTTCCATTGACAAATTTGGAAACTTTTTTTCGATGGTGGTTAATTTATCGAGATCGTTCATAGAAAATCCTGGTCCAATTCTTTTCTTTAAATGATACGATTGTATACTCGGCTTGGTGTTGATGATAGTTTTATTGATTCTTCTATCTTCCCGATCGATGGTATCGTTCTCTATGATCCTCGGCGTGAAAGATCGCATGCTGACCTTTACCTCGTTGCTTCGCTTCGAGGGCAACAGCTCCACCTGCAATACAGGACGTTCTCACGTTTACTGATTACGTAACCAAAACCAAAGGAAAGGCAAACGAACAACAACAAGCAGGCGATTCTAAACGATCTTCGCGGAATTCTAATTTCCTAAGAGTAAACAGGATTCTTTTAGTTAAATAAATTTTTGTTTTATTTTCGAGTAAAATAAGGAAAAATTTGTTAATTAGAGCTATTCGAGATTGACAACTTTATATATATATATATTTATTAGATGTATATTCCTTCTAGCGTTTAACAATGATATATAATTGTTACATTTGTGAAAAAGTATCATAATTCTTAATATTTTCGATACGTTTATTAACAACTGAAAATTTATTTGTAATTTTGCCGTTGTCTTATAATATTTAAGAGTGATAATTATTTCTAATTATTCTAATAATTTGAAATAAATACATAGTAGAATTTTGAATAAACATTTAAACAAATTTGTCAATAATTTATTCTTCCTTTATTTCTCCATAAAATTCCTAGAGTTTAAATTTTGCAATAATTATTTACGACAAAAGATTAATAGTATTCTTGCTTTTCTCAGATCTTACAAAACTGCAACGAATTGGTTGGTATTTTTCGCATAATTAAAAGGGATATACATGTGCGTATACAAAATAAGTAAAAATTATGATAACAAGTTAAAGATTATGGAGCTGGAAAAGAATGCCGAGATCGTAAAAGAATTACCTTGGTCCCCTTACGTTGAAAGTACTCAAAGTCGTCGTTAGCAACCGTTGTAACGGAGCAACAACTCCTACTCCTGCTCCTACAGGAACTCATAGTGTCGAAGTCTCCGTTCTCTAAATCGCAGCTTTCGTCATCGGACGTCTCGTAACCATCTCCAAGTTCTTGACTATTTTGTCTCTGATGAATACTTTGTTGTTCCCTTCTGTGCTCATCTTTCTTTAAATCGTAAGTTCTTGTATCGAGAATGGGTCGATGATACCTAAACAAAACAAAAAATGATCAAATGTATTTTGTACCAGAGTGTCTGAGATTTTTTTCCAACTATAAAACGGTGTCAAAGTATTCGATGTACAAAATTTAAAAAAAATGTTATACGAACATAGGTTATTTAAATCTTATATTTCGTTTTAATTCAACAATACGTTGATATCGTTTCGTTAGAAAAAATATCGGAGACACCTTGTATATGCGATATTTTTCTCTCTTTTTCTTCCCTTATTTAATTCTATTAATCCGGTTTATAGTTATTAGTGTAAGAAGGAAAGATCAAAAAGTAAATGGAACATAAATGTCGGGTGAAAGCAGATTCCATTAACTTTTGATAATCAAGAAATCGAACAATTATTCTACTTGCTACCACCGTGCAAAACGTTAAAGGAGAAATAAACTGAGGATAGTCACGATTCGAATTACTTACTTTGCTTTCACTTGTCTTAGATACATACACATAAATTTAATATTGTTAAACATCCATAATTGGTGAAGCAGCTTTTTTCTATAAGACTACGAATATTAGATACGATTACGTGTAAGTGCGTTTAATCTAACGCATTAAAATCAGACCGACACTTACTTCGCCATTTTTAGAGTATCCTTATATACACCGAAAGTAGGTAATATCGAATTGAATTGAATGATTTAATGTAAGTTACCAAAAATGGTACTTTATCGAATGTGAAAGCAATCTAACGATTCATTCCAATTTATTATATTAATGAAACTTAAAGAAATTCCAGAGTGAAAACAATATTTGTGATTTTGTAAATGGTTCTTATAATATAAATTTGTACGTTTGAATTATTCTAAAATGATATTTTCCTACACAAAACGATAAGTAGATATATTTAAGTCTAAAAAAGAATTCATTTAAATGATTGAATTATTACAAAAAATAATCAACTATTTTAATATCTTAATTGATTTAACTTCTTTCATAACAATCAATCTATTTAAATACAAATTGAAACAAATGATTACCTCGCATGATCGAAACTCTGATTCCTTTTAAGAGCATTTCTCGCTAATTGCTGTTGTTGCTGTTGTTCTCTCATACCGTTATCCAAAGTGATTACCAAACTATCCAATCCCAAAACACTTCTAACGTGTCTTCGTTGTTGCGGTTCTTCGCATATCTCTTCTAAACTTTTGGCAAATTTTCTTTTAGAATTGGAATCATCTAATTGTACCAAATTTTCCATATTTTGACCGAAAACGTCTGTACTACCGATTTTTCTACGATTTCCAGCTAATTCGTTAAAATTATCATTAACTCTGCATGATCGATCGGTACGATCGTCCATTGTATTTTTCTTCGGTGATTCGTTAAGTCGAATTTCTTGACGTGGTTCGAAGGTCGAACTAGTGAATGATGATAATTCTGCAGGAAGCGAAGCATAGTTGCTGTCCTCGTTGACGGATTGCGATCTTGGATAATGTTGTACGCCCATTGTTATCGTTCCCGTTTTTCCTGAAAAAAATAAAAAAATAAAATCAAATCAAATAAAATTCAACGTAAGAGAAACACGAAGATTTTAGAAAATATACATCTGTCCTACTTATGTGTTTTCCTTTTTAATATAATACCAACATTTATCTCAGTTCAATTAACACATGAGAAACATGAAAGCATTTTTCATTGACTTAGAAACAAATGCACTTTTTTTTTTTTACGTAAATTGCAACCTTTAATTCACAATACTTTTAGTATGCATGTATTATTAAAAAAAACTGACGAAAAGAAAATAAAAGAAAAAGGATTTTCTCGTTTTACTTTGGAAAATTTTTCGATTAACCAGACCACATCGTCAATTCGTTCAATTTTTTTTCGCGTTATAATAATTAAAGGAAAATTATTATTCGCGAGTAAACTTTTCATTTTTAATCGCGTTTTTTAAATGAGACCTCTAGTATGGTTTCTTATTGCGCGTGCATACGAGGAATGACTTTCAAGGCTGGAATATGAAACGTACGTAATATTCTGATAATTCATTTTCATATTAATGTAGTTATATTATGGAAATGTATGCATAGTTTTTCATATAACGTTCGTATCACTTTTAAACGAAGTTAAACAATATTTTTACTAATGATTCATTAAATTACTTTTCGAACAAATTATTATAAAATTAATTTTATATTCGACATTGATTCAATTCATATTAAAAAAATAAGAAATAAAAAAAGAAAGAAACATTAGAATGTCTCAATATTTGAACATTTTATTCTCAATAATATAATCTTACCTCTATTTTGATGATTGTGCAATCTCCCATAAAGACTTCCGTTTGTCAAGGGAAATTTCAAACCGTGATTTAGGTTCAATTGTAATTTGTATTCCGCGTCGTGTTCAAAGTGTCGAAACTTTCCGTCAACACCACCTAAATAAGAAAATATTGAATTATAACAATATTATAATATTTTTTTGTCCTATTTTTTTCATATTTTTTTTTCAATCAAAGATCACTCAGTCAAAGAATCACATCATTCAGATGAGAAAAGTCAAAAGAAATAGTGTTTCACGTAGACGACGTTTATTACGAACGGAGTATAAGAGTTACACGCCTTTCCCACGCGAGAGCTCGAGCTTAACATGTTTTTTTAAAAGAAATGGATGGAAACCATCTGTTTTGTCGTAGGAACTCTTATGTTACGAAACTCTTATACCAAGAGAGAAACGTTCATCTTATATATTTTCTTTCTATTTAATGAAACGTGTAAACATATTACGGATAGTTTTATTAGAATCGTTTCCCTTAGATAAATTCATCATTGCAAAAATTATTTTTAAAATATAGACTAATAAATAAATATTATATATCATACTACTACCTTTATCTATTTCAATGCTTCTCAAAGTATGATTTTCGTAATATTGAATTTGATGATTCGTAGAAATTTGAACAAACAAATTTTTCGACCCACAACTATAGAAAATATTAATTCAAAATTATTTTGATAACACTACTAATATAATATATGTTCATGAGTTTATGATAATTAAAAAGAATACAGTACAGTGTTTATGCTTAGAGCAACGTAAATTTTTGCTCGTAAAGTAAAAGGGTTCGATATAATAAACAAATATTACAGAAACAACATAAAAATGAATTCAACATTAACAAGGTAATCCACGTAAGTAAATATTGTCTGCGAACAATTACTACTTTCACGATATATAAATGGTAACACAGTTATAATTTTTTGTTTAAATATAAAATGAAAAAAAAAATAAAAGAACCCCATACCGTGTGAGAGTCTTCTCGCATGATCTTGTTTCGTGTAAACTTTGGCAACGTAACGACAGAACATTTTATCGAAGATCGCCAAGAAAACAGGTAAAAGTGTATCCTTAACGAGTGGCAACCACATTGCCAAATTTTGCGGTGTACAAAAGTTTCTCAGTAGACTCGGCTTGATGGAAAATATCTGTAACGTGATAAATGATCTATCGTGTAATAAACATACATATTTACAATTAGAAAAATGAAATTACTACTAGGAAGAGAGATAAGATAGAAAAAAAAAAGAAATGTTTATTCGTTCTGATTATTCACGTCGATTAGTACGTACTCAGGCTTGAAATTACACATAGATTTTTAAAATTTATTCTCAACAATTTTCTTTAATAAATTCTTTTCGATGTGATTTTATCTAAAAAGAAAAAAAAAAATCTTTCTATATAAGTATATGAAAGAAAAAGAAAGAAAGAGAAAGAAAAAAAAAGAATAAATAAGAACAAACCTCAAGAACGATAGAATTTTGCTTGGCTTTCACCTAGCGGAATTTGTAAGCTTCGAAACTATCGGCTCGGCTAATTAAACGTACTGTTAATTGTAACTTGTGTGCGTGCATACGTGCGTGCGTGTGCACGCGCGTGTGCATAAGGTGAGTGCACGACGTGCGTTTTTTTTACGCGTCGATGCACCCCATGCATCTCTATATACCGTAGTTAGTTTCATTCGTTTAACTACCAATTCAGTCATTTTCTTTCACGAAAACGTAAAAAAAAGAAAAAATATATGTTGGAACGCTAACGCGTGTGTGTACACACAACTTTCGATTTTAGTTGCTCGATTTTGATGGTAATGGTTAAAAAAAAAAAGAAGAAGGTGAAGAGAAGGGAAGTAAGGGGGTAGACTTGGTCGATGGAGGAAGGAATTTACGGTGAAAACTCGTTGGTCGCGCTTTCAAAAGTACACGCTCGCGGTTATCATGCAATTTTGCGCATCTCAACACACGTCGATGAAAAAAAGAGACAGACAGATAAATAGATAGAGAAAGATTCTTACGGTGAAAATTCAATGTAACTTCAACGATCTCTCTTACTTCTTACAAAATAGTAGTTGTTCTCGATCCTCTCTTGGCTTGAATAAAAGTGTTCTCGTTTCTTATAGTCGAATTCCTTTGATCTCTTTAAGAACAGATCGAATGATGATAAAAAAAAACGATCTTTCTGTAATCCAACTCACGTAATGCGATCTTTTCTTTTCTTTTTTTCTTTCTTTTCTTTTCTTAACGTTAATGGATTTATATCGATTCGATCGATTATAATAATTAAAATGTTTTTTTTTACGGATTAATAATATATGGAACGTTTATTATAAATATATATATTTAATATAAAAATAAAATATATATATATTATTTTAATTAAATTAAGTCTAAAATAAATTTATATAATCAAATTATATATTGATAAATTAATAGAATCAAAATAGAAACATTGCAAAACTTGACATAATTATGACGCTTATTTTGAAAGTGGCCTAACTCCATTTTGCAAAAAAATCGAGATAGCTACCGTAATAGTTACATTTTTACATGATCTTTTCTTTTTGAAGCAATTTGATACAAATATATTTAAAATCATGAAGATATTGTGACAAGAAAATTTGCCGATTAACAGAATGATGAAAAGTTTATTTTGAAAGTGGCTTATCTCCATTCGTCATTTATTATTTTCCGATTGCACCTGGTTATTGTACAACTTTATGTAATGTATTAATAAAGCATTTGAGGTTGCTTATATTCCGAGTAAATATGATAATAATTTATTGTAAATAAAATGAGATAAAAAGATTTGGTAGTAACAAAATTATTAGAAGACGCAATTTTGAAAAGGGTCAAGAATTTTGATGAAGAATCAATAAACTGGTTAAAAATATGTTGGATGCGTTTTGTCAGAAATAAACCGTATCAAATTTTCTATAAGACATCAATGAATGAGAATGAAAATTTTAAAATCCTGAATTTATTACTATGTCGGGGTAGATCAAAAATGTTTGAAAATATTGTATTGATATCACTATATAAAATATCAGACAAATTACAACTGCAAAATTCATAGACATAATTGGCTCATTACGATATATATCACCGGAACATCATGATTTCTTCAAATCCCCTTCACACACACAAAATGTAGATGAGTAGTAAATTGTTTTGTAGGTTATATTTGTAATTTTTGAAACGCATAAATTATTTTTCTGAAATGTTTTAAAGATATGTACAATAAATTGAGTATTGTTTTTTTCTATTTGAAGCATCTTAAATTATGTTGAATGGAGTTAAGTCCCTTCGAAATTTTATAACAAATCAAATTGTTGATATTGACAATGGCCTAACTCTATTCGTGGTTAGAAAACGCATATTATTTACTTAATAATTGCCACTACTTTAAGCAGTATAACTCGTTAGTGTTTTGTACGTATATTTTTCATTGCATTGAAACGCAAACCCTTCAATATTTCGATTCGAACATAAATGGAGGTAGACCACTTTCAAAATAAAAGCGGCTCATATAATTTTTTTTAATTGACATATATGTAAACTTTTAATTATCTCGAAACAACGAACAATTGATTTGCACCATTTTCAAAGTAAACGATCCATATATACTTGTATTTATTTTTTTTTTATKTATAGCGATTTTGTATGTTTTCTTTTTAAAAAACATGTAAATATAATAATATACACACGTCGTACTTATATTATATTATATCGACTAGTTGCAAAATTTGGTCGCTTGGTAACTCGAACGAAACGGAAAGGTTCGCGGCGGGATTATGATCACGTAGAAGAAAATTTCTTCGTATGGGGGAGAGAGGGAGGCTTTTAGAAGGTTGTTTCGCTTACCGTTCGTGTGTGTTGGGCCGATGGTTACGTGAGTAATAGTTAGTCTGGTCCGTGCTATGAAATCGAAACTACCGCCTTAATTAGGGATTGGAACGATTGAAACACGCGTATGTGCAACTCTTCTTAATGCATAGCCGTAAAACTCTCTCATTGCGGAGAATAAATTTTCTTTTTTTTTCATTACATTGTTCAACAATGTGTTTATCCACAATTAAATATTAATTTACATATTAGCAATAAATTCAAAATGTTTATCATTAATACTAATTTATGAATTATTTTGTTCAATATTTTTTAAAGATTTACACAAATATTATTTGAATGAAGATATTAGTAGATAAGAATATTTTGTTATAACATTAAAAGCCAATATATGTTTTAAAAAAACAATATTTAAGTTTGATATACATATGTATATAGCAAACAAATGAGTCAAATTGGCTTACATCAATTCGTGAGTCTAGTGTTAAAAGAGTAAATATTGCCTTTTTCAAGATAGAAAAAATGATCAATGTGTCGTTCGTGACATTGTAATAAGGAAAGATAACGTCGTCTTCGTCACTCTGTTACTGTAACCTAATTGACGGGAGAATTGATTTTTTACGAGATGTAAACAGAGTATGCGTCATGCGTGTAACGTAGCCTAGCATAAATATTCATGAGAAAAGTCAATAACAAGTGAGATACACGAAGATGGTAACAAAGAGAGAGGGAAAGGGGCGAAGGGAAAGAAAAGAAAAGTTTCTTTCGTATAAAATAATTTTGAGTTGACGAGTTCCGACGTTACTCGAATCATAATTGGGATCGGACAATAAGGTCGTCGTCCTTATTAAGTTAACACTTTCGAATTTCGTCGACAAATTGCAACGACCACGCGCGAGGGAACCACCTCACCTCCCTCACCCCTAGCCCTACTCCTCTTTAGGGAGGTGGATATATGAGGGCGGACTTTCACGTTTTCAAGTGGGCTTCCTGTAAGCGATTTAAAAAAATACAAGAAAAGGAAAGATAAAAAAATGAAAGAAGACAAAAAGAGAATGCGAACGAGAAGAAAGAATAAAAAAAAAAAATAAAAAAATAAAAATAAAAATGAAAATAAAATATAAGAGAGAAAAAGAAATATGCGTTTCCGGATATCATCGAGGCACGACCGGACTCGTTTCCGGCTTGAGTTCAGTCGCACGAATATCCTCTTATGCTCGTAGTGCGATTCACATTGATAGTCTCATTGTCAGCTACGCAAACGTCTACATGATTGTATCTATTATCTTTCATATTTCGTTATACTTTGCTTGCTTGAAATACGTATATATATATAAATCCTTGAAATGTAATATAACGTTAGAAAGTCGATTTGAAAAAGGAATTAAATATTTTCATTCGAATCAATTGTACTGTATGTGTTAAACTTTTTTGTTGTTATTGAATTATAATTATTAACAAACTGATTAATATACACCATGTATTTAGACGATGTATCTTTCTTTAGTTATAGAAAAATAAAAAACAAGTTAATTGATTTATAATAGTAGAAAGATAGACGTTTATTATGTTGATCGTTAAATTACAGGTTATTGGATGTATTTATATAGCCAACAGTTGCAATCTAGATTGTTATATAGATGGTCAAGTATTCGAAGGGGAATGAAAACTACTTTGTTCTGTTGGATGCACCGTTCCGGTAATCCGAAAAAGTAGAGTGAAGAGTAGACTGACTAATGTAAATTATACAACGCGGTTACGCACGACGTGCCGCATGTAATTTCATAGGCGATCTCGAAACATCCTCCTCGATTGGTTATAATAATACTCTGATGTTTTCACGAGAAACAAGTGGATCGTAAATAAAAAAAAAGATTTAATATTCTTTCAATGAAAAAAATAAAAATATATTAAGAAACACGTTAACAAATACGAAACGTTTAATTCTACCAGTCGTTTGCTTTCTCTCTTTTTGAATCGATAATCGACGAAGGGGTAACAAATTACATCGCCCTAGGCTCGTTTAAATAAATTCGAAAGTATAATAATTAATCCGAATAAGGGTGGAAAGAAAAGAAAAGAAAAGATACATTAGTATTTTTTGTAAATTCTTTTAGCGTTTTATGGAAAGCGAACGATTAATTTGATTCGTGTACACGAATTACGAGACGATTACGTAATGCTTTACTGTTCATCGAATCTTTTTTTCTTCTCGATTATCTCTCTGTTTCTTACTTTTATTTTAACAACTATTTGAAACTACGTTAACGCAATAACCGAGTCTAATAACAGAACCGGTGACTTCTTATTGAAAATTTAACTATTAGATTTCAACGATTTGTAATCGTTTTATCACAAATCTTAGAATAACAATTTTACGTGTAACGATGAATAAGCGCGAATTAAAATACAATCTCATTATTTTTCAATAAAATGAGATTATCTAATTCAATTTAATTCAATTCGATTCGATTTGATTCGATTCGATTCAATTGGACTCACCAATACTGGAAGATGCTCGAAGATGTAACAAACGAATAGAATGCTGTAAACTGTCGATCTTTCGCCACTTTCATCAACGTGAATTTTTTTCTTACGTAGACAAGCTCTGCTATTGGTTGAACCACTGGTGCACGAACCGCTCGATGGATCCCATTGATGAGGATGACATTCGAAAGCACCTGACGAATTTTTCGAACTGGTCTCGGACAAATCCGAAACAGATTTTAATAATTCTGCTTTTGGGGTACGACATAAACTTTTAAATATTGCTATCAATAAACCAATGAGCGAAGCAAGTAATAGCAAACATCTTAGAGAATTGACGAATATTCCATATTTCATGGATACTTCTTGCGGTAGAAATACACATATATCTGGTTCAAAGTTGAGAACGCCTGTTATACCAATGCAAGCGCTTATTACGCTTAAACTGACCAAATGATACTTCAAATGATTTTTTGTTAAATTAAACCGCTCATCTTTGCTCCCTATTGCTGCGAAAATTGCGATAGACGTCAAGGTTAATTCTTGTAGTATGCTCGATGAGTTTAGGATCCAAACTAAAGTTGAACATAATTCTGAAAATATAGAAATATTTTCTCTACGTTTGTTTATCTATATTCTTTATTTTATTATATATTATTTCTTTTATAATATTAATAAATATAACGTCTAGAATATCCTGGTTTATTTTCAACAACATTTTATGAACTTATTCTATAAATAAAAATAAGAAAAAAGTGTTAAACAAACATGAGATCTTAAATGTTTAATTAAAAAGTAATAACTAATATTTTTATTATTATTATAATATATTATTATAATATTTTTCATGTATTATATTATGTCTTGAATAAATAAATCCATTATTTTTATATTTGTTTAAATGTAATTTAAACGCGTTATTTATTTAAACACAAAAATAATAGATTACTTTTTCCTAGATTTAACATTAAATATTATTGTATTTAACATAAGATGTAATTGAATATTTCTAGTAAGAAAAACTTTGGTTATTTGTATGTTTAATAATTTGTAGAAATTATTATATTTAATAATAATAAAATTTAATAATTATATGAAAAACTAGGACATCATCTACGTTATATCTACTAATATTATATTAACATTAATGCACATATAATATCTTTCCTATTATTATATTAAATATTATAGTATATAAGATATAATTAATAGTTATAATAAAAATAAAACCCTTACCTCCAAAATGATTTGCTGGTCGAATTAAAGTAAGGATAGCATAAAATAGTAATCCAAGTTGATGTACGAGACTCTCCGCAATAATTGCCACCGTTAGTACGTCTATTCTTCTCTTCGTCGAGGATGGTTGATTTTGATAGATTAGTAAAGACCAAGAAAGCAAGAGGATACATATCGGCGAACCAACGCACGTTGCCAACCATTCGCTAACCTCGCTTCGCATCTCTAAAATAAATTAATACGATAAAATAAGAAAGAAATAACAAAAAAAAGAAAGTTCAAAGACATATTAATTTCGTTAATTTACGAGGGTAACCACAAAAATTTATACAAAATTCATTCAAAATTAAATTCTATTCGAATCAAGCAAGTGCTATTTTACGAAATCTAACGAACTAAGTAAGCATGAAATTAATGACTAAATTATGAGGATATAACTTTTTTTATATTAACATTAGATTCAAATTACAAGATATTAATATTAAATAAAAATGATAATTATATTTGCGAACTATCATCGTACGTATTAATTAAATATAAAACATAACGTCTTCAAGTATTCTACAATGAAGTTTCGTCAGATCCGTTGTTGTTTCAATGTTAAGGATTCCTCCTTTCGCGTTTCCAAAACGAGAGAATAATTTCTAGTGAGAGTGATCCTTATCTCTTCTATTCGACGTCTTCATCTCGATGAAAGCTTTAGTAATTACCGTGTTTATACGTACAAACACACACACACACACACACACACACATATATATATATATATATATATAGTATTTTTTATAACGTACAAGGAAGAGAGTCGGATGAGATTAATAATATAATCGGAAGTCTTCTTGTATTACGAATGGAAACTTGCATTATAACGGAAACAAGGAAGCACTGAAATCTTTCCGTTTCTCCGTGAAACGCGTTAAATTTCAAGACGGAAGAATACAAGAAAGGGAAGACGATGATGTGTTTTTTATTTTTCACGTGAGATTGTCCACTTCTTTTTTTGCTAAGTTTATTTTTTTTTTCTTTTTTTTTTTTTCTATATATATGTATATTATATATTATAAATCTCTTGTTTATCTCTCTCCTCTCTTTTTCTTTCACTTTTGGTTCATTTATTCTCATAATGTAACGGTTTTACAACTTTCTATTCCGCGCAGAACTGCGGTCTAATTTATTGCCAAAGCCTACTCGAACTATTACATTTTCAAACGAATACTGATCAACAATTTATCAACGATACAAATGAGCAAATTTCTAAAAAGTTATAATACAATAATGTACCATAAATTATTTCCATAAAATTATACGTATATATATATATTATATATGAATTTACGATTATAGAAAAAAAAAAGAAAAAGAAAGAGATTAGAAAAACGTTTTACGTTTTTAAATCGAAACAAAACGACGGGATAAATAATTCGAAAGTCTTGTTACCGTTGTTGTATTGTTGCTATTATTATTATTATTATTATTATAATCATTCGTATTTCGATCGTGTGATTATTTTAACAAGTTTCTGAAGCCTATTGGTGTTCTTCAATGTGAGCTAATAATCATAGTTCAAGTGTTATGCAACATGTTTATCCAACTTGTGTATGATCATAAAACATTCTAGTTTCCGATATATCTTTCTCTCTCTCTTTCGATATCTACCATCCGTGGTAAGAAAATTCAAAGGTAGTACGGTGTAACCAGTATGCTTTTCAATTTCGCGGCACACTCTAAATCCAAGTGAAATCAGCCGTGACAATTGCTACGTGAAACCGGTTTTGAAAGGTGTGTGTGTGTACGTGTATGTTTATATATATTGTAGAAAAAAAATACTTCATTTCCCATAGAAAGATAACATCGATCAATGATGTTGGATCGAAGATCGCACGAGTTATATCCTATATCGATGAAAAATAAATTAGAATGAAGAATTCACGTTAAGGGATTAGTTTCCGGAAGAAGAAAGAGGAATCCAAGATGGAACACGATTCTCGATCCACGTCTCGAACACGACTGATCCGTTATGTTTATATTTACTGCCTGTAATAGTTCTTCTCTCCCCCTTCCTCCCCCTCCCAAGTTTTGATAATTTCACCGACTCTTTTTATTGATGATGCATGTTTATTTCGATGGAAACATATAAATACAAATATTACTAGGGTAATTAAGTTTGTAACATATATTTTTAACTCAGTTTGGTTTTTATGTTAATAATTATTAAATATATATTTACTAATTATATAATATAAAATATAACCTTAACATTGAAACAATATAATATATAATATAAATATATATATATTTAATAATTACATATTATATATGTTTACAGTATAGAAAGATGCAAAATTTATTATACCTTATGCATGCATTTATTTATATTAAACAAAATTTAACAATAGTATAGTATTTAGAATCTTTTACTATGGGGCGACTCAAATTTCTGAATTTATTTTTCCACTAAACAGTATAAATTTGAATTCTTTGATTTACCTAGAACGTTTGTACCATTACTGGTACAAGCCATCCGATAAAACAATTATGCGTGAACCACTGGTAGATACAAGCACTTTAATAAGACAATGTTAAATAAAGAGGATAAAAAAAGATAAGCTTATTCTATCTTTAGCAAATAATACATGAAAAATATACCTTTTCATTAATCGTTAAACGTCTAATCCTGAATATGAAAAATGAATTGAAATGATATGACACTTTCAATTAAACTTCGTCGAAATCAGATTATAAATGTTTTCAGTTGTGAAATCCGATTATTAGCTTTGAAAGATGAATTTTGTAAATCAAACAATAAAAAAAGAAAAGGATTAGGCGCGATCACACGATGTTTTCAAAAGATATTTTGAAGAGAAATAGCAGGGAACCTTGTAAGTTATTGTTAGATTTCTTTCTTCTTTCGAAAGGGTAATCTAAACGGTGGGGTTTAGTTCAATGCATTAAAGAAAATCCGGTCGAAGTCAAACGTATCATCCGTTTTCTTCTTCTAAGGTTTGTGCCTCTCTCCTTATAGGTCAGTCGAACATAAAAAGAGTTTAGTGTAGGTGTATGTGTGTGTTGTTCGTAAAAGGCTCATCGGTATGCGGCTCGGGTCCATCGTTATGGGAGGCGTGCCGTTCGATTAAGTTGGAATGTCGATAGGTGCTGTAGAGTTACCAAGGTCGGGAAGGAAGAAACAGAGAAAGAAAAAAAAATAAAGAATAAAAAAAACAGAGAGAGAGAGAGAGAGAGAGAGAAGAGAAAAAATATATATTATATATTCAAACGAATAGAAAGAATCTTTTGGAATGAAAATGTCTCAAAGAAAGATTTGTGTAACACTTTTATCCTTTGAATTAAAGGACAAATCACCACATGAACAAAGGATCACACACACATACAATCCACAGTATTATGGGGTAAAGTGAAAATAATTTCATGATTTTCCGTGTCAAAATAGACAAATTGTTAATATAATTGATGGAGGTTGCTTTTTAAGTAAAGAATAATATATTTTATGAAAGAAATATTATTTTAAATTGGTCAAATAACAAATTTGTATAAAAAAGAAATAGGCATAAGTGATATGTAAATACTAATGGGATGTAAGTGAAAAAAGTTTTATAATAACTGTAATAAATAAAAAATTAAAAGAATTTTGAAATATTGAAATAATTACTTTATACTGTTAAATGGATAGATGTTTCCTTGACATAAAATAATATTTCATATAGAATAAAATTTAATTAATTTTGTGAAATATATAAATTTTATGAAAGAAACAATACGCGTGACCTATATATATATGCATTTGAAAAGAATTTAATGAATTGTGAGAGTCGGAGAAAAAGATTGGAGAGCGTTGAAGTATCTAAATAATTGTTATGTACTTAATCGATGAATGTTTTTCCTTGACATATTTTCAATGGGGAAAATCAATTTCGTGAAATGCAAATTGTAAGAAAGAGAGAATATATATGAATGATATTTGTGTATATCTAGGTGAGAAGAATTTTATGAATTTCGAAAGTCGAACAAAAAAAAATTAGAACGTGTTAAATCACATTAAACAATTGTGTTCTATTAAATAGATAAATATTTCTTTAAGAAAAGAAAACAATTAATAAACAAATGAAACATATAAAAAATAAATTAAAAAATAAATTTAATTCGTAAATATATGCAAGTAAAATAGGATGAAGAGAATTCAATACAATTTCAAGAATAGCAAACAATTTTTATATACTCGATATCAAACATATTTTCTACGTTTTTCAAGAAAAAGAAAACAAATATACCAATCATAATTTCGTGAAATAAAAATGAGTACAAAAAAAAAAGAGAGATCGGAGATATACAAGTTTGCGTACGCGAGTAATTAAAAATTATGGATGAAGGTTTGAAAATGAAGCAAACTTTCTATCGAATAAACAAATTGTCTAATATTATAAATAGTCATGCAAAAAGAGAAAGGAGATTAAACGTCCAAACGATATAATATATAATACTCTCCTTAATTATCTCAAAGAAAGTTGTTTTATACTTTCAAACCACGTAGGACATATAATTTTTCGAGTAAGGAAACTTAAACTCGACTTTAATTTCATTAAACGATCATTCATTAATTAAGAAGAAGAAGAAGAAGAAGAAGAGGAAATAAAACCTCGAAGTATTTAACTCAATTGTTTTTTCTTTCTTTTTTGTTTTTCAGTATTTATGATCTAATCACGTTTCTTAAATGATCTCATTTGCTTTCGCAAATACGTATATACTTAAAAGCACACACATACATATAAATATCTGTACACGTGTACATACATACATACATACATACATAAAAGATTATCATCGAAATGGCAATGTCCGCAATTGCGTTATGACGAGGGACAAAAATGACGTTTATGATTATGACCTCTGGTAAATTAGCGCAAAGCTCAGGAGTAATATCGCGATGCATCGCGAGACAACACGTAGAACGTGGTGTGAAAGCGATCTCCCGTGTCATAACCATTGTCCCAGTAAAACTGGATGTTCTAACTCGGTCATGTGAAACTCCGGCTTGGAATTTTCTTTCTTTCTCTCTTTCTCTGTCTCTGTTTCTCTTTCTCTTTAAACTCGTAAATTTGATGCCTACTCTCTCTATTTCTCGTTTTACAGAGAATCGGTGAGTGTTCCTTATTTATTTTTAAAAGTTTTCAAAATAAAATGAAAAATAATATCTTAAAACTAAAGGAATAACGGCCTCTACCTTGAAATTATATTACACCAGTTTCCTGATAGAAAATATTATTGTCGTTGAATTTCTTATTGTTATAAACGTATCTTTATCGTTATTCTTTTTTTCTTTCTCGTTTTCTAGTGTATCTTCCGTTATTTATACATCATCACAGTGTATAAGAATAAAGCCGAGATAATTACTATAATAATCAATCGTGCAACGGACTTAACATAATAAATGCTGCGAGCATTTCTCGAGTAATCACTGATTTAATAGGATTATTTCGTTTCACCGGAAAATACGTGGTTGTGTCGTAGAATAAGGAAAGAAAGAAAAAAAAATAGAGAGGAAAAAAAGAATCCTCCTCGATGCGGTCACTCTTTTATATTCCCACGATAAATGTCCTCGCATCCGTTGAACGTGGGTCGTACAATTAATTAATYGTTCGACCGATTTAGATCTTCTATTTAATACCTTCAATCTCGTATCGTATCGACGTATATATAAATAACCAAAGATGTAACTAGGATATATAAATAATTGTAAAAATAAAGAACTTATAATGAATTATTTGAAAAATTAATGTTTTTTGTTTTCTTTCAAAGATCTACCGAATAAGTCGAGCTACTCGATTGAACTGCAACGAATGAAATTTCGGCTTTCGACGATTTCGCAGGGCCACTGCACCGAATTTAACGATCCGAATCATCCGTCGTGATAAAAGAAGACTTGGCACGAGTATCTTCGTGCGATAGTAACCATCCATCGTGTTCTCTCTCTCTTTCCCTCCCTCAGAGGGGGGTTACGATTTGCAAAAGTAGGTTAGAAATACGTGGCTCGAGAAAGTAACAGATACTCGATGATATTCTCAATGTACTTATGTATGTATGTATGTATCTAYATATCTATGTATGTATGTATGTGCGAATAGAGAATCGCGAAGATTAGTCTTAGCATGTGAACATGTTCGAATCGATAATCGTATTAAACGGCGTTCAAGACTTCGCCGATCGACTAATTCTTCCTTTACTTTTTCTTCTTCTCCTATCGACTAAAGATTCAGGACAAGCTAGTAAGGCTTCTTCTTCTTCCTCCGTGTGTTCTTTGCATCACCAGTTTTTGCGAGGTCCCCGTACTCGAAGAATGCGTCGTGCCAAATTCCTAACACGGCAACGACCCGTCTCTCTTTCTCTCTCTCTCTTGTTTTTTTCTCTTTCTTTCTCTGTCTATGTTGTCCCGCGGTCGCTTTCGAGGCCAACCTGGAACGAGTTTTGCTCGCACGACTTCCAAGGGTTTCCAACTCGAATGATTTCTCGACTTAATAATAAAATCCTAAGATCGTTATTGCAAGGATGGTGATGATGATGTATTTTATGATTTAATGATTAAAAGAATGTGTTAATTAGAAGAATAGAAGGAAAAAAACAAAACCAGAGAAGAGATCGTAAAAAGATGAAAGAAAACGATCTAATGAAGGAAGAGTCATTATTATAATAAGTTAGCGCTCATCGAGTCCTACTCGTTGAGCGAATTAATGGGCTCTCGTTGGTAAATCGCAGACAAGGTCGCAAAGTGGAAGACGTGTCCTTGAGGTCCAACCCTTGGACTCCCTCCTGCCCTTCTACCCGCTTTGGTTTCTTTCGTTTTTCTCAAGCGTGAATGAAGGAAATGAAATTTTTGTTGCCTTCGAAACGCACGTTTAATAATGTTTATTTAAATGATCGTTAAATACTCACTGGCAACTCGGCTGTCAATAACTATCGTAGAATAATAAACACCCTTATTAAATGTAACCGCATTGCTGCTTTTTCGTTGATAAAATCACGTGTGTTCCTTCGTTAATTAATTCTTCAAATGTCGACAGTAATTGCATTTAATTTTAATTTTATTGTTAAAACGTTGTTTTAGCAAATCTGTTACATCCTGCGAACGAATTTTTCTCTTTCTCTTCTTCTTCTTCTGCTTCCTCTTCCTCTTCCTCTTCCTCCTCCACCTTCGTGGTTTTTCACCGTGATCTCCGTAAGTATTTCTCTTTCCTTTTCACAAGCACCCCGGCAATGCGTATTTTCAGATCGACCGTGTATCCTCGTTCCTCGCGACAGTCAGCAGTACCGATTTAGCATATTTACACGTGTTCTAACATAAATCGTGTGTATCTTTTCGTTATCTTCCTTTTTACTCTCATTCAAAATTTTAATTTCTCCCTTTTTTCTTTCCCGCCTCGAGATCGAAGCCTATATTCTCCAATTTTAAAAGCCAATCAAGATGTACGGAATCATAGATACTTTTCCGCACAAATTTGAAAACTATCGTAACTTGTATTTAATCCTACGATTCTACCATTGATAATGATATTTCACTTTCCACAGAGCCCCTTTCATCGTGGAAACATTTCTCATTCGGTGTTTCGTAAATTAAGCGACAATATGGGAAGCAAATTTTCACGTAACCGATGCGGGAACGATGTTGGTTGCGCTTTAATGTCTCTCCGATTAAAAACGAACTGAGATATCCCTTTCTCTTATATTATCTCTTCGACACGCAGTTAACAATTTTTTTTTTACGCGATCGACTCGTTATTTTTCATAATAATAATAATAATAATAATAATAATAATAATAATAATAATAATAATAATAATGATTATTGTTTTTGTTGTTGTTATTATTATTATTTTAGTATAAGTCTGTTGAAGAGTAAGAACGCGGGAGCAATATCACCGCGAAGAAGCCCGGCCCGGGACTGACTGTCAGTAGGATTCATTTGGGTCAGCGGCACAACGTAGTATAGCAAACGCTTCGAACTCTCCGCTATACTATCTGTTGCACTCCAAAGTGAAGGTGCTATGCCGTGTCGGTCATAACGGAGCTATCTTTGCGTCACGATACTTCGATCTTTCCCTCGGTGTCCCTTCCTCTATCTTTCTCTTACCCTACCCTACCTTTCCCTTCCCTTTCCAATCCATCCCATCTAATTCTTTTCCATTCCTTCCCATTTTCTCTTTCGCCTTCTCTTTTTTTTTTTATTCGATTTCCCTTGCGTATTTCTTTTTCTTTTTTTAAACCTTCGTCCATCATATCCCATACGGCAAATCCACGCACATGCTTTGATCGTTCAAGGCCGATCCTCATCGATGCGAACGTTTGCGCTCTTCGATGCCTTGTTTTTTTTTCTCTTTTCTTTCCTTATTTTTTTTTTTTTTACTTTGTTCATTCAACCAATCGTTTACTCTTCGTTAGCACTTCGATAAAAATACTTCGATGATGAGGGATGACTCGCGAGGAACCTAGTTTAATAAGTATTCTATATTTTTGAACTCTTCTTGTGAACTGTATAAAAATAAATGAATAAAAAAAAAGAAATTTAAAGAATATTTACATTATATTATTTACACAAAACGCACACAGAGAAAATCTTTAATGAATCTATAATATAAATTTGTTCCTATAATTACATTTTAAAAATCTCTAATTAAAAAAAAAGGTCTAACACTTAAAATCCAATTATTTTTTTTTTATTGGCAAATTAAAAAATCATCTAGGTACCTTGATTTAAGTTTTTTTTTTTGTAAATTTATTTTTCTCTTCTTTTCATTATAAAAATGCTTTGAGCAGTCTCGAACGATCAGTCGGAAGCCATAATCGTTAACGATCAACTCGTTTGTCTGGATCTTTTATTATTTTCAAACGAATTATTCATTATCGAATAGATTCGTTTCCTAACTCGATTTTAATTAAAATTTCGTTAGGAACGTTTTATGCGAATACGATAGAGAAAGTCTCTTCCAAAAAGAAAATTCTTCCATTCTTTATCCCACAAATTAGCGTTAACAAAATATATATATATTGATTCTTTTTCTATAATATTTCTATAGATATAGATATATATATAGTATTTGTGTATTTCTTTTTTTTTCTCCACTTCTTGTTTCCCATCATTTTCTTAAGAAAAATAGGCCTATAGGAGATATTATTATATTACGAAGAATCTTTGTATCTATTATTTAGTCACTTTTTTTCAGTCATCACGAACGCAGTATTCAAAATTGATACTGGAGCGGCGTGGAAGTCTTTGGATTATATTCTAAATAATGTGAATAAACTAATTGTAAAACTACGTAATGATTATTCATGAAAGCTCGTTTGAAGGGATAAGCGTTTCCTTCTAATAATAATGGACAAAGGGGTGGTTTTCCACTTGCTTTCGCCATTCCATTATCAACCACATCCCATAAATCGACCATTTGACAACCGTTTGGCCTAAAAAAAAAATTAATTATCAGTTGACATTTAATTAACTCTTAGCATTCCAACGATGAGTCTTATTTAAAATCTTGTTCTTTGTGTTAACTGTAATGAGTTTCAGATACCATAAGTTGACATAAAGAACAGAGTAATTAGTGAGACTCACTATGGGAGTGCAAAGGATTAATATGTTAATTAGAAGTTCAAGTTTAAAAAGCTTACACATTTGCGTATCCGAGACATAATGGCTCTTCTAATACAACGTAACCGACATGCATATTTCTTAATTTAAGATATACGGATGTTGCATTTTTCCTACTGAAAATTTCGTAGACTGCCATGGTTCGATTTCTGAAATAAATAAGATAATAACTTTATTATGATTCATATAAATTTGTGTCATCTATATCAAACAGTATTAATAATAAACTAACCGCATTTCTGCACTTTCGTAATAAGGATTATTTACTATAGGTCTTCCAGTTGATAACATCAAATTAGCCATTAATGCCATTTTACCAGCAAATACTGCGTTCTTAGGAGTATTTTCTTTTATCCATTCAAATAATTCTTCCTGTTCGATATTACTGTATTCTCCTATGAATATAAAATATTGATTAGTTTAGATATTATAAGGAAATGAGTGAAATATGTTCGTTTGATATATGAATAACGTATGAATATTAATTACCAACGAATCCTCGTTCTTCTCGAAATCTTTCCAAACCGTGATAAGACATACCAGCTATGAGTAAGACTATTATAGCTCCTCTGATTGCTTTACTTCTTAATCCAAGTTTTTCCGAGTATCTTTTACTACATACCAATCCTGCTATTATACAGAGATGTGGTGTCATGAAAAGCTTTAATCTCATAACGAATACAGCCATAATAATGAAAGCTCCAGTTTGTAATCCATTGTAACATACATCTGCTTCTATACAATAAGGATATCCTTCGCTCTCATATTCTCTATACCAATAATAAAGCGCTAATATTCCTGAGAGTATTGCAATTGGTAAAAGTAAAGTCTTGATGATTGCTTCATAAGTTTTATATTGCAAGAAATCAAATTCTGGAGAACATGTGTAGAGCAGGGTATGAAAATCCTTATAGTCTGTTAGTTTTGATCTTAAAATATTATAAATGTGTGCGTCGTCTTCGATGGTGAGAATATACGATTTTAACCATTTTGTGAAAAGTACAGCAATAATTATCTCAAGAATAACTTCTTTTCTGCCATTCAAGAAACGAGAACATTTACTGGCAAGAACTTCTGCTATATTACTACCGATTAAAATACACGCGAATATAGAATTAAATAATAATGTGCCATCTATCACAGCCATTGATAAAATACTAGAAATAGTATATATTCTACTTAACGGTAAGAATAGATTCTTAGGTATAATTTCAACCCATTTAAGAATAAGAATGGCTAGTATTTGAGTGGCTAAGATAAATTGTGAAAATTGCCAACTACATAGACTGATCACAGTTCCCAAAAGCATATTCTGTAATTAAATATAATTATTATATAACGCAGTAAAATAAGGTACTTAAATAATACAAATTAACACATTAGCTACCACGCAGAAAAAGAAATTCCAACAGAGAATTTATTTTTCTCTTTGATTATTGTCATAGATATATTGTCATTAATAACTTGGATTATCAAAAAAGAAGTATGAATATTTACCACATATAATCCATCGGTAAGTTCTCTCCAACTTACATATCCTTGTATATCCTGTGTAGTGTGTCGTTCAATGATCTTAGTCACCGAATACATTTGGAAGAGTAACATTGGATATGCAAAAGTTTCTCTTAATGGAGGAGTCCATTGAACACGAGTACATTCATTGTGATTGTAGAAAAATAATAGCATAGTAATAATACCACCGAACACAGAGTCACTCATATACGTAGAGTATTTAAAAAGTATAGCAGCTGTATATATGGTGGTAATCCAAACTATTTCAAGATAAAAATATACAGGTACACCTAAGCCTTCACAGCTGGTTACCGGTGGTAAACCACCTCCTCTCTCTGTCTAAAATGAACTGCCTTATGGTTATTCTTTCCAAAGAAATAACAATAGCAAAAAATGCATTGGTAAACTTACTTTCCAACATTGTTCTTGAGATATTAATCCTAGATTCTTGGCACTGTGATAGAAATAACTGGCTGTAATCTGTATATATAAAATCATCTATCTAATAATCTCAAAATTAATAAAGCTAAGATATATATATATATAATCGTTGTGTTGGTAAAACATTTACCTCTGGTAAGAGGTTATATTTCCTGCAAGCATTTATCACATTTCCATATTCTGATATGTTATCCTTAGCAAGTTTATAAACACCATCAGCAAAACTTTCTGCTCCTACGATGGTTTTATAATATGAATAATACATTCCCTAAAAAAACCAACAGTATTAATAACATTTAAAAAAACATATATACTAATCTGTGATCTCTCTCTATGAACATTGTATATAATATTTGTGTTTTTTAAACTAACCATTTCAGTCCTGAAAGACATTTCTCTTTCGATTTCTGATAAATGAGAAAAGTGTCGATCATTTTCAAAAAGCGTTGATACATGCCACCGGTGTAGAAACCCGAAACCGATACCTGTTGTCATAATAAAATAATAAATCATTTATGAGATATCACAATCTATAGTATATTTTCATTGACATTTGATATAGAAAATTTCTTACTTAACAGATGCACAGCAAGAGGATAAAAATCTATACTTTCTTTCGATAATCTCCTTCCTTTCGGCTTACTGTTATTCGTCGTCGCCATCTTTTGCACAGACGACATGATTCGCTGTATGACCTCGCCTACGAAACAGGTTCGTCTAAATAGACGTTCCTTAGATTTTGTTTTATTTTGTTTTTTTTGTTTTTTTTTTATGTCTTAAGCAAATGCTTGCTAGTAATACGGTCAACGAACTTTTACAAGTATCTATTTATAAATTATATTTATGAATATATACTTCAATAATTTTTTTTTCTCATATTTTCCATTCATTTATCATTTCATTCGAATTTTATTTTAAACTATATTTAATTGTATTATAAATAAACATTTAATTAAACAAAAAATTAGTAAGATATTTTATTATTTTCATTTTAGAGTGTTAGCCTTTAAAGATAATTTTCCCGCGCTTTATTTAAATTACTTTCCTGCTATTTCATGTTCCTGAATTTTGTTCAATAATATGATAGCTATTATTGATTACTTATTTGTATAAATATATTGATTAGATCATGCATATGATAAACAACATGTTTTATTTTTTAGTTATTATGCATATCTTGTTGATTTTTATTACCTGATATGTTCTATTTCTTTATTTTTGAACTGAATTACTTGCAATTTATATTAAAAATCAATTGACAAGTTATGTAATATTGGTTCAATTTGATTTTTGCAATTAAAACTGCGGGAATTTCAAACATAATAAATATATTGACTTGAAATCGATATTAACATCGAGTTAGACGTATCGTAATTTTGATAGAATTCGATTTCTGCTTTCAAAGTGGCGGGAGTTTCAAATATGAGAAAATGAGTAACGGTTTAAGTTCCATTCAATTGCATAGATTTGAATCCTCCACTATAAGAAATAACTGGTAGCAGGTGTACCAATAATAAAAAATGATTAAATATTATTATAATAATCGTAATTTCGTTTCTCATCGTGTATAACAATTGACGAACAATTATAAAAGAATATAACGTAAATAGAAATAAAACGAGAAAAAGAAAAGTAATAAAATAATTTGATCAATAAAAGAATATTTTTTTAAAACCCCTTTAAAAAAGATGTATTTGATACGGTCCTGTTAAGTCGTATATACGTATCGTGCATTGGCACACCCGCTATCGATCAGTCGCGTGGCAGCCCGCCGTGTCATGGAGGATCTCCTGCAGCAGATCATCAGGGAGTCGAATAATGCAAAATTACAAAATTTACGGAAATCGGCGCAGGAAGCGTACGGTGAGTTTCAGTTTTAAAAAATTTTAATATTAATAATATTTTTTCTCTCGACACGTAAACGTCGTAATTCTTCCGACAAGAATACAACTCGTTTAGATTTTGGTTAACAAAGTATACACACGGATTTTCTTTTTCGTTTTTCTTTTAAAATCATTTCAAACAACGACAAACTTCACGACAGCTAAATCATTTATCGAATTTATTCCTGATAATTTAGACATTTTATTTTTTTTATCTTTTTCAGATTTCTTGGGTAAACAGCAAGGTTTGTTGCGGGATCCACCGCACGAATTACGAGCAAAATGCTTACACGCGCTTCAGCTAGCACTCGAAACGAAAAGAAGCAAGTTTGTTGCTTTTGGCCTATCGGGATTACATGTGAGATTTTTTACGATTAAAATAATCATTTATATAGATACTTTTTACCTCTCGTACATATACGATCATTTTCTTTTTGTCGTTATTTACTTATAACGTATATGCAACATTCGAAAGATAAGTTTCAAGTATACGGTGCAACACATTTAATATATTTTATAATATTTATTTTATTTGCAATGATATTATACTCGTAAATGGTTTGTTTGACGTTATGATTGAATGTTTTCCTTTGCGGTAGTTGTGTTCCGGAAATCTACGATAAAATGATATCACAAATAGAACCGCCATATTTGTACTTCAGTAAAATCTAGTTTCACGCAGACATTGAATAACAATTCGATATGTTATCAAAATTAATTCAAATATCTAAACATTCATTTTCTTGATTTGTCGCGCAATGCAGAAAATGTTGAGAGACGACATATTTCAATCTCCATACGAACCGGAGGATGATTCGTTATGGTTGCCAGCTCAAATGTTACACGCAATGAGTTCGATGCTTTCGCAGTCGGACGATACTCAAACGGATATGCTTAAAGTAAGTAAAAAAACAAGGAAAAACTAAGAAAAAAAGTAGTTTAAACGAATGATTATAATTTTCATTTTATATGCAGGTTTTACTTCAAGTCGCATGTTCCCCATATTGGACGATGAACGGCCGTTTGATCATCGCAATACTTACAACTTGCAGCGAAGCTTTTGAGAATGGAAATCAAGCTGTTCGTACTGCGGCACAGGCTGCAACGAGCCAAACCTTAAGATCCTTTTGTTTGTTTTTAGGTATATATAGATACACTTTTATTTTATATCCTAATCGATTTTATCTAAGAAACTAAAGAAAAGTTTGATCGATAAATTTTAAGATCGCGTGTGAGACACGAGTACGGAACGTCAAAGTTTTTTCCTCCAAAGTAATCAGATTCTTCATCAATCAAACTTTAAATTAGTTTTGTTTAATAAATTGATTTTGTTAATCAAGTTATCAAATTATCATATCTTGGACAGTTGTTTTTTATTTGAAAAAAATAAGAAAAATAAAAAATAAAATATTTGTACAGACGAGGAATGTCAGGAGATGGATGAGAACGCGAAAAAAAATAAAAATGTACGAGAACGTGGTGTGTCGTGTTTCAACGAGGCCTTGCCGATTCTTCAATATATTTGTAGTAAACTTGACGAAGCTCAAAAGTAAGAGAAACGAATACCATTAATGTTTGTTGATAAATCTTCAAACGCGTTTATATACAATATCATAAAAAAAATTGTCGTTGTAATATTTAGGACATTTTGTTACAGTAACGCGAGAAACAGTAGTACGGTAGTGTTTCTTTTGGAATGTCTTCATACTTTGATATCGTCGCTTCCGCAAAAGATTCACACGAACGCACACTTTACTACCTTTCTCTGGCAAAAATTTTGTCCAGCTTTGATAGCTTTTCTAGGAACACCTAGAGTAGATAAAACTTTTACATCGAGAGAGGGTAAGGAAAATGAAGTTGGTAGAGGATCGGGATATCTCGCTACGTCATTAAGTTTTGACAGTCATCAGGCAAAGACTGTATACAGGTAACTTTCTAAAAAAATAAAGATAACAATTTTACTTCAAATTTGGTTATATAATCTAACTTATTTCTGTTTTATTCTTAGCATTGGAACTGAGCTTGTGAGACTGGTTGGCTGTGTAGGTCCTTTAAGACCGGTGTTAGAGTCAGTTTTTCATAGAATGTTATTATATCCTCCACTTCAGCAACGTTTAGAACCTTTGAAAGCATTGAAAGAATTGTTGCACAGTCCTAGTCGTATGGTAGACTTCGCTGGTCCTTTACTCGTTGAGGAAGATCGTTCGAGTCATATACAAAGCGATATGGCGTTAATGAGATTGTAAATAATATATTATATTAATATTTTTAATATTGTTATAATAATAGATATGCGATAATTCACATTATGTGTGAAATATGATAAATAAAATTCATGTATTTTCTTGCAGAGCAATGGACTCGATCGAAGAATCAACAACAGGAGGATTATCTATTTTACATGCCAGTGTTTCTTGCATAGTTGCAATGCTTTCAGCACTTCAAGAACTTTCCGAGGGCAAAGCTATTAATCATAATTACACTTGCACGATCAATAGTTTGTACGAGGATTTGGAATCTTGCGACTATCGTGGGCCTTTGACTTACCAGAGTATGGCAAGATTGCCAAAAACTTATAGGTAATTTATATTTCGATAAGAAATTAATTAAATTCATCATTTAATTATAAGCATTTGTATTATATACGATTAATTCATTTTCAGGGAACAATTAGAGTTAATGAAGAAAGGTATTGGTTCAGATTCAGACTCATCAGGTCATGGACCATCGGAAGATGGTGATTCGACGGACACAGAAGGTCCTCAAAACGAATCGGACGAGGTGCATGAGGATAACAGTCTCGATGATAACGATTATGCTATCGAGAATGAAAGAGAGAGACTTAGATTAGAAAAATTACCTAAATGTCTTCATGTAGGTCGACAGGTTGCCGATGAGTGTAACGTTGACGTTGAAAGACATAACGCAAGAAAATTTGTTAAAACTTTACGAAGCGATTTAATACCAATGGTGCTTATACTTAGGAGTAATATCGAAGTTGACGAAGCATTGCAAAATTTTGCTTCGGAATATTGTCAAGGTGAGAATTCATACAATTTATCATTCTCGCGTATAATTATTATTTTTATAAATGTTGAATATTGCGCCTGAATGTAGATAATATTTTACTCCGTCGATAATTTTGCTCGCGAACGTTATCTGTCGAGGAATTTTTAAACCCCTGCGGTATGCAATATGTATTAAAGTGCATTTTTAAATGTACTTTGGATAAATATTTTACCGAAAGATGGTGTTAGCGATAACTATTGATAAAATATATAATTCATCATTAAATCCGAATGTTTAAAGATGACTTTTAAATAAAAAAAAATAGATAAGAAGAATATAAAATAAATGTTAGTTATCTTTAGAAGTACTTATTACGATTACAAATAATTACAAACAATTTTTTAAATATAATCAATCAATAATAATCTAAACTAATAAATAATATTAAAATAAATTCTTCTATTACTAAAGAAGTATTTGCAGTTCAACAAAAAATACAAGAAAGAACAGAAAATACAGATAATACAGATTCATGCCCGCTTATTACGATTATGAACGCCGATGGAATTTATTTGGCAACTTATGCGGCATTGCTACTTAATCTTAAATTAATTAGAATGAATTACTATAACGAAGATAGTCGTCAAGTGCCAATTAGCGAGGTACCATTCATAATTTGTATTTAATATACTTATGAAGGATGAACAATTAAAAATAAATTAATATTAAATAAAAAATTGTGTTTTCAGGAACAATTCGTGGAAGAAGTGCATGGTTCTGGTGTATTAGTTTATTTATCGGCCACTTGGCTTTCAGAATTATATCAGCAAGTACTTGCTTGTAATTTGCTTGAAAAATGTGGATACAATCCGAACTCAACTGAAAACAGTGCATTAGTGAACGTTCTTACTGGTAATTTACAAAAAAAAAAAAAAAAAATAAATTTCTTTATAAATAAATAAATTCCGTATTAACAAAAGCATATGAATACTTTTCTACAGATGTCGATGGTATTCCTGGTAGTCAGAGAGGTGGACAACTATTGTCGGATTACATAAGATTAGAAAAAGCTCAACTTTCTCGAAGTGAACCGACACCTGAAGCTGAAGCCGGTGCTAAGCTTTCAAGACGTGTGCTAACTTGTTGCTGGGGAAGTATGATGGCTGTTTTATCGATTGGACTCAATCCTCCAAAGGAAGAAAATAATAAAGGGATTTTGAACAGAGATGGTGGGAGAAGAGAGATAAGAGATACCGTTGTTTTGTCTTTGGAAGGTCTTCACAAGGCTGCAACTTTGAGTAATATTCTAGGTAATTCGAAACTAAATTTTTTTATTACCCGGTATCGTTAAAATATTTAATATATTTAATATTTATTATTTACTATTTTAATATTTTAATATACTTAATATTTATTAGTTTAATATTTTAATATGTATTTAATATTTATTATTTTGATATTTGAATATTTAATATTTACTATTTTAATATTTAATCCTTTTGTTACTAGCGACCCATCTATGGGCCGCCGATGTAAATTTCATATGGTGTTTTTGCATACTGTAACGAAAGGGTTCAAATATTAATATTTATTATTTTAATATTTTGATGATTAAAAATAATAAATGAATTCTTTATAAATCAATTTAGGATTGCAGAATCGATGCGGATCTATTTTTGCTCTATTAGCGAAAGCTGCATGTACAGAACAATCCATATCAAAGATAACTCGAACGAAAGATGTTCTTCGATTGAAATTACAAAACAGAGCAACGAATCTTCATACTTCCCACGCTTTGAGCATGGACGTACTTTTAGGTAGAGGATTGGAGCTTGGTAGTCACGGTAGTGATTGTTGGCCCCATGTTTTTACGTGAGTTCATTTAAAATTAAACATATCTAATAATTACGAATATTAAGAAAGTAAAAAAAAATGAATTATCACGTTCATGTTAGGTGCTGTTTGTACGTGAGCAAATTAGAACACGATTTTTTTGGTCGAAATCAAAATCCATCTCTTCCCAAGACACATCAAAAGAAAGAAAAGAAAGAATCTGCTAACGGTGATATCAAAGGTAGTCAAGACAGACTTCGACTGAATTTTAATATAGTTGACGAAGAAGAAACTTGGTATGATTTGTCCCGTAACATTTAATCCAATAATAATGTTGAATAAATAAATTAATTATTGTTGTTTCTTTTTCTTTTTTTTTGTTGCAGCGTTGATGTATATAGTTTTCTATCGAGTCCCTATGCACAAAATCCAAGCTCCGATACAATACCAGAAATTATTCAAGAATCTAATGCAGATAACCAATTCAATGGCATCTTACCCGTGGATTACGCAGCTAAGATCATTTGTGTTCTCTCTCAACGAGTTGACAGATTGTTCGAAGATGCAGCCTTAAAATTAAATCTTAAAGCTCTTTGTTTATTCTTAACAGCATTATGCAGAGCGAGCAAAGCACAATTGTTTAAAACAACGGACGGTTTAAAAGACAATAAAAGGTTCTGGTGGAGGAGAAGTAAACCAAGAGAAAACGAATTAAACGTATTGTTATTGACAAGATTAGGTGAAGTTATGTTGAAGTGTGTAAAAAGTGGAAGACCATTGATTCATATAATGAGGGTAAGTTTATGTTAATTAATTTTTAACAAAATTCATGTTAATGTGTGAATATTAATCATAAAATATTAATTATATAGGTTTGGAGTATTTTGGGTCCTCATTTTATGGAAGCTGCCTGTCACAAAGATCGAAGTATCTCAAAAAAGGCAGTACAATGTATTCACGATTCGATGGCTGCTTTGTTAAACGAACAAATAGAATTACCACATTTTCATTTCAACGAGGCCCTCTTTAAGCCCTTTGAAAATTTACTCTGTTTAGAACTTTGCGACGGTGATGTTCAAGATCAGGTAAATTTGGTTAAAATTATCGAATATTATTGATATTAATGTATCGTTAATCATAATAAATTTATTCTATGATTTATAATACAAAATACATTGTAAAATACGGTTTATTACTCATAATATTTTCATAATTATCGGCATATTTATTTATTAAATTAATCGATTTTTCCAATTAGATCGTTAGTTGTATTTGCGAATTCGTGGAGACGAATAGAACGGAGATTCGTTCAGGATGGCGACCATTATTCGGTGCATTACGAGTTGCATCTGTCGGTAATTCGGAATCCGTGGAATCCGCACCACTTTTAGAAGTCTTCAGAGTATTTCTATCGACCGACAATACATTGGTATTTGCGAACGCAGCATTGGATTGTATTCTTTGTCTTCTTAGACACGTCAGAGGTAGTGGAGATAACGAGTTTCATCAGGATGAACAGGATCAAATCGACGTTATGGAATCTAGACGCATGAGACTCTGCGTAGAAAGTTTGAAGTATCTGTTGAGTTGCAGCGACATATTAGCATCGATGTATCGTATGCCAGCTTGCCCGATTTTCCATTCAGCTCAGAGAATTCAAGTTTCGACGATTCCTCAATACGTGGATTCAACGATTCCTAACATGGAGATGCCCAGGTTTGACATAGACTCCGACTCGATGATGCAAGGAATTATATCCGAAAAGTCTTACGAGATACTTTCAACACCACCCGGAAATGAATCTTATAGTACTATGACTCTACAAAGTATGGACAAGCCGAGTGGTATTCTGCGAGTATGGTATATTCTCATCGAGGGTTTAGCCAGTGCCACGATGATATGTCCTAGACGTTATCAACCGCATACTTTGGAAACATTGTTCCATCTGTTACGCGATATTCTCAACGTACCTGGACCAGGTTTTGGACTCTATTGCGTGAATCATTTACTTTTACCAATGGTACAAAATTGGTTGAGAAAAACTTCGAAGATCTTCAGGGGTTGGGATAACTTCGCGCCGAATTTCAAACAATGTTGTGGTCTTACCACCGATCTCGTAGTAGACTACTTGACACACCTGCAAGGTACATTTTGTTTATCAAGCGTTATCGCAGTTAAAATATGATATTTCGTTATTATTTCGAAATAGATTTTAATTTGACTTTGCTCATTCCAGGTCCTGAAGTCGTTAGAAACGACACCTATTTGCCAGCTACTACGTTGATGTTGAAACAGCTTTTACTGGTAATGGGGGAATGCGTCGTTCAACCCACAGAGAGTATAGCCCGTCTCGGTTGCGCTTGCATCAGGTGAGCTGTTCGTGGGTTTTAAAAGACGTACAAACGGGGACGCCACTGATGCAGAATATATAAAAGCCGGCGTAGCAGAAGTAATTTGCATTCGCTCGTTTAGTGTTATTGCGATTCGCGACCTTCATTAATATTTACGCGCTTCGTTGCGCACTAACTATTTATGCGCCGAGATAGAGAAGCATCATTTCGATCTTTAATATCACAGAAGACGACAAAAAAAATGCACTAAGAAAAAAGGAAAGAAACAAAAAAGAAAAAAGAAATAGAAAAAAGAACAAAGTAACGAGAAATAAGAACACAAGATCGGATCTTTTATAATAAGACATAATCTGGAATGCGAGGAAGTAGGCAAGGACCCCGTTCGATATCTCGCCAAATATGGCCGTTCGTTAACAGCTGATCGGAGTCATCTACCGTTTCATCATAATTCAGTTACTTGATAATCGAATTATGGAACTAGATCCTGCATGGAAAAAAAGATCGATGTATATGTACATCAGCGTACGTCGGCGTACGCATAGAACGTGTTTTAACTTCGTGTAAAAAATTGTCTTCGTAACGGGTGACGTGTTAGCGACGCCTGTTAACTATCCTATAGGTTAATTCTTATTAACGTTCAAACGATCTCGATTGATATTGATCTATCGATCTATCTTAGATCTTACATTATTTATCAAAGAACATTTAAGATAAGGAGTAGAATATTGAGATATCTTTGATCAGTATTTCTTAGATTGGTAACGATCTTTTACACGTTTCACACGATCCTGTGAGGATCTGAGAGGTTCGGCGGAATGTACGTTTGTGTTGCCTCGGTTGTACATATATATATATATCATCGTCGTTACGGACGGAGCGTGCGTGTAAGATGATAACGAAGCTTGACAGGCTGTCCAGTGGGATAAGGTAGCCACTGACATTCGACACCCCCAGGGCGTCGTGCCAWCGGCACACACTCCTTCTTTCTTTCTTTCGATTCTCTATCTATCCTTTTCTCGCTCAGTCGATCTCTGAGCCATGATCGTTTCAATCCTTAGCTTCTCCATATCTTTACCTTCTTTTATACACACACACGCGCGTATATATATATATATATTGCATATATGTGGGAGAGGGAAAGACAAATAGAACAGGGAGGAACGGTGCATTTTCTCCGTCTTAATGCACGTCACACATCCACGTGGTAATCCAATCCATGTTAGGGCTCGATCGCTAGGTATCGATGTACAGCGCGAATGTTTAAAAACGGACAGGTTCGTTGGGAGAAGCAGAAAGATAGAGAGAGTGTGAGAGAGAGAAGGGNGGGGGGGGGTAAGAAAGGGGAAGAGAGAGAGAGAGAGATAAATTATGACCGATAGTGAATGACGAACGGGATCTCGGTCTCTGAAATCCTAGAGCAAACTCCTCCTACCTTGTCTCCTTTTTCGACAACTCGATAGATTGCGGTAGATGGCTTACATTTTAATCGACACAAAAGTCTAGACCTATTTTTACTATACTTATATTAGATATATAGATTAAACTATCCTTAACATTTGTATTAAAATGAGAAAAGTATGGCCCAATTAATTTTTCTTACTTTAAGAATATTCCAAATACCGTTGTTATAGCCAATTCTAAATAAATTCTTGTGAATTTTAATAATTTAAGGAAAGACATTATATTATTTTGATTAAGTTATGTTTGTACATTATTTTTTTATATTAAGATTTTATTAATTAGGATAAATATTTGCTAATGCTACTTAATCACAAATACCGAAAATGATTAATAGAAATAATTAAATATTAACCGAAAATGTTAATAAGAGATATCATGATCTTTTGAAAATTAACAATACAAATTTTTTCGATTGTTCTTAGACACGTTTTGGTGAGCAGTGGTCCGATACTCACATCGGAACAATGGGAGGTCTGCGGTGTAGCTTGCTATCGTGCCTGTTCAAATTCACTTCAAGAGTTACGCCTGTTGACCATGGCTTTCTCACCAAGATCAGAATCTTTCTACGGTGACATCGCACAGGTGAAGGTCGCTGCCCGTCGGGATGCAACGCCCGAGGAAACCGAAAGATTACGGCAACTAGCTGCACAGGTAAGTGATCGTGCGATGATTTCCATCGGGGTTTCATCGGAGACCGATGATCTCTCCCAATTATGTTGTCCGGTGAACGTTCGATGTGTGCTTATCGATGTGTTCGCTTCAGCGAGAATTATTCTGTATAGGGTGTCTTGTAATTTGTGATATCAAGCTAACAAGGAGGGGATGCTTTTATATGATAAACTAACATCGAAAATGTCGAATCAAATTTGTTCGTACGAAGTTTTCCTTTTGAGAAAAATTTAAGTTCAAAAATTGACCGAACTGAATCTTGAAAATTAAAATCATGTTCGATAAGCATAAGTATAGAACAAATGCAAAATATATATCGTCAGATTGATAATGTGCAACAAACATATTAAGAAACAAATATTCTTCGAAATATCCTAGAATAGGATAGAGAAATCCGTCGAACTGAAATTGAATTGAGTGTACGCGTATTTAACAAATTTTCAAATTTATTTTTCTTAAAAACAAATTTGATTCTAAACTTTTCGTATTAGTTTGGCACGTAGAATCACCCTCTGCTCGTTTAGTACAGTTACTGGACACCCGGTATATTTATATACATATATATNCGCGTATTATTATAACCTCTATCTCTCTGTTCATTCTCACTTCTTGCTGTACTTTATTATATATATATATATATATATATATATATTCGGTGTGTTTTTTTTTATTTCTATCATAAGATGTTGACCACTTTGAACGTTTCTTCTGTATATACCTATCCTTCTAAACATTTATTCTTCTAACGCGTATTATTATAACCTCTATCTCTCTGTTCATTCTCACTTCTTGCTGTACTTTATTATACTTTATATCTTATTTTTTCTTTTTTTTTATCTCTTTTTTTGATGTCTCTTCTTATTTAACTTTTTTTCAATCTTAAAACACGCGTATTCAAGAAGAAACGTATAAAATAATTGAAGAGAATCATTGTGTGTGTGAGAGAGAGAAAGAGAGAGAGAGAAAGAAAGAAAGAAAGAGTGGAAAGGGTGAGAGAGATAGAGTATGAAAGAAAGAGACAAAAAAGAGATTAAGAAAATAAAAAAATAAAAATTAAATAAAAATAAAAAAATTAAATAAAATGAAAGAAAAGAGACCTGGTGCCCTCCTGACCTGACTTGCTCCCAGGTGAGCCAGCTGCGTGAGGTATTGACTGCCATCAAGAGGCAGAACGCGTCGTCACTGCAGACGACACCTTTCCAGGATTCGATGACCATTGAGACGACACTGATCGACCAGCACACTACTTCCTACCCCGTCGGTTGTAGGCAGCACACGACACCCCCCGATTACACTAACACTACGTCGAACACGGCTCCCCATTGGCTCTAGCCGTTTACGGTAAACTCACGTCATGGATTTTAATCAAACCAATAATTAACGAAAAGCAATCGAGAAAAATAATTCGAATTAAAAAAAAAATTACAAAAATAAAAAAAAATATAAAATATACAACCATAACGATACACGAACGAGTAAACAAATCTACATCGAGCAAAATGGCATCCTTGTAATTCGCGAAGCCGCTCGTCTTAGAGATTCCACGGCGTCGTCAAGGTCAGCTTTCAGCACGTCGCCGTCGAGAGGCAGGGTTTCAATCCTCATCTTTTTTACAAGAATATTCCACACCACCACTACCGTCACCATCTTCACCACACTATCACTACCACTACCACGATCATCTTTATCATCATCGTCATCATTATTCTTCTTCATTCTTCCTCCTTTTATATCTCCCGTACACTACCTCTCTTCCTACCTCTCGTTATCTTAAGAAAGAGATTTTTACACACATATATTTTCGATCGAATTTTTCATATATATATATAAATATATATGAACAAACTAAACAAAAATGACAATACTCTCTCAATGAAATTTTTTAAATACTATCGTAATATCATTGTTACCTTAGCTTTGATGCATGCGGACCTTGCATCATAGTCATTACGATTATCATCATCATTGTCATCTTCATCGTCATCGTTATCGATGTGTCAGTGTGTAATTCAATGATTAGCTTTAAACGATTATTAGGACGATCGTCTCGTATATTGTATATGTTTTGTACGATGTTAACCCTTGAATGTATGCGAGAAGACGTCTTTTTTAAATGCCTAACAAAATCCTATGCGTAACGTGCCTATGAATATATATTATTACATATACATATAAATATATATACATATAAATACATGTTTTCGTACGATTAAATCGAGACCAAAATCGTACTTCGAAATCAAGGAGAAAAAAAAGAAATAAATCAAAAGATAACTCTGTTTTTAAACCCTTTCGTTATTAGCAATTCATATTTGGGTCGTATCATGGGATTTATGTACAAGCGATTTTATATGGAATGATATTCACATTAAAAGCATGCCATAACGAAAGGGTTATATCGTGAAAATTTTTATCGCGATGTCTTTGAGAGACGTTCTGTTCCTTTTTATAAAGATTTAATTTATTATAAATACACATAAACACATATACACACACAAACATATATACAAAACATATATATTTATATTTATATTCATATTTATATTAATATTTATATTCGTATATTTTATATGCGAATTAGCTGATAATGATAGAAAAGGTTAAAAAAAAAAAAAGAAGAGTAAACATTTAAGGGTTGCATTTATTTTTTGTGCGCTCAGTGTTTTTGTACTGCTGAAAAAAAAAAGATAAAATGTGTTCAAATATATATAGCTTTCTTTATCAGATTCGTTGATTCTTCAATTGCACCCTTCTCCCACGTGGATCGAAAGAGAGATGATCAAGAGAGAATGTGTGAGAGAGAGACAGAGAGTGAGAGATAGAGCATGAGAATGAGAGAGAAAGCGAGATAGAGAGGGAGAGAGAAAGAGAAAGAGAGCATGAGAATGAGAGAGAAAGATGGATAGAGAGGGAGAGAGAGAGAGAGAGAGAGAGAGAGAAAGAAAGAGTGGGAGATAAAAAGAGAAAACCAAAAAATTAATCGAAAAACAGAAAAAAAAACGAATTTCTGACTGTGTGCCATTAATGTGACTTATAAAAATTAAAAAAAAAGCAATTGAAATATTAAAAAAAAAATAAATAAATAAAAAATAAATCAAGTGGAGGATTTGGAACGAGCCTATCGACGCTTCTCGACGAGCGGAAATTCTGAATCATTACGTTTTAGACGTTTGCACTTGCTGGTAGAAGGCACATTGTCAAGGCTACAAATCTCTTCGACGAGGTCCTTTATCCATCGAGATCTCACGATATACATATAATAGGAATAATCATGAAAATAATCAAAACTAAAATAAAGATCGTGCGATGACGTTTGTTTAAAAAAAAAAAAAAAAAAAAATGTATTCATTCGCAAAGGATTGACGTTGTTGCTGCGACGTTTAGTCCTCGAGAGGAATTAAATATTGAATTCAAAGGACCCCGTCGCTATTTTTTTTTTAAACTCATTTGGCATTAATTTTTTCTCACGATCTTACGAATCACCATTAAAATCCATGGCTTGAGTCCATGGCTAGATTTTCACATGTCATATTTATATTTCTCTATATATGTAGATATATATTGTTATATTTATACATATATATACTCACAAATATATACACACACCCCTTTTTTAGAAGCTGCTGCTTTCGTAGAATGCACACATATTCGTTGGGCTGAGCGTTTCTAGGACGTTTGCGGAATCTTTGATATCATCATTAGTTGTGTTCGTTTTAAAAAAGAGAGTGAGAGAGAGAGAGAGAAAGAGAAAGAGAAAGAGAGAAAGAGACAAAGAGAGAGAGAGAGAGAGAGAGAGAGAAACGATTGTTCTCGTTAAGCACGATGTTGATCTTCCCGTCTTTTTAAATTGATTCATTAAAAAATATTCTTTAGAAAATAAAAATATATTTTTAGAAAATCGTCGTAAAAATTGTGCTTAACGCGTACAAACGAACGTTTCGGCTCAGTCTCTTGGTTTTCAATTGAAAACTCCACGTTTGTGTCTTCAGGTGTTCCTCCTGGAGGAACAGCGTGCTGAAGATTATTCAAGGTCATCTGATGAGAGATCTTACGTCTTCCTCGTGTATCCACCAGCTGTGGGTGCCACACTTAATCCAGATCTGTTCATCGTCAGGATTCAACTACGAGCATTGGTGGTTGGTCTTTTGGTCCATAAAATGCTACTCAATTGTGTCGCCTGCGTTCTTCTTCAGGGTGATCCCTCGATCTCGAGGTACGTTAATGTGATTTTCCCAAATGAACTGAATGTTCCTTTTCTTTCGTGTATCGATTAAATTTCTGTCTTTTTTTCGTTTGTTTGTTTTTGGTTTATTCGAACGTTTCTCAGCTTATCTCACGTGACCTCACACGGAACTGCTTCGGTGTCCTACAAATCAACGAAAACTGTCCAATATTCTTACATGAATTCACGACACATCGAAATTTTTCTATCGGCATTGGACCTCTCATACGCCGCAGCTTTGAAATTCGATTGTCGACCTGGTTTAAAGTTCTTAGTACAGAAAGTAGCTGATCTCGAACAACCGGCAAATCTTTATCGACAAGCTGGAGCCGCTTGGAGCATCAAATTAATCGCTTTGTTCGAATTATTTCTTCGCGAGGCTGAGGAAACTTCGGTGGATTTAGATTACGTTAAAAATTTTCTATCCAATGGTAATAATAAAAATGAGAACGAATCTAACTCGAAGTATCAGAAGATAAAGAAATATCTTAGACAGATACAATCGATTTTCGAAGAACTTTGCGACATGTACGTCGAAGTGGTTCGCAATTACGATGGAAAATACACGAAAGCTGATAGTTTCGCCGAAAGAAAAATTTTTCTATTGGTTGCTCAACCTGACGATTATCCTGAAATCACGAGGAAGGAACCGATTCATGACAGAATCATTACGAGCACACCGGCACCTACCGAATCGCGTATGCATAATCCTTTAGTAGACAGGGATGAGGATCAAGTCGACGATGCTGATGAAAACGAAGATCCGGAGGATCTCGAGGATCCTGAAATTTATAATCCTAGTTTGGACGATGAGAGTGGTTTGGAGGAACTTGGACAGGAATGTGAAAATGATCTTAGACCTTTCAGATTATCCGATTTAGCAGCTGAATATTCGACAGATTCCGGTCCTCATTCGGAGCCTGAAACGGATGATTCTAGGCCAGCTTCTAGATTAGGTTCTGTCACTGAGAGAATAGTTTATTTCGATCGATCAGGAGGTACTTCAAGCGAAGGTTACGTCGATGCCAAACTCGTAGCTATGACACCGGCACCTCCAGAAATGATGAACAGCCAGAATCAATTGTATCCTCTTTGGAGAACTACTTCATCACCTGACACTTCGGGTATCTCGATACCAGAAGTTATATTACCTAGCAGTAATGCAACCTTGAACGATGCACTAGATTACGAGAAACAACCAATAACCATTCAACGACGTAAAAGCGAGGCATGTTTACTATCGAAAAGAACTTCCTTAAAATTCATCATGACCGCCGATTTAGAAAATTTCAACGATTCGGTTAGTTTCGATCCAACAAATTTACGTTCTAAATCGGTAATGGAATTACGAAGAACACGAGATACTTCAGTTCTTGAATCTCCCAAGATCATTCTCGAGAAATCAATTTCGCGCTATTCGAAAGATGACGAAGATGACGATGATGACAATAACGTCGTTGGCGATGAAGACGATGATGATGACGATGACGATGAAGACGATGATGACTTATCGATTGATCGTTCTTATAAAAACGTTAACAACATTGACGATCTTTTGCGCGATTACGAACGTAGTAAACGCGGATTTAGAACTAATCCATTTTTAAGGGACGAGGAAGACGATACCGATACTTTTATTAATAATGATAAACAATTTTTCAGTCACGAGATTGAATATAGAAAAAAAAGGAACGTTAGTAAGGACAGCGAGGCTCATAGGAAAGCATGGGCCGAGACTTTGAGTTCAGTTCTCGAATGGATTTTAGCTTTGCCGGTAAGTGAAATACATTTTGTTTTTCTTTCTTCTTTTTTTTTTTCTTTTTTTTCCTTTTATCTTTTCTATTTCTAGCCAACAGACTCCGACAAATATTTTTTCTAGTATTGATAAATTAGGAAAAGATACGATAACAAAATGTTCCCAGGATGAACGGTTGGCGCCGTTACTTCCGGTTTTGGTGCGTGGCGTCAGGATTCTTACCAGACATGCTATCGATCAGATCTTGAAACAACGACTATCATCTCTGTTTCACCGAATTGCTGTCTTTTACGGATTGACCAACAACTAGGAACAGCTACAGCTCATCTGGGAGCAAATGTTTTTTTCTATGGTCCATTAAGAATTTTCAACCAAGAAACATTCTCTGGATGAGCTAATTCATTTTTCATTTTTTGGTCTTTTTCTCCCCCAAATAAAATCAAGGAAGAGGGAGAACAAAAGAGAGGGAGAGAAAGGGAGAGAGAGAAAGAGAAAGAGAAAGAGAGAGAGAGAGAGAGAGAAAGATAAATAGAAAACAAGAGAAAGAGAGAAGAGGAAGAGAGGTAGAGATAATACATTTAATATTAGAAATACAAATGTGTGCGAGAACGAAAGGATTATTAGACGATTCGTTTCTCTTTATAAATTTCTTATTGCATTGACATTTTGCTTTGAATATTATGTAGAAAGTAAACAGTTCATTCGTGTCTTCTTCTTCTTTCTCTTCTTATTTGTTTTCTTAGAAAATCTTATGTTGTTTTTTTTTTTTAAATAATCGAAGTATAAGAAAAGAGAGTAAAATCAAGGGTAAAGAAATTAATTTATTATTATGTGTATTAGTTAGAGATATAAACGAATAACTCGTAATACTTAGAAACAATTATCGAATTGCTTTATCCGGGACGATAATAATAGTGATGTCCGTTGATTTCTGATCGGCAACGAGGAATAATAAACGAGCGATGGTAGTTTCTCGTTGCTTTTCTCGGTCATAGAAAGACGGTGTCCTGTTTCCAGGCATGAATCTAAGTAAGCCCTATCTCTATTTCGTCATACGTTTATACACCAGTCAACGTAAACTAACATAAGAAAAAGAGAGAAAGAGAAAGAGAAAAAAAGAGAGAGAGAGAGAGGGAAAGAGAGAATGAGAAAGAAAATTTTATTTACGATTTATTTCGCACGCACATCTTCTCGATTCTCCTTTTATGCTCCTTGCGCTTAACTGTAGTTTGCGGTCCAGTCGCAGCCATCTATGCTGTTGTTGTAACTATACTTACGTGCGTATGTTGAACTTTTTGCATTAAACTCGCATAAGATAAACATATGTGCGACGAATTTCACTCGTGAGGCAAATCTTTTTGACAGAAAACATACGTGTCTTTATAAAATGATTACAAAAATATTATATATATATATATATTCCCATTTATGATTTATTTTTTTTCTTCTGTAAAATCTGCCTTACGTTTATTCCACGCGAATATTTTTTTCTTTTTTCATATCTTAATATAAAATATAATATTATTGATATTGTTTTATTTAAATAGAGTTTTTCTTGTTGTTTCCTTTTTTTTTTTTTTAAGAAGAAAACAAGGTATGCTAATTATTTAGAATGAATTTTTCTTGCTTCTCATTATCTAGTCTTTTCCTCTTCTTAATTTATTTAATTATTTATTTGTTTTTTATCTTTTTTCTTTTTTAGAAAAATTAGAGAGAATATCTTCTTTAAAAACGTTCGTGTACCTTCACAAATGTTTTTTGTTGAAAAAGAAACAAAAAAAAAGAAGAAGAGATAAAGGAGAATATTTTAGATAGAGTAGGAACGGCCTGTTTGGAGCAAGTCCAGATTAGAAATCCTAGAAAGAAAAATTATTCGAAGAGTTATTGATAGTGCGAGGAGACGATAATAAAATAATAAAAAAAAGAGAATATATAAGAAAATAAATTAAAAAAAAAAAAGTATTTAACAGAGAGCCTTTTAATGTTAACAATCTCGTAATATATGATTTCTTCCTAGAAAAATATATTTCGCAGATGCTCCTAATTGTGTCGTAACTATTCATAATTTAATTAATTAATTAATTTAAATCTAACGTTATAATGTTTTATTGTAAATAGTTATAAAACGCTAAAAATGGGCGGTAAATGAGATGAGATGAGACTAAAAAAAAAAAAAAAGAAAAAAAGTATCGACGTTTGGTAATGTTTGGTCCGTTTTTTTAAAGGAATTATTACGTTTAAAATAAAACTCGTACGTTTGGAAATAAAGAATTATTTATTATTTTTCTACATATACTATATACTTTTATCAATATCACACGCGTTTTACTTGTAAATTAAAGAGTTTGGGAAGTGGGGTTTTGGGAAGAAGAAATACGGACGATTACCAAACGACGATTTGCTATTCGTATTTAAAAGAAGAAAGATAAATAAAAAGAATAGAAATAAAAAAAAAAGCAGAAGAAACTATTCACTATAAATGTGAAAATGTACGGTACATGTTATAAATGTTGTTGATCGTTAGATCGTTTTAAACGAAAGAATGGAGCTAAAGTTTCGATAATATGATGATAATTGATAATAAAACGTGCCTATGTATTATCCTCCCGTTTTTTCAATGTATCTAAACAATCTATTATACATACATATGTATATTTATATATAAATTATTAATATAAATATATTTGTGTATGTATGTGTGTGTATATATAAATATGCATGGAGAAACAAAAAAAAAAGATAAAAAAAGAAAAAACAATTAACGGTACGAGCGAAGAAAATTGACTAATCATTTATGTAAGAAAATACACAAAAACGCGAACACACATACACATGAACAAACACATACACACACGCATCCGACTTTGTCCGTGGTTGTGCAATAGTATTCTAAAATAAAATTAAATCATAATCAAAAATTGTAAAAGAGTACGTTTGAATTGCAAGAAGCAAGTAACAACCGTGACATGTACACAACAAGAAGAAGAAATAAAAAATAAAATGGTGAGAAAAATTAATTGACGTCCAAATGATCCCATTTTAGTGTTTTTTTATTTTTTTTTTATAATGATTTTTATTGATTATCGATTATCGATACTCTCCAAAGATGGAATTTTATTTCTGTCAATATTTTTAAATAATTCAATCATTTTAAAGTAACGATGCTCTATCAAATGGTTTTATAAATTAATACGAATATTTATGATGTTACGTCACGTCACGTCATATTGAAACGATAGAGAATAAATTAGAAATATTGTTAATTTTTGTCCCGATTCTAGCAGGCTTTCTCTTTTACTGCAACAAATTACCAGGATCGTGTTTTCAAATGTTTCATATCCAATAAAATATATAATTAATCGTGAAACATAACTAAATATACAATATTCATAATATAAGCTTTATCATAATAATAAGTATCATATTTATATTCCTAAAAATCTATAAAATTACACGTAAATAAATACAATGAATAAATTCGAATCCTTTTAAAAGTCAATATATCCTACAAGTGGAAAAACGTTTGAACTCTTTCTATTTGAAATAAAATGAAATACTAGACGAAGAGTTGAAGAGTTACAATTACAAAAAAAAAAAAAAGAGAAAAAGAAAGAGGAAAAAGTAAAAAATAAATCTATCCTAGGTATTAGAATTATTAGTAAGAAAAAAAAAGATATTAAGAAGGTGAAAAAAAAATTTGTCCCACTATTTATGGTCGGTAGAGTGCGAAGATGTCGACCATTTCCTGCGTAGACGAAACGTATTTCAGTTCGGTTTCTTAACGGACAGAGAAGAGAACTCGGGGAGACGACTCTCGTCGTCTGCGGTCGAAGACGAGTCGAGTCATCCTCGTAAAGAGAGAAGCTTATGAGCGACGGCCGCCTCTCTCCTCGGCTTATTCCATGGTTTTATTCCTCGCGTCCTATTCGCAGGACACGCTACGGGGCTTTAAACATCACGGAAGAGAAGTGGGAGAGACGAAGAAATCACTCCAAAGTGTGAACTCAGTCAGTTACGTGGAAGGGGGTGGTTAAGAGGGGAGAAATGGCGGCAGCCAGTAGAAAAGAAGTGAAGAGAAGCAGAAGAAGAAGAAGAAGAAGAAGAAGAAGAAGAAGAAGTAGTAGCTTTCTTCTTCAAGATTAACTCGAGATTGCTTGCCTTCAGCTCCGTTTTTAACGATCCTACCGTTTATTTTTTATTTTTCTTTCTTCCCCCATCCCCTTACTCCTTTTATCTTTTCTCTGTTCTATTATTTACTATGTTTTGTAATATTGAATAATATCCTAAACATTTGTCTCTTCTTCTTCATCTTATTCGTATATGTTTTTTGAGTTCAAAAAATGATCGAACTTACCCAGTAATAGGGGAAAACGTAAGGGAGAAACTGTCCAGGTACGTGTTTATTACTTCATGGAAAATATTTGTATATTTACAACGTGTGTATTACATTATCTGACTAATCATCATCTCCTTTTCTTTCGATAAGTACATCATAACACTGATTGTTCTTTCGTTTTTATATTTTTTTTTTACGATTGTAGAACGAAACGGCGACATCGCTGACAACCTTCATACGTATTACTATCAGAAGCCTTACCATTTTTCTTTTTTTTTTCTTTTTTATTTATTTATTATCCTTTTTATTTTTTCGTATTTTTATTCTTCTAACGAGAACTCATTCCTTCTCAGTCTCTTTTTCGAATAATATCGAATAAGAGTTTGCATGTTTAGTTTTGATAATACTTGAAATCTGATATCGTGAATATTCAGTCTTCTTTCAATCAACATCAGATTGAAGATTGACTTACGATAGTCTATAGGTATTTTTTTATTTCGTGTTTTTTTTTTCTTTCGCGACATGTCTCGCACTATACAAGAAACAACGAAAATTTTCGTACGTATTTAGCAATCGTATTAATTAACAGCCTTTCCTTAGAACAAATTTACGACCGTCCCCGCCCCTGCCCCCAAACGCAATACGTTGATTATTGTGGAAAGAATTGCCGGTAATAGAAAATATCCTAAATACACTTTCTTTCATCAATCATTGTTCATATTCTTACATTTTCACCGAACATTTTTCACTATGATATTTTGAACATAGTACAAAACAAATTGGTCTTACAATGAAATATCTCGTTAATCCTTTTTGTTTTTTTATTGTTAAACTAGGATTTTTTAATTAATAAGGTCTCCAAACGTCGTTCCTTTGTTCGCTTTCTTCACCAAGAACTCCAATTTCAAGACGATTACTACTGATGGTCAAATTACCACCAGCAATGGTGACTTGTTCATCGCTAAGATCACCGTGAAGATGCAAATGAATTTGATTCTGATTAACCGTACTGTAAAGCTGCGGATAAAGAACCATTGGAGCCGGACTTATGTAATTTTGACTTGGGTTATTGTAATAGCCTTGATAATTAGGATTGTAGTTATGCGAGGCAACCGGTACCGGTGTAGCTGGTCCAGGTGTCCAGGAACCGTAATGATATCCTGGACTTGCGCTTCCTGTTCCACCACCTGCGAAGATATCAGGGTCACTGGGCTTTCCAGGTATCAGAGGTAAAGTTGTCGATGACGTTCCGTGACCGGAATACATGGAAACGCAGTTTGGAGTGTAGGTGTCCTGTTGACTCTCCGATGGTAAAACTAAAAGAACAGGTGATTCAAGTGCAATGATTTGAAACCTCTTTTAATTGTCGGATGAAAAAGGGAAATTATTATCGTTTGTTTATGTTGTTACTGTATTACAAGTCAGACTTATACTATTCGATTGTGTCATAAAAAAAAAAAAAATAAGGAATGAACGTATTTTCCTGGAACGTCTCGTGAATCATGTTAGTTTTAATAATCCTTGAATCGAAATAATTACGCAAATGAATGAGAATAAGGAAAGATTTTTCTTGCTTTAAAATTTTACAATCTTGAACATCAATCGACTTACCAGTTGGTAGTGGTACAGGTTCCGTTGTTGGATGATGAGACAAGGATTCACCTGGATACGAAAATGCACCACCTGGAATTGGGGAATACGATCCACCGCTACTTACTGGTGGAGCTGGATAAGAAGGAGCTGTCGATGGATAAGACCATTCAGTTGTGCTCGTACTTGTATCTGCAATCAAAATAAAATATCCAATTTGAATGATATATGTTTAGAATCAATGTTTATTATTAAATTAGTTCGACTTTGTTTTTTTATCTGACAATTTTAATTGTATCCTGATAGAAATTTGAGAGAATTCGAAAGCTACGAATTTGTTAGACAAACAAAAAACCAAAAATATTGTCTGTACAAATATCGATATTAGCAAATAGTTCATTAAAATTCAGCATCCGCTGTTGTTCAGAATCCGAGTCGGTAACGGGATTTCGTGTGAGTAAGACCAACGGATTAATTGGCATGAGTCATTGGTCGAAACGCGACGGAAGTTCGAAATCGTTAGTTGGAAATCGATGTTCATAAATTCGTTTTAAACGTTCATGATTACGTTAGTCGTAACGAGAAAACAAAGTTCTCATTAATTTATATTGTCTATTTTTAACAGATTACAGTGGTTTTTTTTTACCGACAAACGTTTACATTAACTGCCGATAAGCTGTCGACCGACGTTACGTGCAATTATTTATGTAGCGTAAAAAGATCAATTAAACGAAAAATTGATTATATACTCTACTCTTATTATTATAGTATCGTTTGATACAAACGAAATGATTCTTCCGGTGGATTTAAAAGAAAATAATAATCATTAATGAATTTATTATTATTTATCACGTTATTTCTCGGTATATTTAAAGTTTTACGAAGTCAACTGCTACTTCATGACTAGCCAACACGACGTACGATGAATGAATTTCCAAGCATCGGAGAAAGGACAAAAAATAAAAGAGATAGAATGATAATGAGAGAGAGAGAGAGAAAACGTGGGTATAGTTCACAGAAATCAACATCGAAACATGGAATTGTATGAGTCAGCAAAGTGAAATTCGTCGTTATTTCTCTCTTTAAATCTGAACTGACGAATCATTATGTTAATAGATACACACATGTATTACAAATGTACTGATATAATGTGAAAATTCTAATAAAATTGGACACCATAAAAATATGAATTTTTTTTATTTCGATTATAAAACTGTGTTTTGAAGAATTTTAATTTATTCGATGTATTGAAATGAGGGCATATTTAATTGAAATGAAATTATTCATACTTCTTGTTAGACTCGATCATCATCATTATCATCATCGTCATCGTAGTCGACGTCATCGTTGTGAGAAAAAAGAGCTCATGATAATACTTTTTATCATTCATAATCTCAGAAACGTAAAACACGTTTATTGTTGCAATCTCCGTGAGTTTAACTTGTGTATGTGTCTGTATGTATAAGAAAAAGAGAAAAAAGAAGGATGGAGAATAAGAAAGAAGACATATACGTGACGAAGGAAATCGTTGTTGACTGGTTGAGACGTCGACGGAAAGTCCGAGAGCATTGACGATTCTCGTCGGGTTACTGAAGTCGATGATAAAACTTAACTTTCAAGGGCGAGTCCCGTCCGTCTTATCCAATGATTTCTTAGAATTCTCCTTTCTACTTATGTTAGTCGAATTTTTCTTCACATTTTGTTTTTTTTTTTTTGTTCAAACTTCATCCTAAATATCAAAACTTTCGTCCAAATATTTCTCATTCAAATTTTGAAAAAACCTTCCATATCTAGGTGAATTTTATTTTTTGGAATTGTTATCGATTTTTTTTTTTTTGAATGCTTTTTACATATTTACAAGATATAAAGAAAGAATTCCATTATAATATTTCCATTCCATAATAAATTATTTTACTATTATTTTCGTTAGGATTATTGATAACTATCGTTGTTTTATTGAAATTTTTTGCACAATTTTGTGGTATCTTCATATTTACGTGATTTCTATTTTAATAATGTATTTTATTTAATTAACGTTTATTGATTATATAAACGTTGATTAATATTTTATATAGTTTAAAATTTTTCAATTCGTTTAAAATGTAAAAAAGAAGAGTTTATTGCAGTTTGTAGTTTGTTTTTTAAATATTAATCTTAAATTATTATATTTTTTTGAAGACATAAATCGTTGACACTTTATGCCAGTCTAAGACAAGACAGTAAATACTTTTCAAACGTTAAACTTGTCTACATCGGATGGTAACTCGTACGAGAGCGAGGTGATAATTATGGTCGGCTAATGGCATGCTCACGAATACGAATATTAAGTGATGAGACGCACGCGAGCAGATTAGCCGATCATTCATCATCGGTAAAATCCTTCTTTGATTTTATTGACGTTACATCGTAAAAAAAAGAATAATAGACACAAGTTTTCTTTTTCTTATTCAAAGTATCGATAATTAAAGATTTATCCGAGAAAATTAATATAAAAATGAATGAAAATTGATTTTTAATGGAAAATATTTTCCGTTTATTAGATTAAAATTAATCTAAATTAATATATTATCATGTTTTAAATAATTTTATAACTGATTAACAAATTATTTATTTATCGATTCAAAGAATTACGTTTTAACTCTCTAATTTGTTTTTAAAGCGAGCAGGAAGATTTAAAAAAAAGAAAAAAATAATCGATGAGATAGAAATGAAAGGGAAGAAAGAAAATGATTAAAAAGAAATGTTAGAAGTTAGTTTTGACATAGGACGGTTAAGTTAAAAGTCGAGATCGTGGCCAGCATGGGTCCACCGAGGATGAAACTGTCGTTACGCCTACCGGCGGAAGGTCGAGGTCGTTTCGGAATTCTCAAAGGGGACCGCCGTAGATAGGGCAGAGTAGGGGGCGTAGGGGTGATTACCGAAAATGGCCGTGTATTTGCCGCAATTACCGGAACAACGGTAACAAAACAAAGCTACACACAAGCGTGCGCCAGTTTGGGACGAGACCATCTGTTGTCGAACTGTCGATGGTCAGTTAGAAGTCTTCGATTTTTCAAATCTACTAATAAAACTACAAACACTTTCTTTTGTCGTTGGACAATGGCACAATTATTATTATAGAAATATATTTTTAATTTAAAGGAGAAATATTATATGTAAATGATAAAAAAGAAAAGGTGTACGAATTTTTTTATCTAATCGGTGATATCTTTTGTGTATCAACTGTTGTGTTTGCTGCCTAACAACGATACTGAAACTAATACTAGGATTTAACATAATTTAAGATTATCTTTATCTAGGATTTAATATGATCGTAGTATAAATGTAAACAAAAATAAACATACAGAATTGACAATAAGATGCACTACATATTTCATACTTGACGAGACTAATAACATAAAGAAAGATGGAAATAAAAAAAATTAAAAAATTAATCAATTACGTATAATAAAAAAGAACAATTATAATATTTCGAAACAAAAAATATCGACGAGTAAAATAAATCTAAAAATTAACAAAATCAATTCCCCTTCAACGTAATCTGATATTTCATTAAACAATTTCACATCAATTTTTTTGTATTATCTCAAATGACGAACCACAATATTTTCACCTTGTCCAACAAACGACAAAAGTTAGCGAGAAGATAATTGAAAGGAAATACTCGATGTCGAAGAATCGATGTTTGAAATGATTTCTCGAATCTTTTCGATTGAAGCAAATCGAAATAAGTAAGTAAGTGAGTAAGTAAGTAAGTAAGGAAAGAAGTAGAAAGGAAAGAAGAAAGAAAGAAAGAAATGTCCGTAGATCCGCTAACCAGGTGGAAGTGTTGGTCACGGCAATGGTCATCGGCGCAAGACGATCGATTCTCAACGGATTCTTTAGCGTAGAAAGAAGGTGTAAAGCCATTCGTCGTTGATCCTGACCGAAGGAACGCACGAGTCCTGACCAAAGGAACTCCGAGTTGTTTACTACTTTTCTCTCTCTTGTTCTCTCTTTCCTACTGTTTCTCTCTCTTGCTCTTTTGCTCTCTTGGACTCTCTCTCTCTTTTTATCTCTTGCTCTCTCTTTCTCTGCGGGTGTGAAACCACAGTGAGGTGGTTTTGGTGCTTAGTCCCCCGACCAGCCATCTACTTAACGAACCGTCCATCGACCGCCGTCATTTCGTCGTTTCTCGGTTTCTCTCCCACCTAACACCCTCTTTCTCTCTCTCTTTTTCTCTCTCTTCCTTCTCCATCTTCTCCCCTTACTCTTTTCATCTTTCTTGTTACAACAGCCATCGTCCGGTGGTTCGATCGAGCTCATCATCTTCTTCGTGCTACCGACACTTGAGATCTTTCGTAGATCATCTTCTGACGATCTTATTGAGAAGAGAAATCAGAAAGAGAGAAAGAGAGAGAGAGATAAAGAGAGATATGATATCTTCAATATGATATCTATCTAATATATGAAAGAAGAGAAGGGAGATTTAAAGTAGACAATTCTTGAGAAATAAACAACCTATCGTGTACTCGTTCAACGTATACGTTGCTTTTTGTTCGATAAGAAGAAGAAGAAGAAGATGAATTCTTGAAAAAGTGTAAGAGAAATCTTGTCTCCTATAGAGATAGAAAGAGAAAGAGAGAGGTTTGTGACGGAATTCAGAATCTGACAGAGAAAGAGATATGGACAACGAAGAGTACGAAAGCATAGGGCTTCGTTTCCCACCGAGATTGATGCTCGCTCGGTCGTGTAAGGTAAGTCGATATTGCGTCGTCTCGATATACTTGCTCAACACTCGCGCGTACAACGAGAGACGAAGAGAAAAAGATTAAGAAAAGAGAGAGAGAGAGAGAGATAAAGAGAGAGAAAGAGGAAGAAAATGAAAAAGAGTAAGAGAGAGAGCGTAAACCTGCATATTCAACGGTCGCAAAAGAGGAGAGAAAGAAAACGAGAGAAAAAGAGAGAGAGAGAGAAGTCTTATGCGAGCATACGAACGAGCCCAGGAAACTCTTGCCTCCTTGCGTATCGCTTACCATCAACGATTTCTTCTTATACCGAGTATCCTGTCTCGAGGATAGTATTTCTTCGTCGCAGGGACGACGGGATTCGACGAAGGAAGCGGGGTGAGAGAGGGAAAGTGGAAGTGGCGACGGCGGCGACTGTATCGTTGCTTTTGCTTTGGCTTTTGCTCTGAATTTTGCACTGGATTTTGCTGTTGCATTCTACGGATATGTATACGTGTACGCGTATGTATGTATGTGATGTATTGTATATACGTTTAATTTTTCAACTAATGAACGAAAATAAGAATCTATTATAAGGGTTCCTAAAAGTGTCCTTGACTTTCCCAGAATCCGTGGCATCGCGATTCCGTGCATCGAATGATTTTTGTTCCACCACAAGAAGTAGATGTTCTACCACCTCGAACGTCCTTTTCCTGCGTACGAATAATACCGCAGAATCGACAACTCAAAGTCTCTTCTTGAAGATGATGATGATGATGATGATGAAGAATAAGAATAAAAATAAGAAGAAGAAAAATAAGAAGCAGAAAAAGAATAAGAATACGATCGAACGGTGGTGGTTCGTCAAGTTGTAAACTCACAATGCATTTTGGTTCTTGATGACGGTTTCAATGACCATTGCCGAAAAGTAATTTCGGTCATCCTGTTTGCAAACCTCGCGTATCCTCCCTATAAGCTTTCTTCGCAAAGTGTCTCCTTTTCTCTCTTTCTCTCTCTCTTTTTCTTTCTCTTTTTCTCACTCTTAACTTTTGGAACAGGCAAACCCATTCGTTGGACCCATTCAACGAACAGACCTCACTGAATTTGTAAGGGAAGGAAATCTGTTTAGCGCAACGTTCGCCACAGGGCGTTGTGTTTCGCACGCACGAATCTTTCTCTCTCTTTCTCTCCCTCTTGAAGATAATTTGCTTGGAGGCTCGAACAATGCATCTCCTCTCTCTCTCTCTCTCTTTGCTTCGAATTTAGGCGCCGAACGAAGGAAAGAAGGAACGAAGAGATCGACTTGTATTTTTTTTCGTGCTTCTTATCTCTTTTCCCTTTTTTTTCTCATTCACTCACTCACTCACTTTCCCTCTCTCTCTTTTTCTCTTTCTTGCACTCTCTCTTTCGCTACTCATTCTTTTTCACTCGATCTTTTCGTACTCCATTTACCATGAGCGCGCGTTTACCATCGTAATCTTTTAACGGTCCCGAAAGAAATCTTTCTCATTCTCAAGACTACCCTTTTCTTCCCCCCTCTCCGCACTTAGAACGATTTTAAGGGTGAATGAAGAAGAAGAGTTGCTGAGCATGAATGGACTGGGCCTCCTGGCGTGTCCGGAAACACGAGAAGAAGGCCTTCTTCTTTCTTCGCGTGACGGTAGTAGTAGTAGTAGTAGTAGTAGTAGTAGTAGTAGTATGTTCTAAATTTTCGATCATCATCTACCGTTTGGTTTTTTCACGAAGAGAAACACAATGCGGACACGCGACTATTTCCTTTTTTCTTCTTTTTTTTTTTCAATTTTCTATAAGAATTTTTTTCCAACGACTTTCGTAACTTTGTTAAAAATTAAAAAAAAAAAAAGAAAATATAAATTATACGGAAGGGATTAAAACTCTCCCTTAAAAATATTTCCAAGAATTTTTTGCAATATTTAATACTGAAATGAAAGAAATTTTACGTTTCACGTTTGTCTTATACAACCCTTTCACAAATTTATACTTCGTTGCTGCTCGCTATACTGTGCGAGAGATTGCCTTGCAATGTTCTCTGATGGAATGGATAATTGGGGTGCGGAGAGAGAAAGAAAGAGAGAGAGAACAAGGGGGAGAGAGGGGGAAAGAAGAATCTCGTCAAAATCTCTTGCTTTGATTTCTTGCAGTGAAATTTCTTTTTCGATGAAACAACCGAAGAAACGAAATTTACAACGAGCTACCGAGAAACGATTTGGCAAGATTATTGCAAACGAAAATGATGTAGATCGGTTAATCAATTGATCACGCTCTGTACGGATCCGTCGAATAAGCGATCAATTAACAGGATCGATGGATGTACAAAAGAAAAAAAGGAAGGGAAGGGAGGGGGTAAAGGAAAAAAAATTAGAACGAACGGGTTTCTCACTGGGAACGAATTTACTCACTTTGAGAATCGATTCCGTTATTGTTTATCGACGAGGAAGAGAATTCCTTATTTTGTTGTAATTTAACTTTTTTTCTCTTCTTTTTTGTCAGTAAGAACACCGAGTCTACTTTTTTTTTATATCTCATACACATACGCACACATAAGAACGAGCGTTGATTTCTTTTTCGATTTCATTTCAAGTCTCACAGCGTGGTATCACTCAGAGATACCGATTCTCTTTAACAGTTCACCGATTACGTTCGTTTTATCGCACCTTACAATTAGTAGTTTCTAACATCACATTATTTTCTCACGATTCGACTAAATTCATATACGATTATAAACGTTCAACGTTAGTTAGATTTGTTCGTAGAATAAAACAAAAGAGAAGAAAGAAAGAATGAAAATAATCAAATCAAATCAAATTAACAATTTACCCGTCTACGATTTCTGCTAATTCCTTTAATAAGGATAAGAAAAGTAGTCTCTAAAAGTGGTGATAATGTCGTAGGTCAAAAAGAAAGATGCGAAGATAATGGGTGACCAAAATCATCAGCAGGTAAAATGAGATGATCTTAAGGTCCCTAGAGAGAGAAAAAGAGAAAAAGAACTAGCCAGAAAGAAAAAGAGATAGAAAAGAGAGAAAGAGAAAAAAAGAAAGAGAAAGAGAAAGAGATTCGTGCTCTCTCGAGCGTGGATCACGTAACTGCCTCCTCCTCCTCCTCATCTTCCCACTCGTTTTTCTCTTTCTTTTACTTTCTATCTTCACCTTCTTATTTTTATTCTTCATCTTCTTATTATTATTCTTATTCTTATTCTTATTCTTATTCTTATTCTTATTCTCTTGTATTCTCTTTTCTCTTTTGCTCTTCCTCCCATAATCTCTCTCTCTCTCTCTCTCTCTCTTTATCTTTCTCTTTTTGTTTCCCTATGTTTTTTTTTTTGATCAACACGATCGAGTCGATGTACCTTGGCACGATCTTACGAGTACAAGCATTTGGTGTACGAAAAAAGGACCGAAAGTGAGCTTCCTCCCGATCCTAATTCGTCCATCGTGCTCGGTACTTCCGTTGGACGTTTCAGTGGTGCTCCTTAAATTCTTCGGAGCCGAAAATCTTTCGATACCTTAGATGGAGATTATGCTTGCTTGAGTTATATACCGAGGTCACGGATGATCGCCGAGGTCGAATGACGACGTTGGCGTTTCTGGAATTTCCTGCGCGTCCTCAACATTTAGAAATTGTTTGTACGATCTTTTTCGATAGGATCCATGGTGAATATTAGTTTTAGATGATCATTGGATTTAATAATTTTACAAATTTCCTTGGTAATCAATAAAAATCATTTACCGTCTTTATTAACATTTTAATTATTCTTTAAAAGTACAAACCGTTGTTATTCTTATCTTCTTTATTCATGTTTATTTTAATTTAACGCCATAATAAATAAATATATCTTTTTTCGTAAATTTTTAATCAATCCTCGATAGTTATTATAACTTTAACGCATTGCTAATGACAAAAAAAAGTTACGTTAAAAACGTCGATAGAAATAATTTATGTCTTTAGAAGATAGTACGCGGTCGTCGTCGTAGTTCCTATTGTTAAAACTTTGTTTTTTTTGTTGTTTTTTTCCAAAATCACATCGCGTGTCACGCTACTAGCAAAAGCCTCCGTCAGCTCATCTCCAATCATCTATCCATCCGTCCATCCATCCATCCAACCAACCAGTAAGAATTCTCTCTTTTAAGAGTAGCATTCATTATTATTCGTGAAAATGATCGCGAGAGAAATTATATGGGTAACATCTGTGCTGCGTAATGCTCATGTAAATGATTCTCTTTCTCTCTCTCTACTTTAGAGAATGAAAGTTTTTGCATAATCGTAGGGTTCTCGATCGTCGTTTTCACTCGAAAGAAGAGGACTTAGGGGAGTAAAGGAGGGTGGGAGGGACGTAGAGGGGAACTACAGTAGTAATAGAAAGCATTGCTTAGAATTTTTGTTGATTCGAACGAGAAGAATTCTTGAAAGTCTTTTAGCTCGTTAAGAAATAGTATGGTAATTCGTCGCATAACCGAGCGTTTCCGCGAACGTAGAGACGATTACGAGTTATCGTGGCGGGACCTTTAAATCCCAAAGAGTCAGCCAACGTCATTTACGGTTGGTTTTATAAGAAATAACGGAAAAGAAGTAACCGTAGGAATCGGTAATGAGACGTGAGAACCTCTCCGTTCTGTTAACCTGTTAACCAGGAAAAACGAGTTAACTTGCCACGAAGATATTTTAAACCGTTGTTAGATACGAATTAAGGATTTAACAAATTATATATTTATTTATAATCAATCTTATTAAAAAAAAAAAAGAAATATTTTACTTTTCTATTTTGTTGAATTCATTTGTTCGTGAAACTTTCTATTATTTTTCGTAATATTTTATTATTTATTTTAATTATCGTTTTATTATTTTATGTAAATATTTTCAATGATTCGACATATTTCTAAGAAATATATTAAGACTATCGTAATATTTTTCCCCATTTACGTGATAGTGAATGCGAGTTAAAATATATATTGATTTTATGATATATTTTATAATATAAATTATTGTAGTAATTATAAAATCAATTTATTTCTATAACTTATTGTTAGTTTACTGTTTTAATTATCGGAACATGTGTTAATTTGACAAGTAGTTTATTACATTAACTTATTTTTAATTTATTAAATTTTAATAATAACCTACTAATGAAAATAATTTTAAGTTTTGATATTCGTAATGTATTATTGTAAAACAAAATATTTGATAGTACCAGAGTTATATGATGTTTATTTGATTTATTTTTCTATTTCCCTCCTTCCTCTTTCTATATGCATTCATATATAATATATTTACTGTTTATCCTTTCCTTGAATATTTTCTCATCTTGACCACGGACAATTTTCGCGTAAGACGCGTTGCACCTGACGACGAACGAGATTCCGTTAAGAGACTACTTCTTACTTATACTTACGCAAAATCTTCCTCTTCTAGTTAAGATATTAGAAGATATTACGTAGAAAACGATTTAACATTCGAATGAGTTTATCTTTTACAGAAATTTTGTTAAATAATCGTTTCATTCGACTATCAATTTTTTTTCTACCCGAAGAACGCGTCTTCCGCGTTATGGGAAAAAAATAATAATAAAAATCAATTTTCTTTCTTGTGGAATTTCGATCATTTTTCTTTTTTCTTTTTTTTTTTTTTGTGTCGTTTATATTTATCTCGAATGTCCTCGGTAAGTTGACGACGAAGTAGACGTAGTAATATTTCGCGAATCTTTTTTCCGCTTCATTCGTTCGATTCGATTCTATAATTTTCGATCGTTGTTTCGAGGGAACCTTGATCGATTCGCAGGAAAGATCAACCTCCTTCGATCAACATAAATCGTTTTCGAACAATCGATCAATGTTAAAAAGATCATTGTTTATCGTATTCTTAAATTTATTTGTTTATTCTCAAATCTCTTTGTATTACAAAATAATCTATCGTAATATAGAAAAAAAAATAAAAGAAATTGATAAGAGGGGAATATTATAAATTATGTTACATACAAATAAATTTCTAAACAAAAATTTGTTCGTGAAGAAATTATTATCAAAAGTAAATTAGAATTTAACAGTTTTTTCTTAGATACATTTTATTCGATAAATAATTGTTATTGATAATAAAGTATCAATATACTAAATTACCAAACTACTTGACATTTAACCCTTTGACTGCTATGAACGCATATATGCGTTTGATAAAAATTACCAATGTGTTCTATCAGACACGTATACGTGTTTATCAATATGAACGTAAAATAATGTAATGTTTGTTTGCATATTGATTATTATTTTGAGTCTTGTCACATGAAAATTACATAAAAAAGAAAAGCTGTAATTATTAAATAAAATTTATTATTAGATCTGATTAACACTAGAACTACCGACAGATGAGACGTAGCTATTTCTACCAAAACCAGTCAAAATGACTGGTCTTTAAAAAAGACGTAAAAATATAATATTTTTATATTTATTTACTTATTATTATTTTACAAAAGGAACTCCATATTCTGAGATCTTAAAAACTATATAATGACAATTATAATAATAACAATAAGTACAATGATGAAGAATATTTGGTATCAAAATATTCTTGATACCAAATCAAGTCAAAGACCAGCTAGTCAAAATGACTGGTGTGGTAGTTCTAGAGTTAATATTATCATTTAATGGGAAAATATTCGCACTAGTAATAAACTATTCCATCCCAAAGAAACATTTCAGTTAAAAATTATTCATCACTCAAAGGGTTAATTGCAAAACATTAGAAGAGAAAACGAAAATAAAAAGAAAAAAAAAAGAAATATAATCATTGATGATTTATAATTTGGATTACTTAACGCAACATTGTTGTCACAAAGTGGAAATAAAATACTAGATAATCGAGTATTGGTCAAAGAAAGTCCATACGTTTTCGAAGTAACAGAATCCGAACGAAACCCAATGGCTTGGAACCCTTCGAAATGGCCGTGGGAAAATCGTGAATGCGTCCGAGCGAAGGGTTCGGATTCGATCGAAGGTAGGAGGAGGTTAACGCTTTGGATGTAACTCCTCCTCATTGAGAAATATAAAATTCTAGAGTACGAGAGTGCCATACCTCGTAGTAGTCGAATCGTCCAGACAGAGACGACGAGATAGATAGATAGAAGAAGAAGAAAAAAAACAAAATACTATTACGGGGGATTTTTCTTTTTTACTTTAGCGAAAGCAGAAACACAACGAGAAAACGTAACGAGGAAAATCTAATCCTAGGAAACGACACTTATCGTTTAGCACGATTAAAATCATAAAAATTTTCTCTTTTCTAATCAGCTTCACTTACTTGTACAGGTTTTGTCTCGATAAATCTTGAGGAATTAGAAAATAATAAAAAAAATAAAATAAAATAAAAAACATAAAGAAAGATGCAAGTTGAGGAAAACCATAAATTCGTCGAGCAACGATTTCAACTGTTCGATTGAAAATATGATAGAAATCAATGATAATGATGATGATGATAATATTAAAAATAATAATAATAATAATGATAATGATAATAATAATAATGATAATGATAATAATAATAATTATAATAATAATAATAATAATAATAATAATAATAATAATAATAATAATAATAATAATAATAATAAAAATGAGGGAATAACGCTTCCGTTTATCCGGCGGACAAGTCTTTCGCAGGGGATCCTGCGGTAAACGTGTGTTATATACAGAAATAAGGAATAAACGTTGGAGAAGAGCGGGAGAGGAGAATTGGAGGCCCTGTTTATTATCGCGGTCTGAGTTTAAGCGGTCGCCACGGGTTTCCTTAAGCCGTCCACCAAGTGCTGGCTTGATTGGACGGACACGAAGGATGTTGTACCCACCAGGATACGCGATAAACCGAAGGTCTGATAAAGTTAGACGGATAAAGGCAGAGTCGAAGGAGGAGGGTTGAGGATTTCGGAAATTCCATTGATGAAAAAGAAGAAGAAGAAGATGAAGAAGAAGATGAAGAAGAAAAAAATGAAGAAGATGAAGAAGAAGAAGAAGGCAACGAAATGTTCAATCAAAAATCTCTTCAATTTTCATCTTCGTGTTCTGACGAATATATTGTCAAAAATGATTTACAGGATCATTCACGAAGTAAATAAGAAGAGTAAGAATAAGAAAAAAAAGTGTCCTGGTAGATATGGCAGAATAAGAAAGGAGGGTAAGTTATTACTCGCACGAAGCATTTCGATTGGTCCGTGCACGGTATATTTTATATACAAATTACACACGCACACACACATACACACATACACATACATTGATAGATTCATACGCATGTATATACGTTAAAACATGTTACACGGCATGCTAAATAAAGTACAGTAGGAGAAGCAGCAACGACAACAACGCTCGTGGCTGTCTACGACGATGGTGCCGGCGGATTTACGAGTTTAATTAAGTTCTGCGGTCGCGTTCGTCATTTTAGCAGGCATCGAAGACTCGTTTGCGACGGCCCGTAGGTACTGAACTTCCGTTATTTTTTTTCTTTTTTTTCTCCTCCTCCTCCTCCTCCTCCTCCTTCTTCTTCTTCTTCTTCTTCTTCTTATTCTTATTCTTATTCTTATTTTTTTTCTCTCGATTCTCAGAGCTGGGAGTCGTATGAAATAGCGAGAGAAAGAAAATTTTCGCGGATAAAACTATTAGCAGTAGTGGTGGTAGTGATTGTTCTAAGACTACAAGTTTTACTTGAGAAATAATTCGAGACACTTTTAAAATGAAATTAAGTGTAACTTTATCTTTAGGATTTCTTTCTTTCGAAGAATGACATTTTATTTATTTGTTTGTTTCTTTCTTTTATAAAGGTGGGGTTAGATGAGGGATGACTAATTATATCTTGGCATTCGATAATATCGTAGATATTTGAAAGTATACACGTTAATAAGCTCGCGATAAAACATGATAGGGGTTGTTGTTGCGTCACGAGGGGTGACTTGTGATAGGAGTGTGTGTGACATTTTCCTAATTGCCTTTAGCAACTTGGCACCCTTTAAGAAAGGCAACCCTTAACCCCAACCGTTCCTCCTACTTGCCGTTACTTGGAATTTCTTCGATCTTCCGGATATGTTCGAAACAATCAAGATAGAAAGAAAGAGAAAGAAAGAGAGAGAGAGAGAGAGAGAGAGAGAGAAATCGTTTAACAAGCAAGCAATATAGAAATTTAAAGAGTTAAGAATACTTCTTCAAGTTTTATCGTTCATCCTCGAAAACAGATCGTCTTTCGTTCTTTCTCACTACTAACTCACTCACTCACTCACTCAACTCTCATTGGAAAGTCTAAAACCACGTTGTGTTGCAGGAAGAAGTAATAATCCTGTACAAGCGTGCACTTGGTTTCCATTAAGGGCCCTGCACGCGCATCGGCGTAACGTTTCAAGGATAAGATCTTTGAGCGAGGAGCCTGAGCGCGGGACAATCAGTAGGTAGAAAAAAATGTTCGTTGAAGGAAAGCTAGCCGCATTCCTGGTTATGGCTACCGAGAAGGCACGTGGGAATCGCTAAATCGGTCCTCCATTGAAGCTATCTCTCTCTCTCTTTTTATCTTCCCTTCAACCCCTTCAACGATTTTCTTCCTTTCCATCTCCCTTGGTAAATAGGTAAAGAGTTGTGTGCGATCTTTCTTTGTTTTCTCTCTCTCTCTTTCTTTTTTCTTACCAGATTGAATAGTCGAGTATTATACGTCGTTTCTCATAACGTTCACTTTTCCTACGAGAAAATCGCATCATTTTGAGAAACAAACATATCCAAATAAATAATTATTATCTTGTTTATTATGTAAAAATGGAAAATAAAGATAAATAAGTATTGAGATAAGTATTTAATATTTTGTGGATTGATAACTCAATCAAATTTTGATTCTAGGTTTTTACTCATTAACACGGAACGTTAAACAAGAAAGTGAGAGAGAGTGAAAGACACAAAAAAAAAAAAGAAAGATAGAAAGATTGATTAAAAGATTCAAAAGAATAATAGCGATTTCAATAATACGAAAGAAACAATAATAATAAAATTAGTGAGTAAGTACATTAGAATAAATGTAACAGTAAAAGAAAAAGACTTGTGCTTTACGTTTAGTAAGAGTTACAAAAATTATTGCAAATTAAAAAATATAAATAAATACACAAAAGATTTATTAGGAGAGTATATTTGAACGTGTGTAAATGTAATTAAATTATGAATTTTTTGTATATAATTATAAAAAATATCATCATTATTATTATTGCTATAAAATAAAGTGCATACAAAAATGTATTTTCGAAAAATATTATTATCGAACGTCCTAGTAAAAGAGAGAAAGAGATAGAAAAAGTGTCTGATCATTTTCTTTCGTCCATCTTCTTCCTGTTTGCGTATTTTCTTTTTTAAACTGGCAACAAAAAACATCTCTCCTTCTAAATTCTTTTCTACATACACATACATATATACGTACACTTACACACGTATACACATAGATGAAAGGTGAACGAAGGTAAGAGAAAGAAAAAGAGAAAGAAGGAAAGAGAGAGAGAGAGAGAGAGAGAGAGAGAGAGAGAAAGAAAGGAAACAAGAGTGGTTCTGTTATACGGACGTAGACGCAAAGGTAGACAGAAGGAGTCGGAACAGAATATACAATCAGTGTGATTGTTTGACACCCCATAATCAGCGTCCTTACCCCTACCACTGGTGCCCAACGCGGCTTCTCTCTTTTCGCGTTATCCTCTCTCTCTCTCTCTCTCTTTCTCTCTCCCTCTGTCTTTCTCTGTCTTTCACTGTACCACCTTCCATTTTCCGTCTCTTCTTCGGTAGTACAAACTACCATAGGAGTTCTCTCTTTTTCTTTCTTTCTTTCTCTCTTTCTTCATCTTTTATCTTCCTCCACTCTATTCGTATCTCACCACCTCAGGCTGTGAGGCCGCTGCTACTGGCAAAGCCTCATTACCCCGATCACGACTGGAGATGAAACTCGAGGGAAGAGAGAAACGGACACGGTTATATTATAAGAGACAGGAATAATGCTTGCTTCCTCTTTTTTCATCACCCGAGGACCTTCCGTTCGAGGTCTCCTCCACCAACTCTTTCAACAATTTACTAAGACGATGACGAAGACAACGAAGACGAAGAAGATGATGTCTCTTTCTTCGATTCTTCTTTATTTAGTAAAATAATCAGAAATATATATATATAAATATAGTTAGATAGAATTTCAAATGATTTATCCGGATGTTTTTGGATGAAGACTTTTCAAAGGAACACGATGTCTATCGATGAGATTGCAAAGGGTTCTCTTGATGGTTGCGAGCAATCAGGTAAAGAGAAGAACAAGAAGAAGAAGAAGAAGAACCAGAAGAAGAAGAGGCTTTGATTCAGTACAATGTCTGGTATCGCAAACGAAGCGAGCACAAGACAAAAGGAGAAGAAGAAGAAGGTTGCGAGGAGCGAAGGGCAAAAACAACACGGATCGAGCACTCGATCGTTTCTCGATCGACCGATCGATCCCTGGTATTACGCAGATGTGCGCGTGAGTCGTACGTGAGTAGTCCGATCATGTACCAACCATTTTCTCTCTCTCTCTCTCTCTCTCTCTCTCTCTCTCTCCCTTTCTTTCTTTCTTTCTCTCGAATGCTTGTTCGAATCGGTAGGGTAACGAAAGACGAACGTGCTGAGACCATTCTCTCTCTTTCTCTCTCTCTCTTTTTTTCTCTGTCCGTTTCAAAGAGAAAGAAGAAGGGAATAAGAGAAAGAAAATTGGATCCACCGACGCTCGCTTGCTCGCTCGCTCGCTCGATCATTTTGCACTACGCTCCTCGAGGAGTACGTGATTCGACGATTCAACAGCAGCTACTCGTCGTTCAAAGGAGTACAAAATCGATAAAAAAGAAAAAAGAAATAAAGAAAAGAATGATAAGATGAATGAAGGATTTTGAAATGATGAAACCTCTCGAATGCATCGAAATGTTATTCGAGGTTTCGATCACTACAATTTTTATAGGTTTTATTCGGTATTCTTTTGGCGGTTCGAACAAGGCCAAAACGCGTTAGTTGAGATAAACGAGCTAATTAGAAACGGTGGTGGCCAATGCGACCTACGAAGGTAACGTGGGTGAAGTCAAGTTGTTGGCCCGGAAGGTGGTGATCGACGAAGAAAGAACAAGAGATTGAGTTAGCGAAAGAGAGAGAGAGAGAGAAACAGACAAGAGAGTAAGAGAGTAAGAGAGGAAGAGGAGAAGGAGAAAGATGCGGAGGAGGAGATTAGGGCAAAGAGAAACCGCAACGTAGCTTCAAAGAGGTCTCGCCAGCAGAAGCGCGTCTACTTAACTTTGATCAGGTCGAGACCGCTGATCCGAGACGAGCAACGTAGAAAATAAAGTGCCTGAGCTAAGCTAGCTAGCCTGATCCAGCTGCCTTTTTGCATCCGAAATTATTATGAACTCGTGATATCGAGCTGTCCACGAAATGGCTTCTCTTTTCATACACGAATTTTTTTAAGTCGACTAGATAAATATCTCTCTTTTTTATTCATTCTTTCTTTTGTTTCATCAAAACGAATAAAATAATGAATCAGTGTCGTGTGTAATAATTAAGATAGTAGTACTGTACTTTAAAATGAAATGAGGAAAGAAAAAGAGTACAACTTCGTTGGAGGTCTTTAGAGTTTGTGACTCGTCGTTTTCTTTCTTCCTTCCTTCCTTCCTTTCTTCCTTTTCTTTCGCGGAATCGTGTTGCTATTCTGGTTACCATGTTTCCGTTAAAAGTTTTTAGCAAATGAGGGACGTACAAGTCACGTAAATCATCGGATATTGTCGGAAAAAGAAATAAATTTAAATGAGAAGAAATATCAACGATAAAAACATCATCGATCGATTATAAAATATTGTTACGCTTATTTTCTTTTATTATATGGCATGTTTATTAATTGGTGCTTCAGCGAAGTAAGAGAGAAAGAAAATGAGAAAGAGAATCAACGAACAAGTCAATCCATGGAAAGGACACTTTTGCCTCGTGCTAGAGAGATACAACGGTGAATTCGAGTTGGCTGGAGAGATCGAAAAGAGGGTAGAAGAGAGAGAAAGAGAGAGACGGGGAGAGAGATGGAAACGGCAGGTTGAATGTCGTTATTACGTTGAATTAGAGGGTGCAGAGCCGGAACGAGGTATGAAACTATTACCTCGCGAAACGGCGGACCCCTCTCCCTCTTCCCAGCCCCTCATTACCTTCTCTCCCTCCCTCTCTCTCTTTCTTTCTTTCTTTCTGTCTCTTTCTTTCTCCTTTTCTCTCTTTCTTTCAACAACGGACATTCCCCCACCTTGGCGAGGGCTGGTGGTGCGGGTGGGTGGGTTTAGTGCGTAGTTTCAAGCCGTTCTACGAGCCACGAGGATGCTTGGCGAGAAGAAGGGAGCCGGAGAAAGAGAGAGAGAGAAAGATTATGATATACCGTTGAAACATTCATCATGAACAAACGTCCGTCGCTTCCTTCGAAAGTTTACAATTGTTTTTCTTCACTCTTGTTTTACACTTTTCGACAAAGTACGAGTTTCTTAAATCGTTTAATAATTACTTTCTCATTATATACTGAAGTCTAGGACAGATAACAAGCATTGAAAGTCGCACAACAAATCGTCTTTCTATTAGGAATTGAATTTAAATCGAATTAAACTCCCGATTTTCTTGAAAAAGAAATTTTGAACGACAAATATTTTGTCTTACTTTTTTCTTCTTTTTATATGTTTGTTTTTTTTAATAACGAATCATCTAGTGTTTGCCCGTACGAGTTAATATTTACACAATTCGGATCCTGTTTACACTATGATAAGAGAAATTGATTTCAAGATGTATAAGTTAACTTGTGTTTAACTTAAATGGAGGAAGAAGTTTCGCATCGAACGATTTGCAAAATTGTACGAAGATGATTATACCTGTTAGGGAAGATAAGTGTATCTGATGATACGTGCTATACCTCGGCACGTGTCGAGAAAACAGAGATAAGAGGAAGGATAGCATTGTAGTAGGGTGATCGTTAGTAAATCGATAGGACAAAGGAAGAGGACTTACCACCGTGTTGAGGACTATGCTTGTAGCAATCCTGATGAGCAGTATTAGAGGAACCTCCTCCGGTAGCTCCGAGGTGTGTACTGGAAGCGGGCGATGCGGTCGGGTCGGTGTTGTTGGGGTTGGAGCAGGCACCGCTAACCGAATTCGCGGTGACGTTGCTGCCAGTCTGCTGTCCGTGTAAGTGACTGCTGTGATGATGGTGATGCTTATTCCTCCTGTAGGACTCCAGTTCTCGTAGGTGGGAGGTGAACGAGTTTGGTGCATCCAAGAATGGTCTTTGGCCCAAACCAAGTGCTCGAAATTGTTGATGCTGTTGTCCTTTAAATAATAATCATCGAATTGATGATCAATTTACTGATCGATTTATATTTATATATATATATATATAATTCTTTTATTAATAATTATTTCAATAGTACAATTTAATTGTTATTCTTTAAATCAATCTTCGTAATATTTAAATTAAACGTCCTTGATTAAAAATGCTTATTTGAAAGTTGCATCTTTTTTCTCGAATTAATTAATCTTTATCACTGATTAACGAAATGAAGTATCATCGGGTTGTTGTATTGACAGAAGAGAAAGAGAGAGAGAGAGAGAGTGAGATAGGAAGATGTTTGTATAATTAAGCTCGCAGAGTAGGATAATTAAGAAACTCGAGTGGTCCGTATCTCGATTGACTTCAATAGCATTCCGCGCATTCCGTCCATTCGTGAGCCGACAGAATCCAGATCCAAGTATCGCGGGGCATCTACGCGGTAGATCGCCAATAGGTTAATCCACTGTTGTAGTGAAGCGAGTTTATCGTCGAAGGCCACAATGCATGCGCGGTATCGAACGATTACCCTCAAAGACGGATAGCGGATTCGTATCACCGTAACTTGATAGAACTTGCTTGTGTTATGGTATGTCTCTCTATCATCTGGCTATCTATTTATTCCGAAATATCTATTAGTCTTCTGTTTCCTCGATCGTGATAGACAAACGTTGAAATATTTAAAAAAGAAAAGAGGTTTACCTGGTTTTGGAAAATAAAATAGAAGGAAGTTATACAATTACAATTAAATACAAAATAATTATTATTATCGACCAGACGACAAAAAGAAAAAAAAGAAAAATGCTGGCGTAAGAGAAAAGGGAAAGGGGCGAAGGACAAATAAAGTTTGACCACAAACTACGCTAAATCGTTGCAAAAGACGCAGATGGTCGAGCCCTCGTCAAATTTTTTCGCCTAACGACGACTGAAACACGTATGTTGATTATTTGAATAATTCGTGCCTTCCTTTTCTACGTTACTTTCTTAACGAATTAATCATGAATTAATCGTGTTATGAAATGCAACATTTTTTGTTTACATCCAACACGTTTATACATGGTGAAGATCGATAGTAATTCGTGTATTTAACGAGTAAAATTTTTGCGTAACTCCTTTAAAGTTCTCTTAACGTTCTAGAGGTTGGACTAGTTACATGAATTCTTATCGGAACAGGCCAATGTATACGTTGTGATATAATTGATAAGACTTTTTACTTCATCCGTGCGTTTTCTTTGACGCCCCGTAGTCGCAGAGGCGTTTATCGTTTAACAACGTTTCGTATCGTATCTACGAGCTAGAGAAGAAGAAGATATAATGGGGAACTAACGAATTGTTTCTATTCGTTTTTGTGAGACCTAATAAAGAGAGAGAGAGAGACATTGTATTGTCTCGAAACATTACAAAAAGAGACAAAAAGTTTTAAAATAATTTGTAATTAATAATAAAATTTGACGTGATACACCTTCAAAATGATACAAATTAGTCAGTGAAACACGATCAGAGACAGAAAATGAAAAAACTACGAGAAAGAGTGAGAGAAAAAGAAAGAAAGAAAGCGAAAGAGAATAATTCCAATCTCTATAAGCACGAGTAGTCGACTTATCTAATCAAAGTGTGGCGGTCCCGGTGGACGGAAATAGCGCGGCTTTATCCTCCTCTCTAATAAACGGGCCCCTGCTCCTCCCCCCTCCGCATCTTACGTCCTTCTTGACACTAGGGGTCTGTAACTGGCACGAATATTGCGAGGATCTCGATTCGAATTTCTTTTCTTTACCATTTTAATGTTTCTCTATAGAAATAGTATTGAGATTCGACCATTGTTTTTTTAACGCACGCATGAATGGATGAAAGAATTTTATCGTTCGTTAATATTTTACACTTTTTATTTTTTTACATTATATTATTGATTTGATTTAAAAGTCACTTTATTAACTCATTGAAGAGTGGTAACGTAATCTTACGTCATTTAGAAATCTGTAATTAAATTTTAATAACGAGTATTTCATTTGGAATCGTTCGTTTGATTACGATGTCAAATTTTCTTGTTGAACTTCTTCAATTTTATTATTACTTTTTATGAATTTGATTTTAATTCTAACATTGTTTCTCAATTTGGTTAGAACAAATTAATCCCGAAAGGGAAGAAAAAGTATTTAATTTACACTCCCGTTTTGAGGGGCAACATTATTGTTACTAAATTTAATAAAATATTTTATATATTTCAAATCATTAATCCACGTTATTATGGTTAAAAGTTATATTCTTTTACGTAGAAAAACATTGGTCTCAAACGCGTTAAGAATTTTTTAAAGACTCGTTCACGATATGACAATTTATCGAATATCGTTGTACGCGATAGACAAAAGTATATACAAACACTTATTACACACATTTGTTTCCTATTTCTTTTTCAACTAGAATATAAAAAAAATGAAAAAATAATAAAACGGAAAAAAGGGGCTCTTTGGGATGTGTGGGAAAGAGAGAGGAAAAAACAAAGTTGAATAGTTTGTTTGTATTATTTAGTTTTGCGTATCTGACGGGGTAAAACCGACGGAAACGAGGGATAGAGCAATTGATATCGTTGAAAATTCATCGACAATTAGATATCACGGGGGTATTCCTTTTCTATCAAAGCCAGTAATGATTTCGCGGGACTCAGAGACCCTGGGATATGCCCATGCTAATCGACGATATTCCAAACGCGGAGCAATTACCAACGAAGCAAATTCAATTTCGACCTTTGACTGACAGCATCTGTCCATCGATATTGTTTCGGTCGGGAACATTTCGATGATTTTGGACCACGGGTGACGGCTGGCGGCCACTTTGTTTCGCGAAAGAGAGAGAGAGAGAGAGAGAGGAGATCGTTCCCTCTCTCTCTTTCTCTTTCTCTCTTTCTCTCTTTCGTTCCCTCTCTTCTCTTTCTCGAAATATCAATTTGTACTCTATTCTGCTTTACGCTGTTCGATCGAAACTCTCTCGCGCGCACGTTTGATCCGAACTGGAACTAGATCAAAGAGGACGCGAGCTTGGCCGGACGATAAAAGTTCGCTTGACAAGTTCGCCTCGCTGATTCGCCGCGATGCTCCCGACGGGAAATTCATTTGTTGTTTTACGATCATCTATTTCTCTCTCTATACATGTACATGTATATATATATATATATATATNTATATATATATATATATATATATACATATGTATGTATACATACATCTATATGCAAATAGAAAGAGAGAAAGAGAAATAGATAGATATAATTCAACGACGTATTAATTAAAACATTTTATAGAGAACAATCGAATTCGACGATTGCGTCTGTCAATTGTAAAAAAAAAAAAAAAATAAAAAAAAAACATTATATAAAAAATACAAAAGAGAACGTTAGAAAATCACACGTAAAAATGTATAAAATTCATATTAGCTGTTAACGTTGATAATAATTCCCGTCGACTGAAAGTTTCATCCCTCCAACGATCGACCTCGTTTCGCACGGTTACAACCCCTCCAATTCGCATTTCCACGTGCTGCCGAACGAGGAATTACAGAAATTGCTCGATTACCGTCGGTGGCCTACCGGTGAAGTGGAACGAGAAGGACGGCATGCATTATAGGGTTGGGAAGGGTGGAAGAGGTAAAACGACAGGTCTGAGGGAGGAAAGAAGGGTATTGGATGTAGGGAAAAGGGAGAAGAAAGGGACGATTTTCGCTTAACAAAAAGCTCGCGATTATACGCGTAATAATGAGGAACGGCAGGTGTCTGCGATGCGTCCTAGTATTGTCTCGTTGCCGTGTTTAGAGAGTCAGAAACCGAATAATATGAGAGAAAGAGAGAGAATAGGACACAATGAAACTTCGCTCGGGTCCTCGTGTTTTGCCTGCTCAAAGAATCGTCGATGCATCCACCTATACTATACACGAGCTTCTTCTTTACCTATACTAATATACTTAATACGCGTATACGTTTCTATGCATGTATGTAGAAGTTTCTTTCGCATAGATCATCCATACGGTGCGTGCCGTCCAAGCAACACGCTATCCTTGACAACCCCACATATGCAATATGTCGTTGTGCGTGGCTAAAGTTTCGTGGGGCTGCTCGCGCTTAGTTTCGTTTCACCACACGACACGGCTTTTTCTTCTTATTCTTCTTCTTCTTCTTTTCATCTTCTTCTTATTATTCTTTTACTTTTGTCTTTCTTTCCTTTCTTCTTGTTTCTCGGAGGATTCCTCGAAAGTGTCAGTAGGCTGGCGACGTATCCTTATTTTTTATCGAACTTTCTTTTTCAAAACGAGGGGATTAACACTTTCATTTACAACAAAATAATATCACGAATTTATTCTAATATAATTCTAGTATTCATTGATATCTATAATTAATTTGTAACAGTTAAGACAAAATTTTACTATTTTCATTTTCTCTTTCTCTCTCTCTCTCTCTCTCTCTCTTTTTCCCCCTTTTTTTATTTCTTGTTTTCACACAAAATTTTATATGCCACTGACGCTCTTTATAAAGTTGCATACAGCTTAAAAATATATTTACCGTGCGGTCACTAATGAAGCGTAAACTGTTAAACGCCGGAGCGAGGAATTCTGACAAATACATCATTGCACGCGTTGCATCGTTTCGTTGTGTTGTGTTGCATTGCTTTATGTGTTGTGTTGCGATGCGATGCGATGCGTTGCGTCGCTCGAATATCCGTATAACCTGTCGCACGTCAGTTCGCTATTTTGAAACACGGAATGGAAATGTTCATTGTTTTCGCTCACGGTTTGGATATAGATTTAATTATTTAATCGAAGTTAATTAATTTTATATTAATTTCTGACATCAGGACGGACATCGATATGTAAACGTGGCTCGTTACGGGGGAACATCTCTTCTCTATGTCGACACTTTTAATCAATGTAAATACAACAATTCATTGTGGGTAATGACCGATACGACTCGACGAGAATCCTATGAAATCGTGTGTTAACTTTTGAAAAAAAATTCTCAACATAATTTTCACGTTTGTTAATGACCTTTAAACATTGTTAAACATTAAAAAATACAAATATCTTATATATATGTAAAGAAAATATATTTTATAACATAAACATAAACATAATAATAATTAGAAGGTTTAAAAATAAATAAAGAAAAATGGATTGAAGATACGAATTAAATTAGTCTACGAATGTAATACAGGAGATTTGGTATGTATTGAAAACAGAAACAAATTAAACAGAAAAAAATTGGATAATTTGAGAATTGGACCATTTAATATAATAAAAAAGATATGTGTTGTACCGTGATAATTACATAACATAAACATAATAAATAGAAGGTTTTGAAAAGAGAGACGGTTATACGGTGATAAGAGAATAGAGAGAACGGTTGGAAAAGAAAAACTTAAATAGGAATTAGAAAATCTTGATTACGAATTAAAAACAGTTAAGAACGTGAATAAAGAAGTGAATGTAATAGTGATAAACTTAAATTGTCGTTTCTTTGTTAACAGAGAAACAATTTTCCGTTTATTACTATTACCCAACTATACAGAACAGAATATTGTCTTCTATACACAACAGAAATATTGTCTTATATACCCTATGTATATATATGTAATACATTTGCATACATACATACATATATACATACATAGATATACGAATCTAATTCTTTTTTTGAAATAATACCGAGCGATAACTGAAAAATTGGTGAATGAGCGGAATCAATCAAACGGAGCATTTAAAAAAAAAAAAGAAATAAAAAAATAAAAAAAGAAAAAAAAAGAAAAAAAATAGAAAAAAATAAAAATAAAAAAAGGAAGGAAAAAAAATTACTCGCGAGTCCAGCGAGTGTACGCATTGCCCTACGCCCATCAATACTTTATCCAACAAATGCGAATCGTCCGCAAAAACCTGCCCGTACTCCGCGGTCGATTCCGCAGCGGCTATTAATCTGATATCGAAATAACGATCCCCCTTTTTTTTTCTTTTTTTTTTTTATTATACACACACGAACACATCATACAGGCACACGTCATGCAGAGATACAGAAATAGAGAAATGCATACATTTGAAAGTAACTAGACCGTTAGAAAAAAAAGAGAAAAAAAGAGAAAAAAGAAAAAAAAGAAAAAAAAAGAAAAATAAGAAGAAGAAAAGAAAATAAAAATCCTTCTTCCTTTTCATACCTAATCGTCGAAAACGTTGCGGAGTTTTCTCGCACGAAAATTCCAGGACGGAAAAAGCCAAGCAAAGCCAAGCATCGCTTCGGTCGGTCCCGTCGCCGGGCGACGTTCATTGAATAGCAAAACCAAAACACATATACACGCAAGAGAGTATAACGTAGCTCGACCACTGCATCATCGTGCACCATCTGCTCGGTAATGACGCCGCTATTACCGCGTATAGGGACTTTCGGTGAATTATCGGTACATTTTCTGGGGATGCTGGACTAGTAGCAGCCGGTCACATCCCATTAGATGGATCTGATCGTTGCTCGTAACGCGTTATCGTGAACTATGCCACACGGTAGAGGGCACATACTTTTTTTTTCTACTTACTCGTTTTCGAACGTGGTTCTCTCGGTCCATCTACGGTCACCTTGATCGCTCTGGTATAGGTTGCTACCTGTGGTGGACTCGTCGAGACTGTTATCGTGATGCTAAAGCTTTTTCCTGGTGACAAAAAAAAACAAAGAACAAAATTCGTTTAGTTAGTTTTCTATACGATACGTACTTTTGTTCGTTAGTCGTTAAAAAGGTGAAAGTAAAAACAAAAAAAAGAAAAGCAAGATTGAAAAAGGATAGAAAAAAATAAAAAGAAAAGAAAAATTTAAGGAAAAAAAAGAAAATAAAAAGAAGTAAAAAAGAAACTGAAGGAAGAGAAACGAACGTTTAGAAGGGGGTGGAGCGAGCGTGTACATATATCACCAGCGAAGGTCTCGAGGTTGAAGGTCCGGTATATTAATTCCCTCTCCATAAATGTCCGTCGGAGAGATTGACTACGCGCTCTTAAACGGCCCATCGCGCGCTAATATGCATTTGGTAATTCGCCGCTCCTACTAACTTCTCGTCCGTATGGAACGAGAGAAGAAGTCCCATCTTGTCTCATTCGACCGATAGAATCTACGAGAGACGTTTCTTCGAACGGTTACATTGTCTCGGTTTCTTTAGAGAAAAGATCAAGCCGACCAGCGGTTGGTGGTAGATTTCAAAACCGGTATCTTTTAACCGATCACTGAAGAAGATCGAATTTTCATCGCAAAAATAGGGGGAAAAAAAAAACAAAAACAAAAAAAAAGAAAAATGATTGTTTGAAAAACGATACTACGTCCTATCGTTGTTGATCGCGAAGAGAGACGATCGGTAACGCGTCGCGGATATGTATTTGTTTGTGTTGGCGTAAACGTCAACGATTTGTAATTGTCTCCCCTTGGTACACCTAGGTCCACCTCGCTGTGTCTGTCAACATGATAACCGGCATCAAACACCCTCCGAACCCCACTACCACCACCTCCACCACCACTACTACCATCACCATCAGCATCAGCATCGCCACCCCCTCCTCCCCCTCCTTCCGGGAACTGCAACTGACTGCAGACTGAGAGAGAACGGCTACGTAGCGTTATATCGTTTTCCCCTCTCTCATCTTCTCTCCTTCTATCTTTTACTCTGCGATCGCTCACCACCTATCCTGTCGTTCTCTCAACCCGTCATTGTAGTATCCTTGTCTCCGTCATCGCAATATCTGTTACGATACAAAATGTGATTCGTTCCCGACGAATACTAATCTACCTAGCCCGGATAAACGTTTATCGAAACGATTTGACGGATTTACACGAGACGAAGAATCTTTACAATTCGACGATCCAATTCTATTCATAATTTTATGTGTTTCCTTAATGAAAGATTCTAACAAACTAATAAACTAAAAAATTTGTATAAAAGAAATATAAAATTCTAAATAATACGATTAGCATCTAATTACAACTAGGAACGCATGATTTTAACGATTGTATAAGAGAAAAAAATATTAGAACAGAAAGTTTCTTTGAGTTTAGTGAAAAAGGGTAAAAAGAACTCCAAAAATCATAGTTAAGTCGAAAGGATCGTCGAGTTTCGAGGCTCCCCCACCCCGATCACAACGGCTAGAGTCCATCGCATTTGGGGCTAATAATGCCGCACAGCCGACTACCACCCCCTCTCTTCGTGCCCGGAGCTGCGGTTAATACTCGATGATGGGAACGGTCATCTGCAGAGACAGGAGCCGGGCTATGCATTCGCGAGCGAGTGAGGAACGAACGAACGAACGGATGGACAAACGGACGAACGAAAGGACGGACGGGTGGATGGACGGACGGACGGATGGTAGGATGGTAGGATGGACGGATGGACGGAACGGAACGGACGGACAGATCGGACGGTAGGACAAAACCGGGCCACGCGTATGTGTCACCTATATAACGCGAGTAGCACCACGCTTGCTTCTCTCTATCCCGTACGCGATAATTCTGTCCCTAGCGTAGCACGCTCTCCTATCCAAATGGTGTATGTGTATGTATCGATGTCTTGTATGATGTGTGTATGTGTACACTTGTGTGTGAGCGCGCATGAACTCATGTATGAACATATACATATATATATGCACATATGTATGCGTTCGTGTGTGTGTATGTCTATGTGCGAGCGTTGGTAACACAGCGAGGAATGGGATGAGTGCCATCCCAAACCGCCCACACAACCACCCGAAACCACTCGAAACCGTCCGTTAATACTCGTGGCGACGAGGCGGAGGGGACACGAGCATCAAGAGTAGGAAGAAGAGGAGGAGGAAGAGGAGGTCTTCTGGGCGAGGAGAAAGAGAAGGACGAAGTGATGGTTCAGAGATAGATAGAGAGAGAAAGAGAGAGAGAGAGACTACGAAGGGTAGCGGAATGAATGTAGAGAAGGTGAAAGAGAGAGAGAGAGAGAGAGAGAGAGGAATAGAGAGAGAGATAGTCTCGAAACAGGATGTCTCTGCAATTGTCAAATAATTACTATCGCTGGTAATTTCAGCCGTGTCGATATAGACTGCGGTATATTACTAATTATAGGCACGGGCCGGTAGGTCCGCGCCCGATGATGGAACGACCGCTTTAGTCTCCGCAGACCTCTTTGATCCGGCTACTATCGGCTCTCCTCGTCTCGTTTCTCTATCTTTTCCCAACTCTCGGCTAGAACTCTCTAGGTAGAAGCGTGGCACGTTTAGACCTGCCTAATTGTAACTTTAGTACATATAGTTCTCGTTCTCTTTTCCTTTTCTGTCTTTCTAATTATATTTCTCTTATTTTGATTTTAACGAATTCGATTCGAATTCGGTTGAAATTTACGACAATTAGTCCAATGATATATTTTATTATTATTATTATTATTATTATTATTATTATTATTATTATTATTATTATTATTATTATTATTATTATTATTATTATTATATGTATGTGCATCTGGTAAATTATTTCTTTACGAAAGCAAAGAGAAAAGAAAAGAGAAACGAGTTAACATCAACAATATTCCTATCCGTAAATATACTCGGTGGATATTTCTTGAAGCCACTATCGTCGATGGAAGCGATACGCGGCGCGGTTCAATCAAATTAATAAGTCGCGGAAACAAAACCTCCATGATAGGAGGTTCCATTTGGTCGCGGCTGATACGAATACACCGTGGGCAGTTTGGTCAATCGTCGAAATTGAGTATTACGGATTATCTGGGAGGGTAGTTGGGGAATGGAAAGAGGAAAAGGTGGGAGAGAAATTGGGGAGGAAAAAAAGTTGGTACAAAGGGAGTAAAGAATTTTGACGAGAGAAGTGTCTTTCATACTAATTGATTTCATTATCAATGTTAGAGTAAGAGAGAGAGAGAGTGAAAGAAAGAGTTAAAAAGAGAGAAAGGGAGAGAAAGAGAGAGAAAGAGAGAGAATAGGAAAAAAAGAAAGAAAAAATAAAGATAGATCGATGGAGGGAGAAGGTAGAGAGGAGGATTGGTAGGTGAAAATCGTCGACCCTAGGTTTCATGATGAAATCAAATGAAACATAGATGGTGCCATCAACGAACGGCTAGCACGAGCAGTACAGCTCGTTAATTCATAAACGCCGGACCCTCGATGGTAGGTTCGCACAGGGTGCAAAATGCATTTGTACCTCCTGACAAATCTATCCAACTGTCCTCTAAATAATTGTCACTACTTAATCCGCGACTATAAAACTTTTGAATTTTGATCCGACTAAAATAACAAAGTAAAATGAAATAAATTTAAAGTAGAAGAACGCGGGGGAGTTTTCATATAAAAATAAAGGGAAAGAAGAACGGAGAAACATATCGTAATAAAGTTGGACGTTTTCGATATTCGTTATAAATTCGATGGATGACTGCTCTTGACATCATACCCTTTATCGTTTCGGTTTCGTTATTAACCGTTTTGATGATCGCAAAAAGAGAGAGAGACACTGGTGATCTCGTTGCATTTCCGATTTCCCTCGTCTGTATTCTGCTTTGGGGAAATAAATGACTCGAAACTGTCGATCAAAAGATCTGGTTGATTTTGGGGACTCGATGTCTCTCTTTCTACGTCTCTCTCTCTCTTTCTCTTTTTCTCTCTCTCCCTAGCAGACAGACGATGATTTCTGATTAACGGCCAGTTGTTTCATGCGTTCAGCCGGGGCTCGTGGCGGACATCGAGTAATGACTCTGGGGGCGGCAGGAGCGGGAACTCGCGAACGCAGGGCTGCCGAACGGCTAGCGGGAGACTCCAAGGGTGGTTAATGATAATGATCACAATAACCGTGATTTTAGGCAGTTCGAAATCACTGCCCGACCGCTCTCGTACTTTCGACTCGTTTTACTTTAACGCGAATATTTACAAATCATTTTCACGATGTAAAAATAAATTAAATATTGTCGATTATTATCTTTCTAAAATGATATATTATATATAATTTGATTTATATTTGTAAGGAAATGAACTATATAATCATGCTCACCTCTTCCACTTCTACCGACGAACCTAAGATCATTAAATTTGGCGACTTGATTTTTCATAATTGCAGTAGAGTTACGTAGTTCCGCGCAACAGTTTTCATCGTTACCAGCGCGAACAGTAACGAGGGTTCCATCGCCGACCTCGCCTAGGGCTACGACTTTAAAAGCCACTGGTAGGGTCTTGTTGGATCTCCAGTGAGTTGGCAATTGACTGCAGAGAAAGTACGGCGAACCTGATAATAGAAAAAGATGTATGAATAGTATATAAGAAAAAAAAAGTTTGTATAATCTCTTCAGCAAATATTTATTCAGCAATTTTCACAGAATTTGTAGTCAATTAAAAAATGCGTAATGTTTAAAAAATAAAAGATTTCACATAAAAAAATTATTAGCACACCTGTTCTAACGAGTTCGCCGGGATGTTCAGCTTGTGCCTCACCGACGAGTCTCTCGGTCCACCAAAGTTCGCCGACGGCGGCACTCTCGCTCATTTCGCCGGCACCACCGCCGTTTTCGCCGTCGTCACCCTGGTGGTACCTGGTGTTGACCCCTTGGAGGGGTGCCAGGGAGGGACCGCACGGGCCGGCGCCTTCCTGAGATCCGACAATGCCGTAATTCTCCCCGCAGCCCACGGAACCCACCGGTAGATGCATCCCATCGGCCAGTAGCCGCTCCTCGTCACCCACCAAACACGTACCCTCCGCGCGAGACGTCGTGACCTTTACTTCAAGCGGACCTTACCGACGGAGTCGAGCTAGTCGACCCGTCGACGAGCGACCACCACTTTGCTACCAACAGGTACCCCCACGTTGCCCTCCGCTCGCGCATTCGTCTTCTCCGATCGAGCGCATCCTTTGTGGGTTCACCGATACATCGTTTTAAATCTAATAGAAAACCTCCTTTCTTTTCATTTCACTAAGATCTTTTTTCTCTTTCATCAAACGATTAAAATCACTATTTTATATAAATCAGCCCAAAACGTTAAACCAATATGTTTATTTACAATTTTTCTCTTATTATTTTAAGTCACTTAAGAAAAAAATAGGCGGGAATCACTAAGCACGTGGCTCACTTGGAGGTTGTCCTACACTATTATCACTACGCGGCGAACACTAAAAAGTTTTCATAATCCTATATTATAACAATGACCAATTAGTCGTTTCCATGTGTATAATGTGATCGTTAAATTTTATCACTGATCTCCTGTCTCTTTTCTTTCTTTCTTTTTTTTTTACACCTCAAATAAAAACAATTGAAAAGAGAACAATTAGATAAACGTCGAAGAAAATATTTTTAAATACTAATAACGTGAACAATGTTACTGACTAATAACGTCAATCGCGGTCGACGGTGCGCGACGTAATGCCGCGGCTCAGCAGGCCGCGTGTTCCGCGGAAGCGGCCCGGGTCGGCATAACCTCCGCAACTCTCCTCTGCAACCACCACCCCCACCAACCTACTCGTGCTCGCCACGGGACACGCTCTTGCTCCTTTACCAATCTCCCCACTACGATCATAACCACCACCACCATCACCACCACCACTACCATTACAATCACCACTACACCGTCACCAGTGACGACGACGAAGACGGTGATGATGATGACGATGATGACGATGATGACGATTATGATGATGATGACGATGATGACGATGAAGACGACAACTTATTGTTACTAATTTTTAAGCAAATCTTTTCGTTAGATTAAGATCTTTTTTTTTAGATTTATATTAAATCACTTATTCCAGGATTTCAATGCTCGCAATTTCGGGAACCCCGAATATATTCGTCGAGTCATTTTCAGAAATTAATCTTTACTAAAGATTGAGTTTAACTAAATATATATAACTAGAATGCAGAACACTCTAATGCAAATACAAATGCAAATGCAAATGGGAATTCTCTTAAAGATCTTACGGTAATTCCCTGTGCGTCATCCGTTCAAACATTTTTCCTATACTCTGAGTTGTAAATTTTTCCGCTATCGGATATCGAATCTTCATAAATAATAGAGATTACTAATACCAATTCTTCATTATCCTAGTTTGATCCTAAACGATAATGATCGTAGGAATAGTTTCAAAATCCTGTTTTAAACTGATAAGAGAGTAACGAATTAGAAAGAGAAAAAAAAACAACGGTATCGTCTAAGACTCGTGTGTTATCATACTCTTTTCCCCTGAGACAAAAGATTCTTGCGGTAACCAAGTTTTATCGCATTAGTGTGGTTTTTAAGGAGAACGTTTAGATTTCGAAGAAATTTGCCAAGGGAGTAACGAGAAAAATTAATTAAATCTTATTTAAATTGGAAAACTATAAGAATATTTTTCCCCTTAAATTTTAATCGATTTAATTGAACAAAATAATTTATTAAATAATAATTAAAAATAAAAAATATAACGAAGATAAAGAAAAAGAAAAAAAGAGGATAATTAATAATTATATGAGATAAATTTCGAATATAATTTTTCTACAGACACGTATAATACATACACCATACATTCATTTACATAGAAAATCCAAGCAGAACAACAGTGGTGGTGGTGGTGGTGGTGGTGGTGGTGGTGGTGGTCCCGCCGTTCGAACGGCAAGGCGTAACAAGTGTCCGCATGACGTCACGCAACCTCTTGGAGGCGGAGCTTCCCATTGGGAAAGCAGGTGGAGGTGGGGCGAACGAGGCACGATGCGGGAGAGCCCCACCCCCGCGAGATTTTGTCCCTTCGCTCCTCTCTACCCTCTTTTTGGATGGCTTGATCATTCCTTTTAACTTTTATCTCAACTCTATTTCTATTCTTTTTTATCTGGTGTTCGACAGGAAAGTAGCTATAATTTTTCGATCCTTTACTAAAAATCCCTTTTTCAAGAAGAAAAGTACATGCATAAATTGTTAACGAGAATTAACAAAATTTGTATAAATGTTTGTTCTTTAGGAACATATTTTTTTTAAATGTTAAAATGATATGAAAAAATAAATACTCTCTTTTTCTCTCAAAAATTCGTAGAAAAAAAAAATTGATAACATTTTTTAACAATAATCAATCGTTTAAATATTTGATAAATAAAATAAAATCAAATAATTATTTTCCATTAACTAAATATTTTTAAATATTATAAAAAATTAATTTTCGCTAACAGATGCTTTAAGAAAATGATGGTAAAATAATTTCTAATAATTTAATACTAATGAAAATATTGACGAAGTAAGGTAAGTAGCGTTCAATGTCCTGCGTAGCACCTGTTTCTTCTGCAAAAAGAAAATATAGTGATCCCACGAGAAAGAAGAGACGAAGAGTTCGCGCTTACGTGCGAAAACATTTCAGGGCGCTTTAAAGGTCTCCGAGTTGGGGTCCCACAATGCTACCGTTTATTGCACTGTGGTTTGCTAAAGTGCAATCGAGGAAGCAGATGCGGTTTCACTCGTTCGTGCGGACTTGCAAGAATGTAATTAACCCCTCGCAAGTGTACGAGGTTCCTACCTGCGGCCAACCTTACTTTCCTAGTCTTAGACGAATTTTGATCATGCTTGTGACTAAGAAAGAATTTCTAAAGTTCGACAGATAATTAAAACTATCTTTTGTATAGAAAACTGCATAACGGATAAACTATTCATGAAATTAGTTGATTGTGAACGCCGCTTAATTCGATAACCCGACATTCAAATTTATTATTCGTCTTGTAATAGGTTAACGGTTTGCTATTTGTACTTTGAAGATTTTTATTAGCTTTAAAACAATGTTTAATACTTTCTTTTACTCGGAAATTAATACTCTTTCTAACTGTGCTATAAAAAAAAAATATGTCATTCAATTTAAAAATACCAAATTGAGGTTTCAATCTCCTAAATGTCTCAACTTGTAAATAGGTCATGTACACCACGTTATTTCTTTCTCGATGTTGTGTAATATTTGTTAAAATAATTTTTTGTTTTATGTACAATTTCGAAAATTATTCGAGATAATCAAGTTAAATGGCTTTCGCTATATAAATCGTTATAATTGTAAAGAACGTTCGCCATGCGAATGGCGTCGTTCTATCGTTATTAAGATTACAGAACGAGATTATTACTAATGAGGTTTCTGGGCGGTGCTTGTTACATTAAGAAGGAGGCACTCTGGTATTACCCAGAATCTTAACAAGATTATATTTGACGACTGGTTCGAATCAAACGAGATAACGATTTGCTGTGCATACTATAGACCAGAGAATTCTTTCTTTTATTTTTTCTTAACACTTATTTATCTTAAATATTTATGGTATCTCGTTTCAACTAGGACCAATTCGAGACAATCAAAATACCGGAAGAAGTATGAAAGACATAGTTATCGTATTTCCAAACATAGAAAATGTTCAACTCGTTTTAAGTAAATAAAAAAGAAAGTAATGTTTTTTTATACTTAACTCTTTCTTATCATTGCATCGTTAACGATTGAGGTTTTTATTGATAAGCTATTTAAAAAAAAAATAAGAAAAACACGTGTAACCAACATGCGACTGAAATAAAATTTCTTAAATCTTTTATATTGCGGTAATTTCATTTAATTATTAAATTATTACATTTTTTTGTTAGCGCATTTACAATTTAATTAAAAAATTAAATTATTAAAATTATCTGTATACCTACATTACATACATTAAATTTTTAGTTATTATATACATACGTTTCATTTTTTAACAAACCATCTGATTATTTCAGAAAAATTAATGTGTCAGAAGGACCAAAAGAAAATGAATAATAATTAAACATGTAAATAAATTTAGATTGAATTTAGCATAGCAATTCGCCTCATATTACTTGCGTTACATAATTTACAATTTAAATTTGAATAAATCGCAAATAATACTAACCCAGGTCTCACCGCAAGGAATTTGCTATGTTCGGAGACCCCCGGGCTAAGATTCTACTTCTACATTTATTTTTCTAACAAATTTATTTCGTTAATCATTTGTTAGAAAGAAATTTAAAAAAAAGCAACACGGAAAACGAGTCATTAATTTTTTCATCTAACCTGTTATTCAAGTTGGATTAAAAATCACGAACATCGTTTTAAATCGACTTATCTACCTGATTAAGGTAGATCAAATCTTGCTTATGTAAATTAGATATTTATTTGTTAAAAATTTTAGAATCAAAATGCACACCCTTGACACATTCATATGCACTCTCATGTGCTGGCTGTACTTTTGTGTATTTTTATTCGCTTAGCAAGACTTATACGTTTCTAATCAAAATGTTTCAAAAAAACTTTTCATTAATTTGCACTATGCAAATATAAATTTATTATTATATATGGATTAAAATGAAATTGTCTAATAATTATTAAATAAAATTCTTTGATTAAAAAAAAAATTAAGATGGTTAGAATATTTCAAATATTAATTTATTAAGTATTTTTATTAGTGCAATCATTCATTCATTTTTTATCACTCTGAATGATAAATGTATATTCTTACTGTATTTTCATCTGCATTTAACAGGTATGTTTGTACTGACTGCGATTTTCATATGTACTCCTCAGTGCATTTAATCACAATGATTCAAATTTTCTTTTTATTTATTTGTTACTATCTAAACTAAAAATCAACAATCATATGTTTAACAAAAAAATGAATAAATAGGGTAAAAGACTATGTAAAGCAAAGTGAGTCTGGAGTCTGGAGCAAAGAGTTTGGTAACCATTGGGATGCAATAACAAATGCATTACATTACAATACATATTCAATAAATTATTGTATTTGGAATAAAACTGGAATGAATTTAAATTATATTAAAACATTTAAAAAATGTATTGTTATATACTTTGATTAATGCGTTTAGTAATTTAATTTGAATCATTCTGAATGATGAAATCTTTACTGTGTTGCCCTTATCTGTATTTTTGAATGCAGGAATATTCTCTTCTTTCATCGTTGTATCCAAATGCACTCTTCTATATAAGCAGCAGCAATCCATTGACGTCCACAAAATTTAAGCGATCGTGTCTCTAATTTAATAAAAAATATCTAAGAAAATAGTCTAATTTATATACAGGTCTCCCTCCAATAACACGGTAGATAGGTTCCTAGAAAACGCCGTGTTATTTGAAAGCGTGTTGTTTGAGACCCAGAGCCAATGCAGATGTTACGTTTCGAAAATTTCTTAAAAACAAATATTTTCTTTTTTTTTTAAATAAACAACTTAATTTTTATTAAAAATATAAATGTATGAACAATACAAAACAAAAAATATTATCCTAATTTAACGTAACTTTAATTTAATTTATTTCTTCATCGTCACTGCTCAATTAATTCAACCGAGAATGTTTTTTTGGTGGAATGATATCGTCTTGACTTTCAGAACGTTTTTCCTTTTTTTTTAAGTTCTTGTATCTTATTCCCTCTTTAAAATATCTGTAATTTTACTTTGCTTGTTGTTTCTTACCAGGTCATTGTAAATTTCTTGGTATAGAGCTAGACAGTTTTGATGCTTCCTTTTGAATTTTCGGCTCCTTTTTTTGGAAGGATTTGCATTCAAGAAAAATCACTCGAGATTTTCAGCTAAGTTTAGGCCTTCTTGTAATATTTTTAATGTTAACTTATTAACAGCACAATCTTTATCAGTGCTAGTGTCCTCAGGATCAATTTGATTTACAGTTTCGGATACCATTTCCATCAAATCCGTTTCGTCAACTTCTTCTTCCACTAATAAACCTTGAACGTCCCCAATAGCCATTTCCACAAAACCTTCGCCTCCGATTGATTTATCAAGTTCTGATATACAACCAATTGCATTTTGTGACGATTCACGCACGTTTTCTATTTTAACTGAAGAGAGCCATATCTTCTTCCAACACGCATTGAACGTTGATGTTTTCAGTTCACAATAGCGGGAAAACACTTTTGTTTTCAGGCCATGGAGATGAAAAGAAATACTTTCCGCAACCGTTTTATAGGATACTGTGTTGTAGGAGGGTTCCCAAATTATGAATCGTGTTATAGCGAAACCGTGTTAGGAGAAACCGTGTTGTTGGAGGGATACCTGTACTTCAAATATGCAATGATTTGACTATTAATTTATTTTAATAAAAAAACTGCAATGACTCGACTTTTAATTTAATTTAAAAAAAAAAACTGCAATGTATGTGTGTACTCGAATTTTAATCTAACAATAAAACTGCAATGACTCAACTTTGAATTAAATCAAAAAAATGCAATGACTCTATTAATTTAATAAAAATAGTAAGATCTTGATTCTAGTATTTAAAAGACACTAATTTTTCATGAAAGCAAGTGTGAAACAGCGCAGCAGGGAAATGGAATGGTCCATCATCTCCATTCAGGAGTAACTTATAACTAGTACTACTACGAGCATAAGAAACAACGTAATAAAGGGGTAAGAAAAGAAATTTTGAGAAGACTACGAATCATCGATCAAAGGGTTATCAAAAAATCCTTTGAAAAATAACTCGTAGTCGAATAGTTGCCCACTTGATCCACAATTTGTAGGGGCCTGCCTCTTTGGCATTATGCCTCTTCTTTATTTTGTACCCAGATCACTGTAATGGAGCATTCCCTACATGCGACACGAGAAAAAGATTACGTGTCAAAAAACGCCTTACCGTTTGAAACAATACATCATAAAAATTGGTATACTTCAGTGGATTATATCAAAAGAATGAAATCATCCCTAAGCTAAATTGACATAATCCCGACCTGTTCTCACCATACGCGACAAGACTCAACCCCTTGTGTTTAATAAAACGTAATTTTATTATACGAGACGCATTTGATGTAAGCTGAAAGAAATTGGGGAGGAACCAACATAGTTATTTGTAATTGTTATTTCCTCAGGCTTTTATCCTGGTATTTTTTTGTTTTAGTTTTTATTCATTCTTAACCTAATGAAAGGTAAGAGCTAGCAACGTACAGTATCAATTTATTCTAAATAATATAACCACTGAAATATATAATAAAGTTCGCAAATGTATCATCCCAAACGCCACTGACGAGTCCCAACACGCAATCTCAACTGCAATTGTGCAGTTTTACCTAAGTGCGTCTCGATTTTCTTCTAACACAATTTTTACTTATTTATTTATTTGTAAAAAAAAAAAATAAAAAGAAAAGATAAATGTGTAATAGATTGAAAAAATATTTAATTAATTTCGTGAAGTAAACACACTAGCCTATGGACGATCACAGGATTCGAAAGAATTCACCGATCGTGCGCAACTACACAAGCACATTTAACCGAATGCTCCAACAGATATATTTTTTGTTTTTCTAAATTATGAACCTATTACAAACTATGATTAACACTTTGCACATTCAAATTGAATAATGTTTCGATAAAAAGAAAAAAAAAACTAACTTTATTTAAAAAGTGTAAACAGCCACACTAACACAATCATTCTATGCTGGATCTCTTAATCACACTCCACCAGGGTGCAGAAAGTCTTAACTAGAGAGCATACCTCGGGGCACCTCTGACACCCTAGTTCAACCACGTTTTCTAAACTTACATTCTATAATACCACCTTTATCTAAATCCTTATTCTAAATCCACCTTTTCCATATTTCAACCCTCGATTTTTCTCCGTTGTTGCATGATTTTTGTACGGCGTTGCGAAATAATCAATTAGAATAGGTATTGAAATTGTATGAAACCGACGCCGTTCAAAATCAAATGATTAAATTGACCCGGGGTTTTTTCAGAAAATCAAAATTTTTATCCGACTTTGTGGCTTACTATTTTTTAACGGCACTACGTGTTTTCTCATTATTTTCGATGGATCTATAGGTGGTAAGAATGCCGTACAAAATCATTTGATAAAAAAGCACCCGGTTATTTTGTGCTTTTTAATTCTCACCTGCACTCAGTTGGACAGCTTACAAGTAACGGCATAGTGCTAAAAATTATTATTTTATGCCCCTATATCGTCCCATATAGATTTCCTGGGGGATCAGATGACCCATCGATTTTTTAGGTCGGACCTGTAATCTATAAGGTTACGTAACAATGCTGTAATCGACTGCCAAAGCTCAAGCCTAGCGACATCTGTTAGAAAAACCGGTATGACTTTCCGGTACACCTGATATTTATCTGAACATTGAATGATACATTAATTAAAAACTATCACGAAACGATTTACAGTACACACTACCTAATACACACACACACACAGGTGTAACGTACACCTTTTACCAACCTTGTACCAATTTTTTCTCACCCATACGTGTAACACTTGGGTAACACGCATCAATGAGAACGAAGAGAGCATAGGGGGGAAGAAAAAGGGGGAAATATTATATTAGAAGTTGAAAATCCTGATCTAGAAAACATAATTAACATATATAAGTAGATCAAAAGATTTTAATAAAAATTCATTTAAAGTAGCTAAGGACTCTACAAATCATTTAGTGAATAATGACTTAAAAAAGCGAATGAAAAAGATGATTTACCCCGTATAAAACTATTATAGTTTCCAGGTAAAGTAATGTTAAAAGATTCTATGATGATAATGCATATTTTTTGCAAAACCTCGGACGACTCTTTCATTAAATGGCTGTTCTAATTAAAGAACTGGGCTTTAAGCTACCACTTAATTGCCAGAATCAATTCGTTCGCGAATTTGGTTTGTCTTCTAGCTCATTTATTGATAATATTGAAGTACTGATATATTGAGATAAATCACGATTGAAAAACTAATTACGAAGAAATGCATATAAAATAGTTTTTACATGCTTTCTTTGATGAAATCAAGTAAATGAATGCTTGATTTCACCACTACTGACACGAATAACCACGCAAAGAGAAAAAATAAGTACAATAATGAATTGAAATGTTAATTAAGTGAATTGAAACCGATGAAACAAGAATACTCTGACCTAATCTAAAATAAATACACTCATAAATAAAAATCACATATACTGGGAATCATTCATGAGCAAAACCAAAGATTTTACTCACGGTCGCTTATGCTCGTTTCGGACAAAACACATCTACGAATACAACTAAGAACCCGTGCCGATATTGGATCTTTCATCCTCGGCATGATTGGGCACTGGAGGGGTTTTATATTTTTTCACTCACTATTTACTAATTGTTACCATAAAAATAGAATAAAAAATGAAACATGAACAATTGGCATTCTGCGATGGTTCTAGAACACTCGTCTCCCTCACTTTTGGTTGAATGATCTCGTGAAGTTGATTTAAATTGGATGAATTGTTAAATCGATAAATCGTTAAATCGTTGAATCGTTGATTAATCTGTAATTAAAAATACATTATAATATTAATTATGTTTCATATCATTAAAAACATCTTTTATGAATGAAAATCATAAATAAAAACAATCATGATTTAAAAAATAAATGAGAAGTAATAATTAAGATTACGAAATAATACCAACCGTTGATTTATCTAGACGAAGCCCCATATTCGTTGATAAAGATAATCCAGAAGAAATGAAGATGTTAATTCACACTTTCGACCATGATAATATTTTAATCGAAAACGCAAATCCTTTTCTACTGAATTAGCCGAAAGTGTGCTACTGATTCTATTCACGTACCGAACAAATTGTATTTTAACAAGAATATTTAAACAAATTCTTGCATTGATTTTAATTGCTTCCGAGCTTATCAATTATTTTTAAAGCAGTCTATGCGATTGCATATTAAAAAATGCAATTTCGTTCAAAATAAACACTGATTTTAAGATTGCATTTTACGCAATCGCAACTGAAGCTCTGAAAATCAAAGTTTAGTTAAAGCAAGTCAAAGCGTACTTCTGTTTTTTTATTATGTTATAAATGAAATCTACTTAATATACTAATCATTTTAAAATCTAATTACTTAAACTACGTATTTCAAAAATTTTGGAATCGTGCTAATATTTTTATATGCTAATTATTAATAATAAAAATTATTCAAAAGATATAACCACAAATTTGTAAACTATATGAAAAATAAGATAAAAAACAAACGAATAAACATCACAGTGAATTCTATCTTTCAAAGAATAAATTTAATATTGATAAGGTTATTTTTACAGAAGTATAATAATTGCGTTGATACCTATAGGAAATAATAGATATAGCAATAGTGTAAAACTAAACAAGGTACAAAATTTATAAATAATCATTTGAACAATTAATTAGAATCGATTGAACGTGTCTTGAATTATTGATGTCAATTTAATACCGTAATAGATAAACTGTATTTAAATAAATAAAATTTAAACAACAATCCCAATGTGTAATTAATTAATTAATTTAATAAATCATTTCATTCGTATTACAATTAATTAACGAAATGAGAAATTAGAATTTTCTAATGCATTGAACGTCAGCCATTGGTCCGACAGTGCTTACGTTGCACCATACAAATTTTATGAATATCTAAGCAATATCGGTTACCGGATTTCACCATGGGGAGGTTGCTGCGTCAGAGATCCATTTAGAAATTAATAAAATCTCAAAAATTAAAGGAAAGAAAGAAAGAAATATTTGATTAGTATGATTTTAATGTGATGATAGATCTTCAACGGTTCTCCTGAAACCATAAAACGAATACCATATGAACCATAAACGAAAGTCTTTTTAAAACCATGGAAAGAATACGATGGTAGTAAACGTCTTTCTGAAACTATAAAAAAAAATAAAATTATGGTAAAAATCCTTTAAAAAACTTAGAAAAACATATGATTTATTAATTCCGATAACAAATCTTTTTACATAATTTCAAGACGTGTACACTATCAATAATGCAACAACCTATAAATCAAATGAAATTTAATTAGATATCCAAATTCTGTATTAAAATATTATTTAATTACGCAATAATAAATTGTTACACGGAGCTCAAGCACGTACGTCTTGTCCCTGTGTTATATCGTTCAAAATCAAAATAAGATACGTCGTATGTGTGAGTAACCCCTCCCCTCGATTTCTCCTTAAGGGGGTATTCTGGTTTAGAGGCATGAATTTTAGGTACCCTTTCAAGTGCAATAACAAAAAGACGAATAATATTTTCACTATCTATAATGTTACAAGATATTTATTAATATTTCAAGAATACATGAAAAAAAAACAAAATAGTGAAAAAATTTAAAATTGAAAAAGATATAGGTTGATGAAGCGGGGGGTCCCAAAAAAATGGTGGGCGACGGTTGTCACGATTGCAGCTCTTCTAGTAATCCGAAATAAAAAAATAAAAAAGATAATTAATTTAGAATAATGCCGCTATCGTTTGAAATAAAAGAATGGAAAAAAGTTTTTTTTTTCGTTAAATTACGGCTGTCTGAAAAAAAAGATACATTATTTTTACCACTTTTTTTACTTTTCCGAATTTTTTAAAAATAGTAGAAATTAAAAATTTTTGTAAGAATTTATTTAGTACGATAGAGAAATGCATAGAGAAGACTCTTACCAGATTTCAAGTAAATCGGTTTAGTAGAACTTGAGTATCATGACAACCGTGAAAAAAAGCAGTTTCGAGAAAAACGCGTTCAAAGTTTCGCGTAATAAGGATAGGATACAGGATACTGCGTCACTAAAACAGCTATATCTCCGAAAATAATTTGAATTTTGAGAAATCCTCTTAAGGACATATTCTTAAAAGGTTAAGCTTTGAAAATATATTTAAAAAAAAAATCGATTCTTTTCAGTTTCTAAACCAGAATACCCCCTTAATAGATCTTTCGGAAATGTTTTTTTATGTATACTTGATAAATAGATTTTGCCGAGGGATATAAATATAATCTACCACTCTTTCTTTATACATTCAATAACAAGGAGTATTACTACTAGTAACAATGAAAAATATATATGCAGGTATTAAATAAGCTCCTGTAAATAAAAAAACATAACGTAAATGTATTGAAAACTATTTTTTTTCTACCAACGTATTTTTTATATTTCTAATGATAGATTTTTATTTATTTCTGATTATTTAGATGATTTATAAATATAGAAATGTATACGTATATGTTTGTATTGGTTCTTTGATTGAAATAATTTTAGTAATAATTATTAAATGTAATCTCTTGAATTTTTGATAAACTTAATTAAAATGCATATACATATTAAAATATATATTAAATATATTATGTTACTAGGTAATTTAGATCATTAATAAGTATATATATATATATATATATATATTGATTATTCGATTAAATTTATTAAAAAATAATTTTTAAATAAATCTCAAATTTTTTATAAATCTAACTATAATACATATATATACACATATTTAAATAGAGAACATATTCTAGTTTTTTCTTAAAATTTTACCAGCATATTCTATATAATTTTTATGACTTTTTAAGTAAAACATTTATAAATTTATGTCTCTATAACAATTATATTTTACTTGAGATATGTTTAGAAAAAATACGTTAAGACAATTACATTGTAAAATAATTATTTATTAGAAATATTTAATGTTATATCCCATAAAAATAATTTTAGAAATAGAGAATCCTATCATAAAAAATATATAATAAATTTTGATGCTCAGTTAGATTTTATTTTCCGTTAAATAAAGCATTTTTAAAAATAATTTTTAATAATGACATTTTTGCACTTTTCGTATCGCATTTTAAATTGTTTATGCCTGTTGTCTGGTTATCGCGTATCTCCCCTGTCGTCTTTCACAAGTCTTGACCGATCGATATTTCCCCGTTTCTTCCCTACGACTAGAATAATGTGATCCTCTCAAAACCTTTCACTTTTTGTCTCATTTGAAAATTTTCGGTACCCTCTCAAAAAAAGTTTTACCTTAACAAGGATTTAGTTAGCGTACATACGTAAATAATATTACCTTTGTCAGAATAATTAAAGATTTTGTTTTTATTATTTTTTTCACTTGCTTTTAATATGTAAATTTAAACTTTATGATTGTACCTTTCATATTGCGAGGAATCGATAAGGAAAATAACATTTCTGAAAAGAGTTTATAATTCTCTTAAGAAAGAACAAAGTCATTATTAATAATAAGTAATTTTAATTATCACTATAAATAATATTATAAACATATGTGCCACATAATTATGAGAGTGGTTTAAATCAAAATAAAAAATTAAAATAAGTTTAACAATTATACCACATCACATTATTTTAAACTAAATTAATTCAATGTAATTATTGTCAGAAAAATGAATCATTCGATAGTACATGTTATTTCAACACATTATACGGAATTCATTTAGTGTTCAAATATAATCCTTTAAATATTTCGAAACAAGAAATATGTGACTTACAATTAGATATCATTTTCATAATTACGAACTCATATAATAACGACAGTAATAATAATTAACAGATAAAATATGAATCAAATTGATCGTGATTATGGTAATTTTCTAATATTGAAAGAGTATACGTTATAACAGCTCGTTTGCAAATAAGATAACTCTAAAGTGTTTCCAGTTCCGAACATAAAATCACGAAAAAAGTAAACAAAAGTTAACACTCGTTTGAACTTTCAAACGTATATGTATGTTTCTTCAAAATATAAACATATAATCTAAACAAATGTCCCCAGTCTCGCGTGTATACTTCTACGATACGGATCGTCGTTTACATCAAAGATTTTTTAAACGTTTTTTATTATCCTATGGATTTTCGAGTTTCGTGATTCATGTCAGACAACGTTATAAAATATTAGTGAGTACTTTTACATAAGAAATACAATAGTCGTGTAATGACGTATAAGGGCGTAAGTTAATCTGCCGCTGGGTTTTGCCCAAGCTAATGAACTATAAATAAGGGTTGGAATATTTGCAGAAAGTGGACAGCCACACTTACTGACCCTCGGTAATTAAAATCCCGTCCTAAATCAGGACTAGAGACCAGATTAGACAACCCTTTCTTCTTCTTTTTCTTCTTCTTCTTCTTATATGTCTCAGCTTAATCCAAAATCTATGAAACCCTTCAAAGAGGAATACAGGAAATTCTTCTATAATACGGTATCATTCTTATAACATAGTTTCGAAATAATATAATAGAAAAATTGATGAATATGTATATCTTTTTAGAACGAGATACAACATTGGAAACAAGGCTTTGTTATAACAAATTAGAAAACAATTGTGAATATATTTTTTTAAAACACAATATTCTTAAAGCTACTAAAATTGTAAATTTTATCACATGTTTTATTTAAATGTTAATATAAATTAATTGTTATATTGTGGATAATATTTCAATAACAACTACATACTCTTCTATAACATAATTCTTAAATCACTAAAATTTTGGAAATATATATATTAATATTTAAATTTTAATGAAAATGAATTCTTAAATTACATAAAATGTTTCGATCCCAGATAACGTTTTATTTCGGTAGATCAAATTTAACATATAACGAAATTCCAACTGAAATATAATTTTAAAGTTTCTTATAACACAGCTTTGACGATTCGAATTAACCATGTTATAGGAGGGTTACGTTTATACTTTAGTTTCGTGACTTCATTTTCATTAAAAACAATTTTCTATTTGCAATGATAGTATAATAAAATCATTTGATTTAACTTTTATCATTAAATGTATAAAAGAAAATCAAATGTTATATGCATTTGGTAAAATCGTTTAAATTTTTAACCTCTTTTAAGTTAACAACGAGATAAGTAAGAAAGCAAAAAAAAAGAAAAGAACAAGAACATGTCAGTGAAATAAGAAAAGGGGAATTATCTAACCTTCTTCTTATTGCGTGTCGTTCCGTCGAATTTCCCATTGGAATCAAGAAAATGTAGTATGTTCATTTCGTTTCTAACCGTAGAAAGAAAGGAATTTACGGTGTATTCGTTTTAGTCCTTGCAATTCCGTTTCCGTTAATCCACCTGCAAAGCGTGCAGTTAATAATCTGCGTCGAGGGAGAGGCGACTACGTTCGTGAACAAAAAAAAATAATAAAAAAAATACAAGAGGTTAGAAAGTAATATGTGTATAGCGAGACGATCGAACCGTGTGTCGTTAGATCACGCCATATGAATTTTAGATTAAGAAGAAAGAGTGGGGGATATATTATAAAATTATTTGTATTAATATTCTTAAAGATTTTTTTATTTTACTTTTTTTTTAAATTGAATTTGACTCACTTAGAAGATGACTCCGTTGTAGGAACAATTATATTGAAAAGAGAAAAAAGAATATATCGTAAAATGTATTTAATTTATCTAGATAAAATTATCTTCTCTTTACTCATTTAGGCTTTTCGGACAAGGTAATACTTTCTCTTAGCAAACGACATAGCGGCTGTGTCCACCCTCGCAGAGCTTGTTAATGAGCTTAATAAACCCTCGTGTAATTCCCTCGTCGGACAGGAAGTTTAGATTCCTACGATACAGCAGGGATGGTGTATGAATATAATCTTTTTGTTGAATAGTCAACAAAAGTTTCAATGTTCAAATATATTTAATATAATATTTGTAATATTTATACTAATAATTTTTAATTAAATTACTATACACGTATAAAAGTAAATGAAGGTTACGTATGATAACGATATTTTGAACTAATCAATTAGATCATTTAAAAATTAATAGAAGTCATGTATTTGGATTGTTTTGAGTAGTTATCGAACAATAATTCATGGGACATAGTTCATTAGGTGGTGTACAGATCGTCAATTAAGGTCACAGCTTTCTGCAGCACTGCATACTTTCGCGAGTAGTGGGGAAAGTAGCTTCAACGAGTTTATACCTAATACTTTGAGAAGAACATCAAAAGGATAATGTTCGAGGTACCTGAATCCTACAATACCTTTTCCTTTCACGCTAGCTTTATCCAATTTAAACGAATGAGCTTTAAAACAAAAAGCTTTTACCTCGTTGAGACCCACTCGTAGGAATGGTAAGACGATCAAAGCTTTATATTTCTATGTATTCATATTAATGAACACTTTACTTTACAAGTATTGTTTTCATTAATATTTCTTCTTTTTATAATGAAAACTGATAACGTAATTTATTAGTGAAATCTGGAATATTCGTTTCTAGGATTTTTATAGATCTGTTTAACAAGTCATTAATTTCATATAACTTAACGTATCGAATTTGGGTTTATTAATTGACATACTTTTTTCAACATATGTATGTCTTAATTAGTTATGAATAATAATTATTTGCTAACAGTAACAATCATATTTCGTATTATTATGTATTCATATTATATTTTTATTACTACCAAATAATCGTAAAAATAACGAACGATCATTTTATCGAAAATCAATAGGGTCGCTGTATTGAAGTAACAAAAAACGATGGAATTGATCATTTTTGTAATGATTTGAATTTTATTGGCAGTTGATAACAAAATATCGTTATTGCAGGGAACTACCTATTCCGAACAGTTTGAAACTTCTACTGTTAACGTTTCCTAGTTTATCGACACAGTAAATCGTTGCATGAACTGTATTATCAATTGAATTTGAACATTCGTCGGTAAGTAAGTTCACATAGTTTTCGTTGAAACTTTTTAGGGAAAACTTTTTATCTCTTAATCCGTATAAAACCGTTGGTAAAAAATTATCGACGTTCAACTTCTGTAAAATGCTGACAATAGCGTTACGTTCAAACATCATTTACGATCTATTCTAGTATAGTAAATATTATTCAATATTTTCTTGTATAAGTTTATTTTATTCATGTAGAGAATATTAATAATTCAAAACAATTTCAAAATGATAGGATGCAATTATCGATAATAATACAAGTGATTAATAGCAGTTTTTTATTTTAGCTAATAAACGGCATTACATGAGTATAAAACGATGAATATTTAAACATTAAAAATGTCGTATATTTATTTTTTAAGACGATAAAAACATAGTCGTAAGAATAAAATTACCATTGACTGTAGTTATAATTAGAATAATCAAACATATTTTGAAAAAACTCTAACCAGATACATCATATAATTCTTTGAGTTATCCACCAGATTATCAATTGTGAAATAAAATGTACTTGTTTTTTTTCTAGGAAACATGAAAAGAAGAACATGGAGAAGAGGATATTCGCAAGATGGAATATTTCCGTGGAGTAAGAAAAAGATATCCGGTTCGAATCGAAGTAGGATGTTCCTCTTTTTCCCGAAGGATAGAAATCTTATATTCCAGAGGCAAAGACACACCCACACTGTGCTACAGAACATCTTTATTTTATCTTAGAGCTTTAGATAGGTAAGTCCCTTTAGATATAAAAACTTCCTCTTTGATCTTACATCCATCCTTTTTTTTTGGTGGAGCATAAGCTGTACCACCATTATATGATAGCTGGTAGAGAGAAAATCGAGGGCATATCCTGCCCAAGCAAGTAAGCAAGCAAGGAAGCAAGGAAGCAAGGATCTCATGTTGGAACCCGGTCGGCAACAATGGCACTGGGCTATCCTGTGCCATTATGTTGCATGGAGATCGCGTTACCGGCCGATACGATCTTGCGCGAACGCGCTTTCACCAGCTTTCAGATTTTATCGTTGTCCCTTCGCATGAATGGCCAATTTTTTTCCTTTTCGTTGCACACCAACGCATATATCTACGCGCATATTAACACACATACATACATATACGAAAAGAGGAATCGCTTTGAATTTCGCGATACCAGTCGAAATATCGATGAGTTATCTCTGTTCTCCTATCGTACCTTTAATTGTTGCTACAGGATGTTACTGATACTACCTCGTTCATCTTTTTTGTTTTTTTTTTCTTTTACTTTAAATTTTTCATTTCATTTTAATCCATTGCACTATGAAGTCAATTCCGGCGTAACAAAACTATTAGGAGATTCTTTTTAAAAAGTATCTCTCTCATACTCTTTTTTATTACAAAATATATAAAGTAAATATTTCAATTATGATATTGTCAACTCTTTATAAATAATTTGAACAATTTTTTTGTTAATGAAATCATAAATTTTAAATACTTCAAGCATTTTTTTCAAACCTAGAATGGGATACAAAATTTAATCAGAGTTATCAGAAAAGAAACTAGTCAAATAAATATAGCGCTGATAATGCGGAAATAACTAATCAACGTGCATCGATATGACGGATATATTTATTTTTATTTTTTATTCTCTAACAAATTTATTAAGAATATTATTGCTTATTAGATACATCATCAACGTATATTGCAGAATTTTTAACGAATACTCTTCCATCGTAGATAGGTAACGTCCGTTTGCGTAATGATACAACAGAATCGAAAATACGCATCGCTGGTATAACACACGATACTATGCATAATACATGCATACCTACCTATACACGCATGCATTTATATATATATATATAAATGCATACGCACATAAATACATAGATTTGGATTTTATTCGTACGCCAGAATCCTTACTCCGGTTTAAATACAATAGTGATATAACATGGCGTCACGCATTATTTGCATTATTGTATTTTCAACATAAATATATAATCGTTCGTATGGCATAGAGGCGTGGACGAGATCGCAAGAGTAAAGGAGAAGAAATGAAGTGGTGGTAGAGGGGGAGGGGAAGGGTAACAGGGGGAGTGTGTGTTTACATATCGCCCGATGCGTGTACAGATCAATAACCGAGGATATAAATGGCCGAATAATTTTCGACGTATCGCTTTTTTCCTCGCATTGGAAATATATACGCGTACGTATATATAAATATATATAAATATTTGTACATGTATATGCACATGTACGTACATAATGTATGTATAAAATGTATATAAAAATTGATATATTTATTTGTATTCATATGTATTGTATACATATAATATAAGTATGTATGTATATAAAATATATTTATATATGTATAAGGATATGTATGGTACAGGGGGAGGGGGCAGGAGGTATAAGCCGTGGATGAAATTACGCGTTAGTACGTACCATACAAAAGTGTCGGGCGTGTATTTGTCAGTAGTAGCAGGTAGTACCGTCGGCAACGACATTATTGGCGGATGCGATCGCGCGCTCTTTCAGCGGCTTCCAGATTTTATCGGCGCTGTGCGCATGAATGGTCGATTTTTTTTTCGGTACAGCGAAACCAGAGAGGTACTGATTCGTAACCAGAGTAAAATAGCAGAGTGCTCGTCGATCGCGGCAGCAGCAGCAGCCGCAGCAGCAGCAGCAGCAGCAGTCTGCTTTTTCTTTCTCTCTCTTTTTCCCTCTCACCCCCCCAACCTACCACCCTTCACCCCTCCCTCTCTCTCTCTTTCTTTCTCGTTCGCTACTGCTACCAGCCGCCATCCTTTTTCTCCCCTTTTTACATTTAGAATGTATTCACTCGAAACTACCCGGTAATTACTTTCATCCGCATTTCGGTATTCGTTGCAAGAGCCATCGAGAGCTATCGCCAAATTCAATTTAGATAATACGAGCATGCACGAGATGCTTTCTCGTTCATTTTATCCCTCTTTCTCTTTTTTTCCCTTGTTCTTTTTGTAAATGCAAGGATGAATAATATGTAGCTTTTTCTATTTACCCTCTCTCTTTCTCTCTCTGTTTCTCTGTTTCTCTGTTTTTATCGCCTTTACACTGGCTACATCGAGAACACCGCGAATTCGTTCGAGTCGGAAGAAAAAGAAAATCGTCGCTACCATATGCGAAAGAAATAGTGTGTGTGTGTGTGTGTGTGTGAGAGAGAGAGAGAGAGAAAATAGCGTAGGAGAGATACTAGCTCGGATATTATTTTTCGAATGAGTGATATACGATCGTAGGCCCACGATTTACAGAGTTACAATGCTGCATGCCGATTGCTTCGTTTTTATGCTTCGGAAAAGACAGTCCTTTCTATCCTTCTCTTCCCCTTTTTTAGTTTCTCTATCTTTCTCTTTCTATCTATCACGTGAGTTATTTTCTTTTTTATTCATCTTTCATAAAAAATAAAATACCTTTTTTTTTACTCTCTTCTTTTCTTCGTTTTACTCAAAGATCGTGTCCTCTTTCGCTTGCGTATATTTCAGAGACAGAGAAAATCGTCTTTTTTAACAATTGTCCTTTCGTTTTTTATCCTGCATTTTTCTTCTTTACGTCCCCTTTTTTTTCTTAGTCGTTTGTGTTCCTTTTTTTTTTATTACTCTTTGGTTTTCCTTCAATGCATTTCCGTAAATTTTTTTTATCTACAAGATGATCCAACAGCTTCCAGAATTCTTACGTTTGAGGATTGAGTTTCTTACCTTATGAAAGAAAAACACGTTAAAGTAAAAAAAAAGGAAGTAAAATATGAAGTAGCCTGTCGAATTGGTTAAAGTAGTAGGTGGTTTTAACTTCTTTAGAATTTTTCCACTTAAAAAGATGGTTACCTAAAAGGTTAGGTATGCTTCTTTATTCTTCCATTCTTTTTTTTTTACCATAATCTGTTGTTCGTCTTTACAACATACCGGCGGGTAACCACGTGGGTTTTTTATTGCGATCATAAAATACACCTCTGATCGTCGTTATTCGTTAAAGCTTGGAAAAATTTGGTTCTATGCTACCCTTTTTTGATGACTTCGAAGCGAAAAGATTCTATTATGTTGGGTTTTTTGGTTCCTTTTTTTTATTAACTCCAATATCTCTCTTTCCTTCGGTTTTCCTGTCTTATTTTTTACCGTCTGAACGATGACTAATAACAGACACGTGCGGCAAGATTAAAAAATCAAAGTAAAAAATGGGATCAAAAAGTTGCGACTAAAGCGGTATAAAGATGTTGGTCTAAAACTTGCATTAGGAGTTATCATCTTCCACGAGTCTGTCGTGCCTAATCGTTGTTGACGATCATTATTGGCACATTTTGTAGAAAAACTAAATGAGAACAGAAAAGAAAAAAGAATAGAAAGGGTAAGAAATGAAATTTAGTTCTTTTTTTTTTTTACAGAATCGTACGTAACGATTGAAGCTAGGATATCATCGTAAATTTTATTAATTTACATAATTGAATGTACGCTGCACTAGCATGATTTATTTGCACATTATCCGTTTAATTATTATACATTATTTATTCGATTATTATACATAATTGTATTAATTATTTCTATAAATATTTTTTCTCAAAAACCTTTAATTTGAATAATTCGAAAAAACTGAAATGCAAAAATATAAAATAATTGATACTCCTTGGATCAAAAGAAATGGAAAAATATATGCTGTTGATAACTGATTTACGAATTGTCCATCTTTTAGGGAACCATGGATCTAGGCACTATTTCAAAACTACTCGCTGTGCGTTTAACTTAAGAAACGAAGGAATATCCGTACTTCGTTCGTCAGAACGTTTAGAAATGTTAGAAAAAAGAAAAAGAAACCTCCTTTAACCTCCACCTCCTTCTTTGAGTGATCTACTGCTTTTAGGTTGTGTTTACGCGCCGATCAGTGCCGCCAATTTCCCTCTTCCTACCACCCTCTACCCACCTTTGGTAAAAGACAGAAAGAGAGAGGAGGAGGAGGAGAGAAAGAAAGAGAGAGAAGAGTTAGAAATGGACGTGCAACAGCTGTTACCGTCACTCCCGATAGAGACTGGCACGCGTTGGCTTGCGTATAACGTTCGTCGAGCACGTACGACTTATGCCAGTTAGAAAGGACGGATATTGATTGTTCTTCGACATTTTTCAAGCGACCCGAGTACAAAGACCTTCGTTTGAAACAAATCTTTTTCTCTCTCTCTCTTCCTCTCTTTCTCTCTCTCTTTTTCTATTTCCCTTTTCTGTTTTTCCTTTGGCTGGTATTTGTCATTATACGTCGGGACACGCGAGAGACCAGATCTCTCTTTTGCTTTTTCCCCAATCTATTATCCGTTACATGTAATAGGATATAACGAAAAGCAAAGTTTTTTGTGTTAAAGGGAAATAGAGAATGTGTCGGTTGTATTCTAACAAGGAAGAGAAATACCGCCAGCAATAGGAGTAGGAGAAATAGGTGATGGTGGTGATGGTGGTGGAAGACAGGGAGCTTTGAAAATGGGATACTGAGAATGTGACTCTGATGATACTGAGAGAGAGAGAAACAGTGACAAATCATGGAGGAGTTGTTCGTACTTTACTAACTTAAGTGGTTGGCGGTCACCTAACATTGAAACCAAAGCACCGGATGTCGTCGATCGACTTCTTCTAAGACGATTTGCAGACTCCTAAGAGAGTTAGGAAAATGAGAAACCGAATGTGTATCTGCTGTACCAACTGTCTAGACTCCTAACAGTTGCAACAACACAGGCACGTGCTTTCGAAGCTAACAAAATTTGAGATATTCTTATTTAAGCAAAACCACATAAATACGTTTTATTAACAATCCCATTGTTAATTCGTTGTAATATAAAATTTAACAAACCTAACCTTTTCCATTAATATGAAATAATATATTTTCTTTTTTTTCTTCTTCAACATACATATTTCTCTATAAAAATTTCTATACAATCTCGAAAGGATAATCCTACTTGTTGCCAACGAAATAAGTATAACTTTCTTTCCAAAAAGAAAGAAAAAAAAACCATTTTTATATAAAGAAGATGAATAAGAGCATTGAGAGAAAAATCAGAACTCATGGTTGCTTTCTTCGCGATTCGATTCGCTGGTTTTACGATGACTAGAGTATCGCAGGTAACGTGAAAGGATCTAACGGCATTGTCCATTTATCGCGGCTTCTACGAAAGAAACGCGAATGCACTGGCAACTGCAGTGTTTACTGACAGAATTTGGTCGGGCCCTCGAACTGTGGGACTTCTTAAAGGGAGTAGGGTAAATTTTGCTCTCTTTCTCACTCTCTCTTGATCTCTTGATCTTTTTTACTCTTCTGTTATAACATCTTTCTCACTCTTAGAAATGAGTGCCAGTAGCAACGGCGTTGACACGCGGGGTGACAACATAAATATAATGTCACGCTTCTACGCTTGCCAATAGGAGGGGAATTCGAGATATAGAAGGAGATGAAAAACATATACAGAAGCTTCTACTTTCCTTCTCCCCCCTTCCTCTTTTTCCCTCACGTTCTCTCTATCTCTTTTTCTCTCTCTCCATTTCTTCGTACGTTTCTTTGAAAGCCTTCTTCAGGCCCCATATGAAAAAGGGGCGCATATGACATACACAGCCACTGGGATTTTTATGGGCCGCATGAAAAATGAGGTTAGCCTATATCTATACTAACGTCGATCTCCTTTTCTTTTTCTCCAAGCTCTTCGATGCGCGTCGCGTAAAGAGTGAAAGAGAGATAAAAAGAGAGACAGAGAGAAAGAGAGAGAATATCTCTCAATATTTTGGCACTCCACGACACTAGCGTGTCTTTTCGTAGAGTTACGATAGTAACCATTGTCAACCTGGAATCCGGTTTCTTTTTTCTATCGTTGAAATTATTCTTTGTATTCTTGCATTATAAAAAAAGATAATATATATTTTCATAACGTTAAATATTCAAGTTACCTTTCGATATATTATCTTATTAAAATTCGTATATTTTTCTTTAACACGGTGTTCAGTTGGATATTGTTTATATTATAAAAATTATTAGATTACTTTGTTTCAATCATCGAACAGAACTACTCGAAAAGTATTATGGGGTCTACCACGAGAATACATTTTATTTCTTTCTAGTTTCCCTTTCTTTATCTTTCATTCACATGCAAGACCCAATTATATATTATATCGTTAGGGCCGTTCCTTTGAAAGATCCCGTCAATTCTACGGGAGATCCGTTCTGCTCGAGGCACAATGCCGTCCGTGACATCGTTTACGCGCACCCCCCGCGGTCTGCCACGGGACGAATGGGCCTTATGACGATGACGAGTACGATGTAGAACGTAGGGACACCCGTGACGAGATATCTTCATTACCTTGTGGCTCGGAACCCTCCTTTTCGCGTTCTCGCGTTCAAATGGCTCGTTCTACTCGAAGAATCAATTTGACCTACCTATATATATATATATTTCTTTGCTAGTACTATAGACTAAATCGTCCAGCCGGATACGCTTTCATATTGCACGAGGGAACTCTTCGATCCTTCTTCTTGCGTAAAGATTTCAGCCTACCGAAAGAAAGTTTTTTTTTCTCTTTTCGATTGGCTCCATAGAGTATTATGAAAAAAAAGAAAGAAAGAAAAGTATCATCCGAGATTTTGGTAGAAATTATCAGCGAATTGGAAAATTATCTTGTTTGCGCGAATAATGATTCGTCTGACAATAGGGAATATAACGTAGGATTTTTATTATTTAAATCTTTCAACCTTTAGTTAATATGTTTTTTTATTATACAGGGCGTTCGCATATTCCTACCAGTAGGTATATTATTTAAAAAATAATATATTATAATATATTATAATTAATATTTTATATCAATTATCGTAGTGAAAGTTGTACCATTTTCTTTCGTAATGTAAAATTAAGAAAATATTTAAATAAAAAATTCATCTGTTGGAAAGAAAGAAAGAAAAAGGAAAGGAAATTATCATTCGATAATGTAGCTTGATTTTTGTGTTTTAAATCGTAAGTTCTATGATGGTAAAGGCTACCTGGAAAAGGTATAAAGAAAGATAAAAATATACACACACATATTCATATATAGATATATATAGAAAAGAGAGAAAGAAAGAGAGGGTTAAGAGGATGAGAAAAGAAGAAAGAGGGGTAGAAAAGTCCGTAGTGCGGTGCCTTGGTGGCCACGGGTGCGGTACGAGTCCCTCCGTAACGAGGGCCAGCCTTTATGGCCCGTAAAGATACGTGCCGTCCAGTTTACGTTTTTCTTTCCCTCTGTGTCTACTCCTCTTTTGGTTCCCTTTTCTTTCCCTCTCGAAACTATTGTCTACTGTGCGCGCTACTCGACGTTACGCAAAGCTCACGTAGGAATAGTAGGGACATTTCAGGTCCCCTATTGAGATGGCAAAATCCTCGAAGTTCACCGTCACCACCACCATCACCACCATCGATACAATTTCTTAATACGTGTGTATATGTGTATTACACACTCATACTCATCGTCATTGAGTGAACACACATCCTCTCTCTCTTTCTCTTTCTTTTTCTACTATTCTCGTTTTCTTTTTCTTTCTGTTCACCCTCCCCTTGTGCAAGTAAAGAACTCGCGTTCTGTCCACGAGTGGCAAAATTCCCTTGGGGACAGTTTTATAATGCGAGCCGTGATTCCGCGTGATTGCTCGGGCTGTTCTCTTAAGTTAAAAAGAGGGTATGCTATTTTGTGAGAAGAAGAAATAAAAATCCTTCGATTTTTATCTTATGTGATACGATATTGAAGGATGATACTTATTGTTGGAATTTTAGTTTTAAAGGAAATAACATGTTAATGTTATGGATAAATCTTTATATATTTTTTTCTTTTTTTAAGTGAAACTTTTTAGGCGACGGTAACGATATAATTTTATGAAACGACACGAAAAGAGAGGCAGCATAAAGAGAGACAGAGAAAGAGAGAGAATAAGATGAAACCTATTGTCGATCTATAGTTGAACGAGATTATGAGAGATTTTAGTGTTAGTGTATGTGTGTTGTATACACTATACGTTGATCGATAAATATTGGGAGATGCGTTTGTTTATGGAAGGATAAGTGGGGATGTGATAAACCTTGAAAATGTTTGATATACTTTAAAAGATTGTTAATTAATCAAAGGAAATTAATATTGTAGTCTAAAAACATGAAATACAAATACAAACGCACTGTCTTCTTCGAAATCTACTGTTAATCTTGTTCATTGTACTTTATAAATTCAATTGATGTTAGTTCTACAAGAAAGTCATATAAATAAGAATAAATAAACAAATTTTAATCGACTTTCATAGATCGAGTCTGTTTATTGTTAGATTTCGAAGAGAACGTTAAGTTGAAATTAAACTCCGTGCTTTCAGACTATAATATATATATATATATATATTCTTTGATTAATTAATAATCATTTAAGATATATCGCATACTTTAATGTATTTCATTAATATTTTAGATTGTTTAAACTAATATACATTGGTTTTTTCCGTTTTTGGCTAGTGACTACTTCGAATTGAATACTTTCATCTAATAAAATATCAGGTTGAAATTGTTTAGTTAAAATATAGTATAAGTAATTTTTAAACAAATGTACCTTTTATATTATTCTTACTTTAATAGATATTAAACTGATTCTGATATTAAAAAACATTTAAATAATAGTAAAAACAAAGGATGATTTTTAGACATGAAACAACTGGTTATTTCTCCTGTTTTTGCAGTTATACCAATATATAATATATAATATTAAGAGATACAAAAAAAAATATGTTTCGTGTACATTATTTTCGTATTTGTTTAATTCATTTATCATAAATAATACTTTGAAGTTAAACTCATTAAATATGTAATACTATAAAATACTAATGTATTTATTTTTAAATTTTCTTTATTCTAAATACGCTATATCAACAGCTTTCAAACAAAAATATTGTAATTATAATGATGTACAGATTCATTTTTATTGCTCGTGAAGGCTATACATAATCTTTTACTTTTTTTTTATTTGAATAACAAATCAATTTTATATACAGTGTATTTATGTTCAAATTTTTAAAGGTGATTTATTTTTGATTTAAAATTAATTATACATGTTAACGAAGATTAATAAATGAACTACTGTTAAAAATAATAATTACAGTGATTACTTCGTAAACAATCGAAATACTTATGAAGCCATAAAGTTGATCATTGTTCGAATATTTTTGGGAGTCCCTCTTTCTACCGACGGATGAGCACGTGTTTCGTTCGTATTCGTGTTCGTGTTCGAATAAAGAATAAACTAAAATAAACTTACAATCAGTATAATTTACGTTAAATATTTTAGTTGTTCTATGTTGCAAGAAAGATTGCAAAAAATGTATTATCATCTATTTTTCTAATGTACTACGATTTTATTTATTTATTTTTATTTGTTATTTTATTCTATTTAATAAAAAGTATACGTTACGGACAAATTTTTCGTATTTCTCGTATTAGTCAATCGTTCGAACGATTCAGTAGAATTATTAATCACCAATTATATCGATGCTAATGAAGCCGCACGTCTGTAAAATTATAATATCGTCGAACTCGTGAATCCTTTATTATATCATATCATGCATTTTATAGTTCGTAGTGTACGCAGATTTGAAATTCATTGGACGATTTTACATTTTTCATAAAAAAAAGGAAAAAAAAGAAGTAAAAAAAAATGTCGTATCTTAGTTGCTCTTAATAAAAAAAACAAGTAAACGTGTCCCTCAACCCTTTTCCCTCTCCCTCTTTTTCTCTCTCTCTCTCTTCTTCTCTTATACATCCCCTCAACGGGAAATTCATTTCCCAATTAACAAAATTCTTTACATGCGAGGATTACGACGAAGGTCGTAGCCGAAGGACTACTTCTTTTTGTTTTTTTTTGTCAATTGTTTAAAAAATCTAAAGGACAAGGACGCAAAAGAAGAGAACGCGTTCGAGTGAAAAAACGAGAGACATATTAATTGGAGGATATATCATTTTGTGCCTCTCGTCCTTCCTCTTCCGGATCGCGTTTATACTCGCGCTCTACACGCCGTTTCCGCCCATCGCCGTGTAGACTCTTTTCTCTCTCTCTCTCTCTTCATTCTCTTTTGGTAGTGTATATTCTCTCTCTCTCTCTCTCTTCATTCTCTTTTGGTAGTGTATATTCTCTCTCTCTNTCTCTCTTCATTCTCTTTTGGTAGTGTATATTCTCTCTCTCTCTCTCTCTTCATTCTCTTTTGGTAGTGTATATTCTCTCTCTCTCTCTCTCTCTCTCTCTCTCTCTCTCTTAGATACGTTCACACATATACACACGTATGAACGAAACGATCCACCTTCAACACGCACGATACGTCCAACCTCACCCCTTTCTTCTCTCTTTCTCTCTGTCTTTCACCCATACTCATATAAACTCGCACACATATATATAAACGTATACATAGGGATATACATAATACACATAGGTGTCTCACGTGAAGATACACAGGTAGAGAGGTAGGTGAACTAGTAGGTAGTAGGAGATATTGAAATTAGCTGAACGTTCGCTCGTGAGCAGCGAGTACTTCGACACACACGTATATATATATCTATATGTATATATGCGTGTAAGTGTGTAAATGCGTGTGCACACGCGTTCACTCTCGAACGTGATAGAGGACGGTGGGAAGGGGTCAGGATCGGCTGAAGCTTCCATATATTCACACCGAATTAAGTCACCAACACATTGAAACTGAGTGAGTGAGTGAGTGAGCCAGTGAAAAAGAGAGAGAGAGATAGACAGAGAGAGTTTCAACGTAGCCACACTCTTTGTGAAATCGCGAGCCCTTTCACGCACGAGTCCTGCGCATCGGGGGCATCCGATCCACCCTCTCTTTCTCTCTCTCTCTCTCTCTCTCTTTCTCTTTCTCTCTTCATGTATACGTGTGCTTTGGCTTGAACAGTATGCGAGAGGGTACACACCGCGAATGCGTGTGCATAAGAACGCTACGAGTTCTCTCTCTCTCATTCTACCTCACTCTGTCTGTTGCATGTGGCAACGTACATACACGATATTCTCGCGTTAAATGAAAGTCCTGATGACGATGGTGGTAGTAGCGGTAGGGTAGTATGTTTGAATTTGGGCGGCGGTCCACCAGCAGCGTCGAGGAGCAACGCGGAAGAGGTTTACGCACGTTGCCGTGGTTTATTGTAAAACATAGGACGCGAGAGAAATAGAATGAAGGGAGTGGGTAAATGAATAAGAGAAAGAGAAAGAGAGAGTGCGGAAGGGAGAATTGTGTCTCCTTGATATCTTTTATTTTTCATCGAACCTAAAGAACTTTCCTCCCATCTCGTTTCTCCAACATCCACTCTCATACGAGAACCGATCGATATATGCTATAAATGGAGCGTAATTTATGAAGTCACTCGCGCGACCACGAGTCGATAATTTTATCGTTCGAAACTGAACGGAAGTGCCGTCCTATGCAACTGTCATTCCAATCGTGAAGTGTCCAAGAGAAGAGACCGAATTTACTGCTTTCGTAATCTCTGGATGTAGGAGAAAGAATTTGAAAAAAAAGAAAAAAAAAGAAAAAACAGAAAAGTAAAAAAAAAATAAAAGTAAAAAGTAAAAAGGCGAGGAATTTTGATTGTTCTCGACGTATCGCGGAAAAGAAGAAATTTCTATCGTAGGAATTCTTTTCCATGTGTGTGTGTACGTGTGTATAGAGAGTATGTGAATATCGCGTGAGCGCACGCGCGCGTGTGTGTACTCGTTTTGCACAGTTTTTTCCATCTCTCTCTTCCTTTCGTTTTTTCTTGTTCTTTCTTTTTCTATCTCGTTCACCCGTATATATATACATATATATATATACCCCCATCGGAGAGCAGCGTGACCGGGCTTGGCGCATATATTTCCGCCGAATGAAGTCACCACCACTATCGAACTTCCACTTCGGCACTCTTTGTGCGGCCACGAGCCTTTTCACGCGCGAGTATACCCTCGTTATTGTATCGGTCGTACGTGTGAGAGCCACCGCCAGTATCGCCAACCTCTTTCCTTCCTTTTCTCTCTCTTTCACTATGTGTTCACATGAAACTGGGGGTGAGTTGCATGTGAATGAGAGAGAACTAGATAGAAAAAGAGAGAGAGAGAGAAGGGAATGAGAATACAACGTGGCCCGTTTGAATTTGGTCGGTGGTCCACCGATACCAAAAGAGAAGAGAGATTTGGAAAAAGATAACGGCAGCTGTTCGCTCGATGCTTGCCTGCAATGCTTGCTTGCATGCTTGCATGCATGCATGCATGTATGCATACATACTTGCTTGCTTGGTATCGTCKCGTCGTCCTCGTGCGTTGTGTTCTTCGGTTTTCTCCGAGTAAACGCGTCACGTCCTGAATGCTAAATCCTGTATTAGGAATGTATTAGCCGACGATTCTTCCTCGATCTAATACCAGCATGTGGTCCTTTCTCCTATTCTTATTATTCTCTATTGTAACTTTTGATGCGGGGGTTTGGTAAGACGATTTATACGTCATATAGATAATGCATATTCTATGTGATTGGATGGAAAACGGTGTTGTTACTTAGAACGACGTTGTTACATATTCTAACATATTTCGATTTAATTTATTGGATATATCATCGTTATATTATTATTTTATTATTCCTTTTTGTCTTGTCAAATTGAACAATTTTTTTATGAACGTATAACTTTGTTTTAAAATATATTTCATTTATTATACTGGACGTATTACTATATGTTGGCTTTATCGTACATTAGAGGTGATTTCTGTATATTAAATTAAAGATATGTTTGTACAATCGTATGTTAAATATTATTCTCGTTTTCTAATTAAACTCTTTTTTTATAAAAACGTTATACGGTTTTTATAGAAACTATTCAATGTGGCCATTTTGGTTTCAATGCAACATTCCAGAAATGTTACGACGGATCTTTTCTATCGTTCAATAATACCTGACAACTGTTTTGAATACGATAACGTAATTTTTTAGTAACGTTTATTGGTTTTGTTGTAAACTAAGCACTTAAGTGCATCAACAAATAAAAATTTAACGGATTTAGATAGTCGATCCTATTCATCAAAAAATTGTTTTTAGTTCGTTGAAATGGTTTTTTTTTTTAAATATTCAACACACGACTGTATGTTCTATTTAGATAGTTAAAGCAAACGGTCAGTAAAGTTATGCGAATTACTGGAAGACAAAAATATGTCTCCAATTAAACTGATTAAATAAATTTTCTTTTTTCTTTAGTTTAATATACTAGAACTATCCCCTGAAATTATGACTACATGCGTTGAAACATCTAGTGCGTATTTGGAGTTTCTCTTCTTATAATGACCTCTGTTTGAACTATGAGGTTTCGTTTTTTAAGAGTTTCCTTTTTTATGAGATATTTTTTTAGATGTTCCCAAGCTCTTAAAAAAAATTGGAAGAAAGGAAGCAGAATAAAAAAGCATTTAACAAAAAACGTTCTTGTCAGGCTTACCCTCGTAAATTATATCATTCTGTAGTTTATCACATTGTAATGGAGCTTAACAATAGGTAAAAAAAGAAATAAAAAATAGTCTAGATCAAACTAGACTTATCCCAAAAAACAGCTCTGTTTTGGTAAAAAATTAGTTCACCTAAATGGTAAAAATGTGTATAGAGCATGGTCAAGGAGAAATATGTTACAAAAAGAAGTTATCTAAAAAAATAACATAAAAAAGGAAAGTAGAGACGTAAAAAAACGTAAAAAACGTAAAAAACGTAAAAAAAGAAAGGAAACAATGAAAGGAGGAAGAGGGAACTAAAAAAACGAAAGAAAGAAAGGAAGAAAGTCACAAACCAGAGTAGAAAGGAAAATATTGCTTGCTGTGTCCATAAAAAAGTACAAGGTTGGCTATAAAAAACAGTTCACGATTTAGTTACGTGCCTGTACTCATCTATGGACGCTCTAGAAAAAACACGAAACTAGATCCCAATTTTTGGGATACCATGTTGCGTTATCGCGGTCGTCCTTCGGTGTTCTTTTTATACTCTCAGTTTTTTATCTCCTTTGTGCGTTCATTGTAAAAGCATAAAAAACCGACTCTATAGATGAAAATGGATCAACTTTTAATAGTAGCCTGTCGTGTTTCTCGTCTTTCTGCAAATTCCTGTCCATTTTTTATCGTCTTAAAAAATAAACTTTTTTTTCAATCACTTTCCCCATGATATTGTCTTGTATCATATAAATTTCATATTTATTTTCTTGCTTTCATTCTTTTCTTGTTTTTTCTTTTTTTTTACGATACGATCTACTTTTTATTGTTTCTTTTTTTTTTTCTTCTTTGCTCTCCAACCATTTGACACCCACTAAGCGAACAAATTCACATTCACGTTACGTCAGAGTATTTTTTTAACGGAATTTGTTTACTTTCTATTTTATCTCCGGGATAGTGAAAAATGTTGTAACGAAATTTCTTCGAATACGTTTTTTTAAAAAGAATCAATCAAATTTATTGTTTTTTTCTTTGAGAAAGGATTCTTCAAGATATGGAAAAGGGTAAAGAAAGAATTACAAGACAATGTTTCTTAGAATAACAAAGGGTGAAGGAAATAACGGTAAAAAATTTTAAGCACGGTTCTAACTGTAAAGCTTAACCCACATCTAAGATAAAAAAAAAAGTTACGTAGTCGTAGCCTTACATTGAAAGAAAAACATAAAAAAATGTTTGAAAGAATCGTAGGCATGGTGTCAATAGTAGTAGTAGTAATAACCCGTTCGTGAAAGGGTTTTTTCGAAGGACGAAAGAATGGAAAGAGTGGACTTCGTACCTTCTAAGCCTTTCACTTCGTCAAAGTTAATTTCTCTTGGATTTTTAGTGTGAAAGAGTTAAAGGAAAGGAAATAAAAGAAATAAAAAACGTAAAAAACGTAAAGAAAGAAAAAGTAAATAAAAAAGAGGTAAACAAGGTAAACCTTGGCACAGTTCTTGTAACATAATTCTTAAATAAAAGTTGAGAGGTCACAATAAAAATCGTTGGAAAGGGTTTAAGAATAAAGGAGAAATTTTACCCAAATTTAGAAAAAATCTTCTTTGATGTTCACGTAATAGTAATTCAATAAGAGACAAGAAACATTAGAGAGAAAGATAGATAGATAGAGAGAGAGAGAGAGAGAGAGAGAGAGAGAGAGAGAGAGAGAGAGAGAGAATAACGCAACTTTAGAAAATGTGTTTCCTGGCTTTTTCGTGAAAAAGAAAAAAAATAATCATCGTCAATAACAACAACAGCAAACCTCGAAAGATTTACGAAAAGCATCAAACGATACGAAAAAGCGAGTAATAGAAAAAAGGGCCAAAAAGTCAATCGATACTTCGAGAAGGGCTCGGCAAAAATGTGTAAAAAATAAAGATAAAAATACGTATTTACTTTTTCTGAATACGGTAAGGAGAACCGCAAAAACCGGCAAATGGATATGTATTTGTTGTTGTTGTTGTTTCTTTTTCTATTTTATTTTTTATCAATGCCCTTTTCAATGTAGAAAAAGAAACATAATTTTTTACGATATACGTAAAGATTTTTCGATAAAAAAAGTTTGTCGTTTTTTATCTTCTTATTTTTTCTGCAATATTCGTCTCTATCATTTACATACGTCTTTGTAGTAAACAAAGTTTATAGGATGACTTTCAGGGACTGATGTCCTAGACAGAGGTAAACTAGAGCTTTCGAAAGAGTTGTCTCGTGTCGGTACCGAAGAAATACGAGAATCGTAAATTTTCGCAAACCCGTTATGCGTACTCCTTTTACAGTATAGAGTAAGAGATGCAGCAAAACAGAGAAAGAGAAACAGAGAGAGAGAGAGAGAGAGAGAGAGAGAGAGAGAAACAGAAACCCCACGAGCAAGTCTAACTGGTTCGAGCCGCGAAACCGGATAATTTACGAGGACGAATGGTTTTCTAGGGTCGTTTACTATTTGTGAGAAACAGAATGGAAGGGTTGTCCTTATATTCCTACCTATCAATTAACAAACTAACTCTTTATTGACCTATTATTACGCGAATTCAAACATGTTTTTTTCAACAAAGTTAGTCATTTTTTATTTTTTTTACAGAACGATCCAAGCCTACTTTTGTTTCCTTCTTTTCGAAACAATTTATTCGCAATTTTTACTCTTTCTATAAGATTTTTTATATTAGTTCTATTTTTTTTAACGATTCAATTGAAAAGTACAATTAGTGAAGAAGAATTTTTGATGATACGACGCTGATCAAAGATTTTGTTGTTGTTGGTTGCTTTAATTAAATATTAAATATATTTAAGTAAGTATTATTTATGTACTTTATACTAATATAAGTATATAAATTAAGTATTAAATATAGTAGTAAGTAAACTATTATACAAAGTAGTGAAAATCTTCTGTAAGGTACTGGTAAGTATCTTAAATCGAACATAAACGCTTGTTCGTTGAGGTATTCATAACAGTAAAATAATTTTAACGTATCTCTAGCTCAGCAACAAGTTGCATTCTCTTGTCGAATTTATAACCATCAGATGTTAGAATTTCAATCTCGTGATCTCCATTTTATGAATAATCGATGTCATCTCTTTCTCTCCCTCTCTCTCTTTGTCTATCTTTTTTTATCTGTCGTCTATACGCTACAAACGTTCGTGGGTCCCCTGTTCACCGTTTGGTCTTCAATTAAAAAACACACGCCCAAGAGTGTAGAAATAACGCTTAAAATCATTCTATGATTAATATTAGAACAAAATATAATTCGAAGCAAATGGTTTGATCACCTTGGTAATAGTCAAGTAGTTGTAATCGTAGTTCGTCCAAAAGAGACAGAAAAGGAAATTCATCACGACGACAAAGGTTGGAAGATGCGTGAAAGGGATGACCGTAGCTGACGGGCGGTTTTATTTTAAGTCAGGTTGAATTACGAGATCGATGGACGTAGTATCCAGAAGAGATAGAGAGAGAGAGAGAGAGAGAGAGAGAGAAATAGGAATGAAAGAGGAAGAGGATGAGAAAGAGGAGTGGAGAGTAGAGAGGAGTGAAGAGAAAGAAGGGTGAAAAGCTCGGGTCCAAGGAGATTTAATACGATCAGCACGTGAATATCGTTCCTCACATCCTATCCCTCACACACGCTCATACCACCCACTCCATCCACCCTCACGTCTCTTCTCGTCGAGGTACGGTCACCCCCATTGAACGTCCTAGCCGCATCGTCCAGGTGCTCTCCTCGTTGTCATGCACTCTCTTGTACATGGAATGGATCAAGGCTGGTCGACTGGGTTCGCGGAATGGTATACCTATCTACATGTTCATATACATGTGTGTGGTATAGAGAGAAAGAGAGATAGGAAGAGAGGAGGAGGAAGAGGATGGGAAGGGATATGTCGCGAACGTTCATTAGCGGCTGCACTGGCTGGATCTCGGAATTCGTGTAGGAAGGTTTCTCGTTGGAGGTGGAAGGAACGAGAGGAAGCTGAATGAAGAGAAGGAGGAGAAGGAAGGGGTGTAGGAGGTGGAGGAGGCATTGGAAGAGGAGAAGTACACTTTACTCGCCGGAGAGTTAATCCACGTGTGAAATTCAAGCGACCTCTGACCCCTACCAAGTACCATCTACTCTTTCTCTCTTTCTTTCTCTCTCTCCCTCTTCATCCCTCTGAATCGTTCTCTTCTTCGAGTCCTTTCCTCCTCCTCTTCCTCCTCATTTTCCTCTTCCTTCCTCCCTTTTTCGTTCTTTCGTTAGTAGCTGACCTTATGCTTTAGTCGTGCTTTCATTACAACTCCGAGGAATGTTTCTTGATGATTCCCTTCGGGTTCGATGCATCCGAGTCATTTTGATGTTCGCAAAGCGATTAAAAAATATTTCGAGAAGAAGTTGTCGACCATATCGTTCGAAATTCGATTTTCTTTTTTTTTCTTCCTCCTCCTCTTCTCAGTGTTTCGTCTTCCTCCTTTATCCGCTTAAAGCAGGAAATAGAAATTGCTTTGATTTTTTTTTCTTTTTTTTTGTTCATATGTTTCAAAGATGAAAGAGACAGATACGAGTAGGTCGCAATTTGTCCAGTATCCTACAGGATGATCCTTAAGGATCAATGGCGTTTTGAAAGCGCTCCCGCAGATACGATCCGTCGTTTAAGTCGTTGACATGATCGACTGCCTGATCTTTAAGAATATAAGATATATATATACATGTATACAAAGAATTCTGCTGGCTCACTAAGATGATACTCTTACGTTTAAGGTAGCGAATATTACCTCCTGGACCATCACAAGAGGAGTCCCAGATCTTTATTGGTGAAAATGCGTTCCATCAGTATTGTTGAGGGTTATTGTTAAGTATTCTAAACTTGGCTACCACATAAGACCCCCATTATATTTCTTTTAAAAGCTTACGAAGAATCACCTGCCTTAATCGTTTCTTTCTCAATTTCAACATTCCTTTATCCAATAATCGCGTTCTTGCGAAAGCCAATAAACGAAATTAAATGAAAATATTGTAGAAAATAAAAAAATAATATTTCCAATTAAATGAAATAAAGAAAAAAAAAGAAAAAAGCAACAGTCATCATTGTCAATGGGTACACTCTAATATTTGGAAAAATTGAGAGCTGGGATCGTACGAAGAAAAAAATAATACAAAAATGAAAAAATAAAAAAGATAAAAACACACAGAGAGAGAGAGAGAGAGAGAGAGAGAGAGAGAGAGAGATAGTGGGTGGGGTAGCGGGGGGAATTGTCATCGTTCTCTGGTAAGGTTAGCTCCGAAACTTTGAAATAGAAGGCCGAAATCGTTGGAAGTGATCCTGGAAGGTAACGAGAATAGAGGAATACCACTGCTAGCCGTCGCGGAGCAGTCGGTTAGATTATTGGGAAGCCGATATCTAGCCACAGGGAGGTTAGAGAAGCACGGGATAGAGAGAACGGACTTTCTCTTTCTCTTTCTCTCGTTCGGTAGATTCGAGAGGAGGAAAGAGGGCTACTAGAGTATTGGCTTCTGAAACTGAGGAGTACTGAGGAAACGAGTTGCGTCGTATAATGCTCTCTCTTCTTTCACTTTATCTCTCATATTCTCTTCTCTTTTTCTCTCTCATATTCTATCTCTTTTCTCTCTCTTTCTTTCTTTTCTCGCAACAAAGTCTCAGTCTTGCTCGCGTATTCGTGGAACGAGCTGAGGGGGGGGGGAGGGGTGACCTTCTCTTCCTTTTCTTTTTCATAGGATATGGGGTATTGTATCCACTCCCTCTATTACTCTCTCTCTCTCTTTCTCTTTTATTCGTTCACTCTTTCTAGCATCCCTTCTAGCCATCCTGAACTCACACTCCCGATCCATATATTTAAAACAAATGCTATCTGATGCGGCGCCGCTTTGTGGAAGCAAGATGAGACCAAGCTCATCCCCTTGCTCTTTGCTCTCTTTCTCACTCTCTCTCTCTCTTATTCTTTTCCTCTTTCACTATGTGTTTCCAAGCCCCTCTCTTCACGTACTCTTCTTTTTTCTCTTTTCCTCTTACCCTTCTCTTTTGCTAGTGTCACATCGGAAGCAGGGGTGCTTCCTCGACGATGCAAAAGCTTCCGTTCGATGCATCGACCAAAGGTGTACGTCACATCATCCTAAGCTTCAGATTTCGATCGTTTTCTAAAGGTTCTCTTTTTACCTAGTCTCGTCTCTTTCTCTTGGGTAATTAATCTCTTAAGGGCCAGAACAAAGCAAAAGGAGCTCTACGTTAACTTTTATCAAACCTTTCTTCATATTTTTCTCTTTCATTCTTGATTTATTTTCTCTTTTTGAAATAAAAAATATACTTTGGTAGTTTAGATCAAGGACGATCAGCTAAATTCGTGATAAATCGAATTTAAGTTAGAGCTACGACAATATCCCATCGATTATTCTCGTTTTTTTATCACACATGAAATTCTTTCTTTAACCGATTCCCTTAGTTCATATATATATGTACCCATCGTATGTACGTGTATGTAGAATCCTTTGGTATTCGGAGTTTTCGTGGAAAGTTTGAGGATCGCTGGAGAGGAGATCTTGTACGGAAAGAAAGAGATAGAACGTAGGTGTCGCGGGTCTATCAGCCAATACGCGGGGGTTTTCCTATCTCCGCCAGTAAATCCGGCCGTAAGTTAAACTATTGGGGAATCGAGGTATACGTGTATATGTATATCTATCTCTCTTACACTCTCTCTCATTTTCTTACTCTATCTCTTTCTCTTTCTTTCACGTACTCTTATATACCCCGGGTTCCAGTCACACGACTCTTCTCGAGTAGGGTCGCGGAAGATCCTCCAGAATCAGGTTTACGTATATCTCGTTGCCTATCATCTCCATCACCATAGATTGCCCATAAAGAACCCTAGCAATCCGTGGTTATACGCGAAGGGGGCAAACGCCGTTCGATCGGAGGATCGAAACCTCCTTTTTCGTATTTTCTTCTATCCCTTTTTTTATATTTTTTTCTCGTTTTTTCTCTTTCTCTCTCTTTATCTCTCTCTCTCTCTCTTTCTCTCTTTTCTTCTTACTTACTTATTGTATCTTTTGAGTTTGACTATGAACTCTTGCGACGGTAGATTTCGAAACTCGACTCGACTTGCTGGCTGTTATTTCTTAGATCCTTTAAAGAAATTCTAAGAGTTTTCGTTCCTATTAGATATCTCTTTCTTATATTCTTTTGTTATTTTTTCTTCTTTTCTTATTAATGTCCATTTGTTTAAATTTGGATACAAAATTTGGTATATGTGTAGCTTAAATGGATATCTTTATAATTTAGATTCTTATAGTGGTAAATCAGAAAATAAAATGAAGGTCTTTTAGGTTCCAGAATAGTGAAAAACTTGATAAAAGTAATTGCACTGAACACTATAGAGGAGTATGTAAAATCAAGCCGTAAAAGACCGAGTTCACTTAAATCAAAAGTTATTGGAGGAAGAGTAAGTTTAGAAGTACACTATGACCGAACAGATCATCTCATAAAACCAATAGATACACAGTGAAGGTTTGCAGCTTGTGGAAAAAAAAAACAAGAAGAATGTGTGCAAAATGTAATATTCCGTTGCACAACAAATATTTTTAATATTTTCATAAACCATAAACATTCTTTTTTTGTATTACTTTTTAGAAAACTGAATAAAATGAATATATACTTTAATTTTTGTATTTTTAGTGTACCATAGTACATTTACTGTAGTATACCACTACATTTACAATTGTAAATTAAGTAAATATAATATATTCTTTTTGTGAAAATCAGGTATCTATGAACCTTTTTGTGGATCTCAGGTACCCTTTATGATTGATTAACACGATCAGAAATTTTCCGTAGCAAATAATTCTATTAGATGTTCTAACAAAAGACAGAACATAATACCTTCCGCCAATGTTTCAAAAATGGGATGCTGTATTTAACATTGAAAAAAATTTACCCAAGATATGTTCGAAATAATATTTCTGGGTGGATATGTAAATCAAAGTCTAAAGAACAAGTTTTTATCAAAAGTTTGTTATTTAGAAGTATTGTAAAAATGCTGCGATATCAGAAATAAACATGTGCCCAACAAGGCTAATAGTTTAAAACTAAATTTTGTAATGATTTAAAATAAAATAGTGAGAAGTTTTAATATTTTCATGGAGCACAAGATACGATCTCATTATTTTAACGAACATATTTCATTCTGAAGTTTCAGTTATTAAAAAAAACAATTTGAAAATGAGTCCCAAAAAAAGGCCATTGGCGGATAATATGTTAATCTTTATCTAAGATCGTATTACAATGTGCATTATCATGTTTATTGAATTAATCATTTTAACTGAGGACGATAAAATAATTACATTGGAATGAATAAAATGCAAAAATTAAAATGTTATAATCATAAATTCTCTTTATTAGCAATATTATTACCGTTGCACACATACGCAACATTTAATAAAATTATTTTGATAGAGGACAACGTGCCAGTCTGAAGGTGAATTTCGAAGAGGACGGTACATAGATCATATACTTGGAGCTTTTAGACAACAATAGACGCATCGATTAATTAACAATTGTTTCAATATTCTAATACACTCTACTTATATTACAGGAAAATTTAACCTTCGAAGTCATCACTGTGAAGGAGCGATAAAATAATAACAATAACATTAAAATGATAAAAATGCTAAAATTAAAACGTTATAATCTTATATATATATATACAGGGTGGGTCACCACATTTTACCATCTAGATTTACGTTATTATTATTACGTGTAGCGGACAATGTTTAACATGGAGTTGAATGGCTTTAATAGGGGTTCATACTGATGGTACTTTTTTTTTTTAGGTGGACGTGTCAAGGACATATGAAGGTCATTAATGTTTTTTTAAATGGAATCATATATTTTCTATTGCATCATCTGATGCTCTTTCATATTATTTACAAAAAAGTATTACCCTATTTATGTAAAAAAATTATTACTTTAGGAGATATTTTAATTTTTATGTCTATTTACAAAAAAGGTTCAATGTGGACCATTTGCATCAGAACACTTTCTGAATCGATAAATTAATGACTCATTAACGTTTCTTAATGTATCTGATGTTATTTTTTTGCATTCATTGACGATACGATCCCTCATATCGGCCATTGTAGTCGGAAGCTCAGCGTAAACTTTATTTTTTAAGTAGCCCAAGAAGAAAAAGTCGAGGGGCGTTAGATCTGGTAATCTAGCCTGAAAATGAATAGGCCCACCCCGTCCTATCCAACGATTTGGGAAGTATTAGCCGCAGTTACGATATATCAATCCGTTAGCTCTCGCGAAATCGAAAGACAAGCTGGAATTAGCCGCAAAAGCATTTTACGCATACTGAGAAAGCACAAATACCATTCATATCATGTATCATAGGTTCAAGAACTGACCGCAAATGACTGTTATAAACGTTTAGAATTTTGTAATTGAGCTCTCACTCAAAAAGACAATTTTTTCATTTCTCTTTATAAGGAATATAGTTGCCATTGCATACATGCACAGTGTTCGAAAAATCATATAAACAACATTTAATAAAAGCATTTTCGCAAAGTACAACGTGTCAGTCTGAAGGTGAATCTCGAAGAGGACGGTGCATAGACCATTTATTCCGTACTTTTAGGTAACAATCGACACTTGTATCGATTAATTATTAATTATTTTATTATTTAAATCCACTCTATTTATAGTACAAGCAAATTTTACCCTCGAAGTCAATATTAAAAAAAAAAAAAAATTGAATGTATATTATTAGTATTATTCCAATAGAATGTTAGTGTTTTCAAGTCACGAATAGCAAAGGTTGTTAAAGATCATCATCGTTGGAACGTGGAGTACAAAACGAATGTTCTCTCTTTCTCTTTCTAATACTGTAGAGAGGTCCAGGACATACAACAGAGAGTCTTTGGGTCTCCTTAGCACGCTGAGCAGCTCCGGATCCATGGAAAGGAAGCGTGACGGACGTGTACCGGACACGCAACCCATAAAGGCATTACAGCCGGAACGAATCGGCCTCTCTGTTAGCTCGAAATCGGGGAAACTCTGTCTGTCTCACTTCTACTTTGATTCTCATCGTACATAGTCGCGCGACCTCCTCACAATTCTCTTCTTCCTCACGCGCGTTCATTGTCGAGGATCGGACAGATAAATGGCCGAAATTTGCGACGACTAACCCGTGCTGGGTGTGAGAGAGAGAGAATGAGTGAGTGTGTGTGAGAAGAGGATGGGAAATGGGAGGATGGGAAGGGTGCTGCTGCTGGTTTTGCTTTCAGGCGGAAAGAGACGACGAGAGAGAGTAAATAATGGGCAGGTTTGATGGTGGGAGATCGTTCGTGCTTGGTGGGAGGCCCTGTTACACCATCGGGTCTTATTATGGCCATTTAAACAGGTGATTTATCAGGAATGTGTAACGATGATGAAACGAAGGAGTTTACTGCTACGTTAAATTACATAACGATAGATATTTATATTTAATTACAATCGATAATAATATTTAGGTTTTGTTGAAGTGAAAACTTCTTTAGAATGGGAGTGATCTGAAAAGTAAATAAACGGTAACGCAGCTATGAAACGAAGCTATGTAACGAAGCTGTGTAACGAAGCTATGTAACGAAGCTATGAAACGGCTGCTATACTAAATAATGAGAGAAAAAGAGACAAACATATAGAATTTAGCCTGCGAGAGAATGAGACGGAATATAGCTATACAGTTTTTCCTATTCTCGGTCTCCTCTTTATGCTATGCTTCGTAGTTATCGCTCATGGTTTTATATGTGTGTGTTTGTGCGCGAC